>CM059569.1:33380151-33820202 GCA_030386875.1 Morinoia aosen | reverse complement strand
GATGTGGAGCAATAACATCCTTATTCCAATAACACCACACAATGATGTGGAGCAATAACATCCTTATTTCAATAACACCACACAATGATGTGGAGCAATAACATCCTTATTTCAATAACACCACACAATGATGTGGAGCAATAACATCCTTATTTCAATAACACCACACAATGATGTGGAGCAATAACATCATCATTTCAATAACACCACACAATGATGTGGAGCAATAACATCCTTATTTCAATAACATCACACAATGATATGGAGCAATAACATCCTTATTTCAATAACACCACACAATGATGTGGAGCAATAACATCATCATTTCAATAACACCACACAATGATGTGGAGCAATAACATCCTTATTTCAATAACACCACACAATGATGTGGAGCAATAACATCATCATTTCAATAACACCACACAATGATGTGGAGCAATAACATCCTTATTTCAATAACACCACACAATGATGTGGAGCAATAACATCCTTATTTCAATAACACCACACAATGATGTGGAGCAATAACATCATCATTTCAATAACACCACACAATGATGTGGAGCAATAACATCATCATTTCAATAACACCACACAATGATGTGGAGCAATAACATCCTTATTTCAATAACATCACACAATGATGTGGAGCAATAACATCCTTATTTCAATAACATCACACAATGATGTGGAGCAATAACATCATCATTTCAATAACATCACACAATGATTGGGAACATTAACATCCGTGTTCCAATAACATCAAACTAGGATGCATGCAACTTTGTAAAGTTCTGCGCACATATAAGTTCATGTTTTCATGTGTTTAAAATGAACGCTGTTATTTTGTAGCATCGTTGTAACAAAGCAGTAAGCCGGGTAACAGGTAAAGAAAATGCTAATATTTTATGCATAGAAAAACATGGATTGAAAATCGTTCCAACTTTTTGGGTCGATCGTAGTAAATTGAAGCACGACAAGTACGAAAAAAAAACACGACTAGCACAAAGAACACAAAGAAACACATAAGGCACGACAAGCTCGACAGTCGATATTTAGTTCGCCATAGTACACAACCGTGTATAGCTCACACTGTGACAGACTTCCGAACGTTAAGGTTAATAAGCATTAAGCATTAACTACATACCACACATAAATGTGTACCGTAAAATGAAGGCTATCTGAACTGCACGTTAAGACACAAGATCCGAATGATATATATTTATAAATTAAATTCGTACTCTGAGTAGTTATTGTATTTTCATTTATTTTCATTTCTTCCTTTATAAAATATCACCTGAACGTCTCCCGTTTAACATAGTTGCTTATTAAAATTTTTTCTTAAGGAGTACCTTAAACGCTGTACGGAATGCTTCAACTGACAGGTAAACATGGTTAATTAGACTCATATGAGTAATGCACATTCATGCGTGTACACAGCATATACCTGCACGTACACAACACATACCTACACGTACACAACGTGTGCCTGCAAGTACACAGCGTATATCTGCACGTACATAACACACCTACGCGTGTACACAATGTATATTTAATTGCTCATACACAACGTATACCTGAACGTACACAGCACATACCTACACGTACACAACGTATACCTACACTTACAAAACATATGCCTACACGTACACAACTTATACCTACACGTACCCAACACAAAGTATATAGAACTGACGCACGTATAGTTTCTTAAGAAACATTAATACTCGCTTTTATACACGAATATTGGCGTGCATTCTGTAAGGCTGTTCTCGTCACAAGCGAGCGCGATATTTACTTATTATGTATATATAAATGATGCACGGCAGCTTCCAATTGTTGCACTTTAATTAATGTTGAGGAAATACATTGCACACATTCACACACACACAGACATGTCCACACAAAGCATCAATAAGACCCGATTGTTTCCTGAATAGCAGCTCGCCCCGCCATGCATGAGCACATCGCGGCACAATTGACAGTTCCATAAGGGCTAGTCATTTGAGCGCAATCGTGTCCATTGTTATTGTCCAAATTCACATGCAAATGCAGGCCCCGCGTTGACATTTGTGTTTATTTAATTAGTTGACGCTCGAGAGAGTGCTGGTGTTCAGCGCTCGCAGAGAGAGAGTGAGAGAGTTAAGTGGCTGCAAGGCTCGCCAGTTAGAAAACTTTATGGCCAGTTATTTGAAGGCTTTTGGGGCGAGCGTGTGACAACGACAAGCACCCTGACTGTAAATCTTTCCATAAAGCTAATGGCCCGTGCCGAGTGCTGGCTAATCTTCTTCACCATTGGCTGGTGATCGCTTAAGAAGACACGCCTTCCCTGGTGCTCGAGCTCGTCTTTAATTCTGCAGGCAACTCTTTGCTCAGGGAGGACCTCAGCAGGCAACTCTTTGCTCAGGGAGGACCGAACTTTACACTCCGCCCGCTCTTAAGCCGTCGCTCGGACCCGCCGCTCTTTGGCTCCTCCTCCAACGGTCACAACATGGGATCGGCGCCAACCCGACGGCGGCCTGGTAGGCGGAGGATTCGAGCCATAAGAGCTTAGGTGGTTCAAGTGAGAGCAGTTGTGTGCAAGCCCTCCAGTTGAGCGCGAGGTGTCGGTGCGGTAGCTCATTCAAGCCAGTCGCAAATGCTCCAACTTCTCAATTCGTGGCGCACTTTTGCAAGGAGTGTGACGATCTCAGGTCTGTGAACTTTGCGAAGTTTCGTTCCTGGATGTTCAAATGAGAGTTTGCGGATGAGTGCTTTATGGTAGAGTTGGGTATCAGAATTAGGGCATTTCGAGTGGCGCTTGAGGATTCAAATCGACCGAACTTGGAGTTCCTTTTGGAGTTCCATCATGTCTACCGACCTCATCCCTACTGGTCAGCACTCGGCCTTTAGCGCCGTGCCGAAAAAGAGCTCTGATTTTTCTATGGATGCTATACTGCAGCCAAGTTACTCCAAGCCTTCAAGTCCCCATCGTTCTGCCAGACCTAATTCATCAAGTCCACCTTCATCATCAAGTCCACCTTCATCATCAAGTCCACCATCAACATCCCGAGGTCTACCTCCTTCTCCTAAAAGATTCAGGGACTCTCTACCCACTCCTGAAAAAAATAATCCTAGCACGAATGTCATTTCTCCGTTAAGGGAATCTGCGACAGTCAATCACACAATTAATAATAATCAAGCTTCCGAGAGCTCGAATACGGTTTTAAGAAAATCTCCGTCACCGGATCGCTGCCATTCGTTACAAGGTTCAGAATATTATGAGAAATTTGCTACGCCTCCGAGGAGTCCGTCTGAAGAGTCTATGGATCACGTCCACCCAAGGGAAACGTTTCAATCTCGATCTCACCCCCAACTCCAGCAATCCCTTTATGAACTACAGCAAGCGCAGGAGCGCGTAAGTCCTATAAAAAAGGAACCTGCGCATTTAACGCCTTCTTCCCAGCAGTCTCCGGAGGACCTATCGACGGCGTCTTCAAGAACATCGGAGGGCGCGAGAAGCGACGAAGACGACGAAACGGAGGACATTCAAGTGGATAATGAGAGTGACGAGGATATGAGGGCTGATATAGCCGACCCTATTCCCTGTTATCCAACCCCAATGATCCACGGACCCCCAGGGTATCCACCTGGACCCCCAGGGGCGCATCCAGTCCTTCACGGCACGTGGCATCAGAATCCCTTCAGCTTCCTCCATCATCACTTCAACTTGGGATCCTTTGCAAGTGAGTGCTTCCTCATTTTGTGTTCTGTTCTTATATGTTTGAGGTAGGATGGAAGCTGTTCGAGCATTTATTACCTATCTTTATCATTTCGCTTTCGTCTTTTGTGTCGCATTCTTGTGTCTTGAGGTCGGATGTGAATTGTTCGAAGATTTATTGCCTATCTTTCTTTGTCATTTATACTGCGTCTTTCGTGTCGTATTCAAAGCCTGTGTCTTGCGATAGAACGGTAATTATTTGAGCATTTATTAACTAACTTTGTCATTTTGCTCATGTCTCAAACAGCTCCAGTGAATTTAATTTACGATCATTAAGGTTTCCCATTAAGAACTTAATTGAGGCGTATTAATTCGTAGTAATGCGTTCTAACGCGAAGAGCGAACTTCAAACAATCATTTAGCACGAAATTTTTAGCAGTGTAAAAAAACTTGATCACTAGTTTTACACTAATCACTTGATGTAAAACTTAACCATTAGTTTTATTAAAACTAGTGATCAAGAAAATAAAGGATATGTGCCATCTAACTTTTAACGAAGTGTGTTTGCAATATATATATATATTAATGCTAGAATGAAGATACACGCATAAAATTAACATGCTGTTGGTCAGTTTCATCATTTATGTAGCATTCAATTTCCTGACGTACTTTACGCGACATGTTTACGTATAATACTCAAGCAAATTTAAACCATTATTTGAACGAACATGGCTCTTGATCTACAGAACTAGTTTTAAAAATTTGCATTTTACTTCATAAAAAGTCCAATTCTGAAATTTGAATAGGGATTTAAATCGATAGTAAGTTAAGCATATTTAGGTCCTTTAAGTAATGTTGGAATTCTTACTTCTACACATCTATATAGTGTACACTCACGTACTTATGTCGACCTGTAGTTATCTTACACACAAGTGCACTCAAATGTATGGCACTCATACGTACACTATGTGTGTTCTTGTAGGTGTTGTATTCTTGTAAAATTTAGATTAGAGAATTATATAATTTTCATTACACATAATGACCATAAAGTCTATAAGATAACTTGAGTACTACACACATAAAATACCGATTACAGTTTTGATTATATATTGCGAATGGATCGATAAGAACGTACACAAAATACAGTGTCATATGTAAAACTCTCACACGGAGCTGAACAATATACGTGTTCTTATTCTAACACTTAGTTCATTGTAACGTATTACTTAAAATTTAAATACTAATTCAATTTTAATTTATACTTCAAATTTAAATACTAATTCAATTTCAATTTACACTTCAAATTTTAATACTAATTCAATTTTAATTTATACTTCAAATTTAAATACTAATTCAATTTTAATTTATACTTCAAATTTATATACTAATTCAATTTTAATTTACACTTCAAATTTAAATACTAATTCAAGTTTAATTTACACTTCAAATTTTAATACTAATTCAATTTTAATTTACACTCCAAATCGAAATACTAATTGTATTTTAGTTATAACTTCGTATTTAAATACTAATTCATTTTTTTATGATTACTTCAATTTTATCAAATGATTTAATTTTATTTGTTACATCAATGTCAATTATTAGTTCAAGTTTGCGTACTGCATAAATTTCAATTACTAATTAGATGTTAATAATTACTTGAGTTTGAATTGAAACTTCAATTTTGATCATTATTTCAATTTTCATTATTACATCAATTTCAAATTTTTCTTACATTTAAACTTTTACTTAAATTTTAATAATTGCTGTAATTTCAATTTCTAATTCAATATGAACCATAACTTCAACTCTCATAATTGTTTTAATAATATTTATTACTTCAAATTAATTCAATGCGTCAATTTAAAATTCACTGCAGTTTTAGTTATTGTTTAAATTACACTCAATTTAACATATTTAACACGACGTACATATTTAATACATATTTAACACGACGTATATATTTATAATACATATTTAATACATATTTAACACGACGTACATATTTAATACATATTTAACACGACGTACACTAACAGGGAAGCACTCGTTGAAATTACTGGGAAATTTCAAAAGTTTTTATTATTTGAACAGTCATTTTTTCAACAGACATGATTTCAATAGTGTGTATTATTTTAAGTTTTTATTATTTCAACAGTCAGTTTTTCAACAGTCTTTATAATTTCAACAGTTGTTATTATTTCATCAGTTTTTAAAATTAACAATCGGTGAAAGAATATATTCCTGCCCTTCGACTTTAAGCTTCATAGTGTTGAAAGAAAATCCATTTTAGACATTAATCATTGTGTATAATTAATTAACCCATTTAATCATTTCAAATCAAACGGTTTCCTATTTCTTGTCTTTAAAGTTCATATTGCCGGTATTTATGCGAGCGCTGCTACCTCAGAAAAAAATGGTTACGCATTTCATAAACAAATGTATCTGGCTCATCGAAAATTCGGAAACCACACGAAAATTGTTTCAACTTTGCCTCAGGGTGACGCATTTTGTTTGTTTTCATTTTCTGTTTTGAAAATCATATTTATAAAAACGGTTGCATAGTTTCGTCTAATTCAACCGTTAAATGTATACTTTTTTTGACAAAGTAACATCATAAATATTTATTCATTATTTATTTACAAAGTAACATCATAAATATTAATTTATTATTTATTTACAAATTTACCATCATAAATATTAATTTATTATTTATTTACCAATTTAACATCATAAATACTTATTTGATGTTTATCTATTTAACATCACAAATATTTACTTATTTATTCATTCATTTATTTATTTAACATTGTAAATATATATTGAAAACATGTATGGCCACGAGGAAAATTTACCCAAAACTACCTACGAACTTCTGAGTGATAATTTTTTTAAAATTCTTCTATATTATTCTCCGAGAGTGAGATACGAAACTTGCTCATTGATAGTAATGTATCTATCAAGTATTCTGCTAATTTATAAATACTTATGTATGCATATGTGTATATTTGCAGTTCTCTGCATGACTTATTAATCCATCCTTACGAACTCTGAAACTGCTAACAATACCACATTTAACACCAACTCAACACAGTCTAACCACACCGCAACACATTCTAATCACACTTCAACACATTCTAACCACACTTCAACACATTCTAACCCCACCCCAACACATTCTAACCACACTTCAACACATTCTAACCACACTTCAACACATTCTAACCACACTTCAACACATTCTAACCACACCTCAACACATTCTAACTACAATTCAACACATTCTAACCACACCACCGTTCCGAAATATTATTTAGCAACAGTTGATCAATAAAGAATCAAGATTGATCGCAGTTTCGATTGAAACGGACCCTTTCAAAATGAATAATTAAGAACGTATCACTGCTAGCAATTTAAAGATTCGCGCACACGCTATAATGTATAAATAATGCGTACTTTACGCGGTCAAAATTTTCATTACTATGTAGGCACGTCTTGTGTGACTTTACCCAGTTCAACTTTTTCGCCGGAGCATGCATGTTTTTCGCCGCCTAAGCGATTTAATTACTTGGGCGGCGAAAAACATGCACACAGGCGGCGAAAATGTTAGACTGGGTAGGTGTTTTTTTCGTACGTTTCTCGTCGTATGGTGCAGTAAACATGTGTGTGTGTTTCATTTGCCGGAAATGTATACTTTGAAATAGTTCGTGCCACTCGCATAAATTGAATAAGTAACTTTCATGTAGTGTAATTATTAATGTGGAGTAATTGTGTTTTTAGTGCACGGATTCTATATTAAAATTCATACGTATTCGTTAAAAGAGGTGATGCTTAATGATTTTCCTGGTTCTCTCTAGATCAGTATTTCTCTATTTCTGTAAAATCTTACAAAGTTTTGTTTATGAAAAACTTCCTTCAAGTTGAAAAAATTTGTTTGTAGAGCGAATATACGCAGAACATTCTTAGAGAGTATTTAAAATAAACTTAACATGTGAAAATTCGAGACTTTGAAAACTTCAAGACTATTTTCTGTTAGCAGTGGCCGTGTTGATCCTTCATCTAAATCAGATGTGGAATAAAATACTAAAGTTTATTCACAAATCGTGATGACATCTTCATATAACAAGTCATGAACAAAAACATTATTTCTGCGAACACGATTTGATAAGAAATGCTGATGCTGATTTCCACTATTTCATATATATATTGGGTTCAAAATCCAACTCTTCATTTTTAAAAATGTATGTTCTAAGTATCACCAAAAGTGCAAATCCAAATGCGTTATCAATATCCACATTATTTACTAAACCAAGGTCTCATCCCAATCATTTTGTCCTGCTCTTCTCTTGTAAATATCTACGATGGTTACGAAAATTAAAACACTCCCAAACTTTGTGCCGAATTTGAGCTGGCATCCAGAAGTATCGAAATCCATATAAAAATTCCCAGATCACTGATATCGAAATCTCCGTACAATAACCATTTTACTCATATCGAAACCTCGATAAAATAAACAGGTCCCTCATACTGAAACCTGCATTATAATAACCAGGCCCCTCATACTGAAACTATAAAAATAACCAGGTCACATTTATCGATCACTCATATCGAAGCCTTAAGTAAAAATAACCAGGTCACTAACAACATAACTTTCCTCCTGCAGAATCATCAGACACGCCGCGCTTCAACGTTCCGATCAAGGTGACGCTGCGGAAGCACAAGCCGAACCGCAAGCCGCGCACGCCCTTCACGACGCAGCAGCTGCTCGCCCTCGAGAAGAAGTTCCGAGAGAAGCAATACCTGAGCATCGCAGAGCGCGCCGAGTTCAGCGCCTCGCTCAACCTCACCGAGACGCAAGTCAAAATCTGGTTCCAGAACAGGCGCGCCAAAGACAAGCGCCTCAAGGAGGCAGAGCTGGAGAGGCTGCGCTTCACGTCGCGGCCCCTCATGTCCCACAACAGCCTCCTGCCTCCCGCCTCCCTCATGAGTCCCTTCCTCATGCCGCCCTTGGTCCCTGCCACGTCCGTCGCGTCCCATGTGCGTCCCCCTCTGTTCCTACATGACCTTCCCCCCGTGTCCATGCCTTCCTCCATGCCTCAGTGTACCGGGGAGGCGTGAACAGGTATAGGTTGTGTGGGGCATGAGTAGTTGTGGGTTATATGGGGCATGAACACAATGGTTGTATAGACGGACGATGGGTCACAAAAACCCGTACTCTGATACTGAGTAACCAAGGAATTAATTGTGGCTCTGGGACTATCTTTGAGGGGTGTGTGCTGCGTATCAGTGATACTTGGATATCGCGATTGGAAATTCAGAGTTCGGGTTTTTTGAGCCCATGTTGGTTAATGTACACAAGTATAATTAGCAATAATATAATTTGGAAATGTAAATATGGTGATATAATTTGGAAATGTAAATATGACGCGTGTTTTAGGGGGTATTTGTCCGTACGCTTGTAAACTAGAGCGAGTATGTCTCTGCTCCGAGATGTACGAAGAAACAAATCTGAGGTCTCCGTTGCTACTGGACGTTCAGTTGAAAACTGTACAATATAATAACTTTAGCAGTTTTTATTTAAATAATGTAAATAAGTTAAAAGTTTGGCACCATTAGAAATAGGTAAGCCACACGTAGGTTCCATTGTTGAATACATGTCCCGTTGAAGGTATTTTTATATAATTACTGAATGTAGTTTGGTCTCGTAGTTTAGATACTATCGTAGGAGAGGTCCGATTAACGTGTCTCTCATTAAAATACTAAATCACGTGTAAATATACATATACATATATATATATATATGCAACACAAATGCAAGAAAACTATCTTGGAAACAAAAATATTATGTCTCTTATCTAAGATACAAAAATTATTGTGTCGGGTATCTAGGATACAAAAACATTGTGTCTGGTGTATTGTACACAAAAATTTTGTGTCCGGTAAATACCTATGAGAAAAAACTTCTACGAAGAGGCTTACTGGAGGAGGAATTGTGAAGTCATGTCGCTGATAAATTGACTATCTATCGATACATACGCGCACCGCCAGGTAAATTGATCATTTACGAACTGGTATGAATGTGTAGCGTTTCAATGGTTTTACAACCTTTTTCTAAGCAGGCTTATGGCACAAGGGAAAATTTGTCATCAAATGTTGTTTCGTACACTTCTAAAAAAAAAGTGAAAATGTATTCGAGCAGTGAAGTCATTTTCAAAAAATTCTGCCACTCAAAATCTAAACTAACCAATCGTTGCAACTGCGCCAACGTAGTCAACGAGTTGGAACGGTCTCAAAATTATGTTTTTATTACGGTAGTTAAACTGACTCGCATCTTGGTTTACTAAACCATTTTTGCCCTGGTAATTACTGATCCACGATATTTGGGTATAAATAAGTATATATATAATTGATGACCATTAAAGTTTCAATAGGTTTTTTCTAGGCATTGTTCGAGTTGCCTTACACTTTTACTGCTCTGATAAGGAGTTGAGGTCATCGGTGATAAATTCAGTAAAGTCACTTATACATAATAATATTAAATAAATACACTTCAAAACTTTTTGTTATATGACACCGAAACATGTTGCAAAATTTTTCAAACTTATGAAATCAAGAATGTTTTCTGTGGTACACATTTCAACACATGCATTTGAGGTTCATGTGACTCAGAAGTGTGTTCCAAAAGTTTCTCCAAATATTGATATAAAAAAGTTGTTTCCGTGTTGAGTGTTTCATCACACTCGTGTGCACATAAGCTTACAAAAAACATTTTTCAAAATTGTGAAAAATGAATTTAATTTTTCAAAATTGTGAAAAATGAATTTAATTTTTCAAAATTGTGAAAAATGAATTTAATTTTTCAAAATTGTGAAAAATGAATTTAATTTTTCAAAATTGTGAGAAATGAATATAATTATTCAAAATTGTGAAAAATGAACTTAATTTTTCAAAATTGTGAAAAATGAATTTAATTTTTCAAAATTGTGAGAAATGAATATAATTATTCAAAATTGTGAAAAATGAATTTAATTTTTCAAAATTGTGAAAAATGAATTTAATTTTTCAGAATTGTGAAAAATGAATTTATTTTCAAAATTTTAGGCACATGAAAACTTGTAAACGAAACTATTTCTGGAAACAATTGTGAGTTCCGCACACTAGGAAAAGTGAATGAAACTGCAAGGGTGGTAACGTCATCGAGGTAAAGGTAAACAAAAAGTCTCCATATTGAAATGATGACATGAATAAACAAAAAAAAATTTAAGCAAAAAGTATGCATGGGAGATGAAATGCCCACGAGAAATACATTGTTTCCTTTTGTATCATTTAGGAGCTGAAACTTGTTAAACTAATGTTAAATATGTAAACGCGACACTGTTTCAACTGTTGAACCAAAGATTATTTTAGATGTCATTTCAAATGTCGGCACACCAACGAACGAAGGAATGGTGTGTGTGTGTGTGTGCGTGTGTGTGGGACATTGCGTGCGGCCATTTTCCTGATCAGGAATCTGGAATAAAATATCTATTGATTTTGTTTTTCCATTACCCTTCGATTAACTGAGGCGTTGTCTGAAAAATAACGTTTGGTGATATTTGACCCGTTTCTGTAGTTTTTAAAATGAGAAATGATTTTTTTAATGACAATAACGTTAATGTGAACCAACGTTATAGAGAAAAATTATTAAAGCAAACGCTTCGGAATAAAATTATTCCATCATCAGTGCTGGAAGCAATAAAAAGTATTTTTAATTTTTTTTAGGAAATAAAAAGTGTTTTTTATTTCCCTAAGAACTATGTTAATGTGAAGTATAGACCATCAATATACCTGCCATTTAAAAAGTATTATACACTGAAAATTGGAGGTTGTTGAGTACGTGGCATACGTTACACAAGAACAGTAATCACTTGCATCATTTTAAATGAGAAACGAACAATTTCGAATGAAACAACATTAATGCAAAATGCAGAATATTAATACACCTGCCATCTGAAGAAAAATATCCTACAGTGAAAATTTAAGGTTGTCGAGTACGTGGCGCATGGGACGCAAGAACAGTTATTATGCATCATTTAAAATGAAATAATTCTGATGAAAAGTACTTTGATATGAGACTTAAAACATCAAAATCCCTGTCATTTGTAGAATGATATTGTACTAAAATTTTTCAAGTTTGTTGGGTATACACGGTGCATGCTGCACGAGCGTCTCTGATTTAACACTTATGTATTGACTAGTGTTAACACTTTGACTTTGCGACCACTAAATATTAAGTTGAATGCCAAACTCAAATTTAGATTCAATTGTAGTAAACTATTTTGAAAAACTGAACATGAACTGGATCTTGCCTTCATTCAGCTTTGATTAAGTACTTATGAAAATTGAATTTGCGACTACTGGTCGGTCAGCAGCATTACGAAAATTACCTCCGTGTACCACCGGTGGCGCACGTCGCAGTCAAAGTATTAATTAGTTGTGTAGTATTTGACACTCTCTGAACTGAGGCAGGAGTTAAGATTAATTAATTAATCATAACTAATCCATTAATTAGCTAATTTTTTGACAATAAGGCATAATTAACGTAGATTTTCACTGTCGTTATCTGAAAAACACTTATTACCGATAAAAATCCTCCTAAACCAATTATACTCAAAAGGCCTTTGAAAAAATCATCCTTACAAAAATATAATATTAAAAAAAATTAGCTTTAAAAAAACTAGATTTGAAAAATCATCCCTCAAAAATCGTGTCATCCACGGAGATTTTGGAGATGCTGATTTGAAGAAATGATTCAGACACTTCTAAATTTAATTTACTACTCGCTTTTCAGTCAATTGTAAATCGAATGTTGCTTTTATTGAGTTCTGAAATTAAAGAGAACGACAAAAATTACGGCAATGAGGAGCTTCGAAATTCACATTCCAACGATGAATATGTATACGTACTCTCGATCAAGAGATCTCTGGCACACATGAATAAATACACATCTTTCTTTAAACATTTCCCTGAACTTGTGTATTTTGCCAGAAACGTGTATAAACTCAGGGTACCGCTTAGTTATACTTTCCAATAGTTTGAAACTCTTTCATAATACATTCTGAGAACTTCGCTAGAATGCTGAGATGCAAAACTGTTTGATCAACTGTAACTACCTACAGCTCAGCTAGTTAACGCACATAATCCCTGTACGTGCCCAGAAATGTGTAAGCCATAATGTAAATATATGTAAGCCATTATGATGCTTTAAATAAACATAAATAAACCGGAAATATGTAAGCCATTATGATGCTTTACATTCAGACTGAATATGAACTTTTCGATTGATATTTCAATCATCTCTACAGCACACGGCTTGTTGCTAGTTTCCTTGCTTGTTTGCTCATTTTATTGCTCTCTTGTTGCTTTTACTGCCTTTCTTACTTTATTGCTTGCTTCTCTATTTACTTGCTTGCTTGATTATTTACTTATTTGCTTGCTTGTCTATTTGTTTGTTTGCTTATTTGTTTGCTTGCCTATTTATTTGTTTGCTTATTTGTTTGCTTGCCTATTTATTTGTTTGCTTATATGTTTGCTTGCCTATTTATTTGTTTGCTTATTTGTTTGCTTGCTTATTTTTTTGTTTGCTTATTTGTTTGCTTGCCTATTTGTTTGTTTGCTTATTTGTTTGCTTGCCTATTTGCTTGGTGTATCCGTCTCCACGCTTCCCCTTCAAACTGCCAATAGCACAGCGCTGTAAAATAACTTCCAACTCTCTTACTTAATTCTGAATTATAACCATTCATTGAAATTCATTCAACAGTTAAAGTGGCACCATAATAGGGAATCCAAAAATCAAGGAACCCTCATTCGAAGAGCTTATCTGAAAACATCTCGCACAAAGCATCTGTAACAGAACATCTCTGACAGAACATTCCTCACAAAACATTCCTCACAAAACATCTCTCATCTAACATCTCTCATCTAACATCTCTCACAAAAAATTCATCACAAAACATCTCTCACAAAACATTTCTCATAAAACATCTCTCACATAACATCTCTCACAAAACATCTCTCACAAAACATCTATCTTAAAACATCTCTCACAAAACATTTCTCACAAAACATTTCTCACAAAACATTTCTCACAAAACATTTCTCACAAAACATCTCTCACAAAACATCTATCATAAAACATCTCTCACAAAACATCTCTCACAAAACATCTATCATAAAACATCTCTCACAAAACATCTCTCACAAAACATCTCTCACAAAACATCTCTCACAAAACACCTCTCACAAAACATCTATCATAAAACATCTCTCACAAAACATCTCTCACAAAACATCTCTCACAAAACATCTCTCACAAAACATCTCTCACAAAACATCTCTCACAAAACATTTCTCACAAAACATCTCTCACAAAACATCTATCATAAAACCTCTATCATAAAACATCTCTCACAAAACATCTCTCACAAAACATCTCTCACAAAACATCTCTCACAAAACATCTCTCACAAAACACCTCTCACAAAACATCTCTCACAAAACATCTCTCACAAAACATCTCTCACAAAACATTTCTCACCAAACACCCTTACAAAACATCTCTCACAAAACAGCTCTCACAAAACATCTCTTCCAGAGCACCTCTCACAAAAAGCTCGTACCTCACAGACAACGTCACCATAGTTGGGCGTGAGGGTACACCAGTACTGTGTGCAGGAGAGGACACTAAATAGAGACAGGTTTCACTTTAGGGTAAAAGCAAGCTAACTCGCTGCAAGAAGTTACGCTAAAAATTGCGGTGGCGTATAAATATCAAAACGCTTCAGTTGTTCAAATTGTGTGCTCGTTGATGTGAGAATTTCACAGGGTGCAGTCGGAATAGTGCAGGCTTTGAATGAAATAGTGCGGCTACTATTCGAACAACGAAGCATCTTTAAAAAATACATGCTGCTCTACTGTATTTATGTTGCAAAGGCCAATATCGGAAAATTACATTTCTATAATAGCTTAGGCTACTATTGAAAGAAGGAAGTCATCTAATGAAATATCACAGCCTGTTGTTTTTAAATTGCATAGGCTGTTATTGGATTCGTGTAGGTTTGTATTTGAATTAACTGTATAAGTCTCATTGCTTTAGAACCTTGCTTACCATAACGAAATTTACCAAGTTTTCTCCAGAGGAGCTTCATATTTATCATCTGAAAGCGTGTCTTTTGACTCCAGCATCCAGACTTAGAGTAATTTTGTCGAGAGAAATTGTAGCCGCTCATCTCAGCCCCCATTTCCAGAATTAGACGAATTTAAGACAATATACAGCCTTGAAATTCAACGCGCCTAAAAAGCTCTGAAATTAAAAAGTTGTAAGCTCCAAAAACTTTATCAATCAATCAAAAACTTTAGCAAGCTTTATATTTATCAACTTTACCTTTATCAAATGGAAAAAAGGGATCGTGAAACGATATGTTGGGAATTTGTGTTACTTTACACAAGCAGATGTGGGTGGAAAAATCGTTTTTTTTTCTGTAATCCTGCTTGTGTGATTATATTAGGTTGTGTGAAATGAATACGGAAATATTGACGTAAGGCACAATGATAAAGTAAAACATTACTGAATGAATTGGAAGTGCTTAGGTCATTTCTTTATTTTGGACCCTCAGCAAACTGAGAAAGCCAGGCTTTAGGTTGGATATGCTGCAACTGTGGCAGGGTGAATAAATATGTTTTGAAACCAATTACATACCGTTATTTTTATTGAACAGAATAAATTTTTTTTTCATGTTTCAATATAACAATTTCAAAAATTTTAAAAAAGGGAATTCCAGTGTAGAAAGTGCGTTATACATGTCACTCTGTATGAGTGAGGAAAATAGCGATGATGATTAATAGCTCGTTATCTGCAAGGAACATTGATACATCAAAGCCGTTGTGTGTTGTTCTGGGGTATAGCTCGTGTGCTCACTACGGCGGGTGATGACTGTGCGTGACTGCAGTTCTGATATTGGCCAATTTGTGCAGCCTAGCCCATGGGTAGTTCGGATTACTATCACACATCTGTACGTCAAGATCGTACGCCTGTACGTCGCGATCGTGCGCCTGTACGTCGCGATCGTGCGCCTGTACGTCAATATTGTACGTCTGTACGTCATTATTGTACGCCTGTGCGTCACCCGAGACGGTGATGGTGGGTATTGTAGGTACTCTGTACGTCCATTCCGATCGCCCCTCAAACCGAGCCAATTGCCACTCATGCTACAAACTGCCACTCGACGATGTCCGTGCCAATTGCCACTCTCAGAACACCTGCCACTCGACGATGAATATTACAGACCACTTGTACAAAGTGAAGTTAAAATGAGGTAGGGAAGTCTTTCTTTTTTCGTGACTTCGTTGAGTTACTGAGAAGCTTTTCTTCCATTGTTGGCGACGGCTTGAAATGAGTCGCGTCCGCTCGCCCTTTGTTATTACACGGCGCGCCTACCTCTGCATAGATGGGACGTACCTTATCTCGGGTGATGGTCGGCCTTAACAACTGATATTAAGGTATATGTGTGCCGCAATTATTGTTGTGACTACTGATTAACTCGTTCTGATTCTGAAGATATTCTTAGAGAAATTTTGACACACATGGGTGTGTCAAACAGTCGTTCAGAGAAATCTTGGCACGTCTGGGTGTTTCTCAGATGTACTCTCAGAGAAATTTTGATACACTTGAGTGCGTCAAACAGTCGTTCAGAGAAATTTTGACACACTTGAGTGCGTCAAACAGCCGTTCAGAGAAATTTTGACACACATGGGTGTGTCAAACAGTCGTTCAGAGAAATCTTGGCACGTCTGGGTGTTTCTCAGATGTACTCTCGGAGAAATTTTGACACACTTGAGTGCGTCAAACAGCCGTTCAGAGAAATTTTGACATACTTGAGTGCGTCAAACAGCCGTTCAGAGAAATTTTGACACACTTGAGTGCGTCAAACAGCCGTTCAGAGAAATTTTGACACACTTGAGTGCGTCAAACAGCCGTTCAGAGAAATTTTGACACACTTGAGTGCGTCAAACAGCCGTTCAGAGAAATTTGGCACGTCTGGGTGTGTCCCCTTGCAGCACATGATAGCGATCGAGAAAGTTAATCAGGACCACGTTTCATTCAGTGAAATATTTTTCATTAAAATCTGAGTAGCTCCTGGAAATTGTGAATGAAATTTAATTCTCCCAGAATCATTAACATTTTTGATATTTTTTCAACATTTTCTTAGATGTCGTTAGTGAATGCGTGTATTCAGAGGTTAGTCTGAGAAAGGGAAACGTGTAGATTACACTTTAATCCATGGAAATCAAAGCTAAGTCGCCAATTAAATGAGACATACTACGACCATTTAATGTTGTCCATCAAATAAAAAATGATACTGTATCACACCTTTTGTACTACTTGTTAAAAATATATTGCACTTGCATACCGAGATCCGGCAAGACTGGGCACTGTGGTACCATATTTCAGAGGGCTACAATGTTACACCGCCGGTGTTAAACTCTGGAACATATATTTTATGTTACACGCACAACATATACATTTGTAAATCTTGGAAAAGTTGGACGAAACAATGAATTAAAACATGCAACCCAGAGTTCAACACCGGTTGTGAACTCTGGGTTATATATTTTTATTCATCGTTTCCTCCATCTCTTTTCCAAAATTTACAAATGTACATGTCATGTGTGTACATGTGTGCACATAACTACGCAGGTGCAAACGCAATAAGCAGCGTCAGCCCGTCAGCCAGGTGCTGCTGTCAGCGCAACAATATAAGCCAGTAATTCCAGAGCCAAAATGCAGGGTTTGTCAGCTGCCTGTGTCAGCTGCCTGTGTTAGCTGCCTGTGTCAGCTGCCGGTGTCAGCTTCCTGTGTCAGCTGCTGGTGTCAGCTGCCTGTGTCAGCTGCTGGTGTCAGCTGCCGGTGTCAGCTGCCTGTGTCAGCTGCCTGTATCAGCTGCCTGTGTCAGCTGCCTGTGTCAGCTACCTGTGTGGGCTGCCTGTGTCAGCTGCCTGTGTCAGCTGCCTGTGTCAGCTTCCTGTGTCAGCTGACTGTGTCAGCAGCTGCTACCGGGCCTATTATATTTCTTGAGACTGGGCTTGTCATTTTAGTGAAATATTGCAATTTTTGTTTTCTAATAGCAAAAAAATTCTTCAGTACCCCTGCTCTAGCACTGCACTACCACCTCTACCCCTGCTCTAGCACTGCACTACCACCTCTACCTCTGCTCTAGCACTGCACTACCCCCTCTACCCCTGCTCTAACACTGCACTACCCCCTCTACCCCTGCTCTAGCACTGCACTACCAGCTCCACCCCTGCTCTAGCACTGCAATACCACCTCTACCTCTGCTCTAGCACTGCACTACCACCTCTACTCCTGCTCTAGCACTGCACTACCACCTCTACCCCTGCTCTAGCACTGCACTACCACCTCTACCTCTGCTCTAGCACTGCACTACCACCTCTACCCCTGCTCTAGCACTGCACTACCCCCTCTATCCCTGCTCTAGCACTGCACTACCACCTCTACCTCTGCTCTAGCACTGCACTACCACCTCTACCCCTGCTCTAGCACTGCACTACCCCCTCTACCCCTGCTCTAGCACTGCACTACCACCTCTACCCCTGCTCTAGCACTGCACTATCACCTCTACCCCTGCTCTAGCACTGCACTACCACCTCTACCCCTGTTCTAGCACTGCACTACCACCTCTACCCCTCCTCTAGCACTGTACTATCACCTCTACCCCTGCTCTAGCACTACACTACCACCTCTACCCCTGCTCTAGCACTGTACTATCACCTCTACCCCTGCTCTAGCACTGCACTACCACCTCTACCCCTGCTCTAGCACTGTACACACTATCACCTCTACCCATGCTCTAGCACTGCACTACCACCTCTACCCCTTGTCCAGCACTGCACTACCACCCCTACCCCTGCTCTAGCACTGCACTACCACTTCTACCCCTGCTCTAGCACTGCACTACCACCTCTACCCTTGCTCTAGCACTGCACTACCACCTCTACCCCTGCTCTAGCACTGGACAACCACCTCTACCCCTGCTCTAGCACAGCACTACCACCTCTACCCCTGCTATAGCACTGCATTACCACCTCTACCCCTGCTCTAGCTCTGCACTACCACCTCTACCCCTGCTATAGCACTGCACTACCACCTCTACCCCTGCTCTAGCTCTGCACTACCACCTCTACCCCTGCTCTAGCACTGCACTACCACCTCTACCCCTGCTCTAGCACTGCACTACCACCTCTACCCCTGCTCTAGCTCTGCACTACCACCTCTACCCCTGCTCTAGCACTGCACTACCACCTCTACCCCTGCTCTAGCTCTGCACTACCACCTCTACCCCTGCTCTAGCACTGCACTACCACCTCTACCCCTGCTCTAGCACTGGACAACCACCTCTACCCCTGCTCTAGCACAGCACTACCACCTCTACCCCTGCTATAGCACTGCATTACCACCTCTACCCCTGCTCTAGCTCTGCACTACCACCTCTACCCCTGCTCTAGCACTGCACTACCACCTCTACCCCTGCTCTAGCTCTGCACTACCACCTCTACCCTTGCTCTAGCACTGCACTACCACCTCAACCCCTGCTCTAGCACTGGACAACCACCTCTACCCCTGCTCTAGCACAGCACTACCACCTCTACCCCTGCTATAGCACTGCATTACCACCTCTACCCCTGCTCTAGCTCTGCACTACCACCTCTACCCCTGCTCTAGCACTGCACTACCACCTCTACCCCTGCTCTAGCTCTGCACTACCACCTCTACCCCTGCTCTAGCACTGCACTACCCCCTCTACCCCTGCTCTAGCACTGCACTACCACCTCTACCCCTGCCCTAGCACTGCACTACCACCTCTACCCCTGCCCTAGCACTGCACTACCACCTCTACCCCTGCCCTAGCACTGCACTACCACCTCTACCCCTGCTCTAGCACTGCACTACCACCTCTACCCCTGCCCTAGCACTGCACTACCACCTCTACCCCTGCCCTAGCACTGCACTACCACCTCTACCCCTGCCCTAGCACTGCACTACCACCTCTACCCCTGCCCTAGCACTGCACTACCACCTCTACCCCTGCCCTAGCACTGCACTACCACCTCTACCCCTGCCCTAGCACTGCACTACCACCTCTACCCCTGCTCTAGCACTGCACTACCACCTCTACCCCTGCCCTAGCACTGCACTACCACCTCTACCCCTGCCCTAGCACTGCACTACCACCTCTACCCCTGCTCTAGCACTGCACTACCACCTCTACCCCTGCCCTAGCACTGCACTACCACCTCTACCCCTGCCCTAGCACTGCACTACCACCTCTACCCCTGCTCTAGCACTGCACTACCACCTCTACCCCTGCCCTAGCACTGCACTACCACCTCTACCCCTGCCCTAGCACTGCACTACCACCTCTACCCCTGCTCTAGCACTGCACTACCACCTCTACCCCTGCCCTAGCACTGCACTACCACCTCTACCCCTGCCCTAGCACTGCACTACCACCTCTACCCCTGCCCTAGCACTGCACTACCACCTCTACCCCTGCCCTAGCACTGCACTACCACCTCTACCCCTGCTCTAGCACTGCACTACCACCTCTACCCCTGCTCTAGCACTGCACTACCACCTCTACAACTCCACAGGTTCCCACGGCATAACTTTCAAGCATTTCTCGGACGGAGAAAAAAAGGAATGACTTCGAAGTGTTAGAGAGAGAGAGAGACGTCAAACAGAGTGTAGAGCTCTGCCTAGAGTCGCTGTGACGCAAAAGCGCTAACTAATGACCGGTCTCGGGCCAAACTGAGACATGCCGGACCGCCTTCTTTCGGTCCCGGCCCGTTTTAGCGGCCGCTTTCCGTGTTATTACGGTCTGGCCGCTGTGGCGCCTAAAACGGTGGCGTGCCAAGATTGGTGATTTTGCCAAATTTTGTGACTTGTTGCTCAGAGTAGTGGCTTCTATGTGGTTGAATTTTCATCTCTAGCTTGCGTAAACGTGGGTATTGATCTTGTTTGAAGTAATTCATTACTATAGACTACTTTCCACAATCAAGTAGTATCATTTATAATAGTACTAGTATCATGCATAATAGTACATACACTACTCAACACTGTTTAAAACTAACAGTATTGCACACTACAATGTGCATTACCATTAATTAATCGTACTCTACATCTAGCTTTCATTAGCGAAAACAAAGTACCTTATACGATCACATACCACCATGCACTACCATCTTCGATTCTACTTTGCACTACTTCACACTACCATTCACCACCAGCCTCCGTTTGCACAATCCAGATAACGCAGAAGTTTTTCCGAATTTTTAAAGTTCACTCACAGTGACGGAGTGTGACACCACATTTGGCAACCGCCACACGCCATAGATCCGTATTTGGCAGCACCAAATTGGGCCAATAAATCTGTGAAATTGTGACTAAGTTTTTGAGTTTACAAATTATCCTTTAAACAAGTACATATTAGGGAAACCATCGCCAAGCCTTACTTGCGTATGTGTGTAGGAATTTTACTTTACTGTAGGAATGATCTTCCTTTGTTTTTGATGTTTTTTAATGAATGCAAATCATAAGCTTGCGAAAAAAAACTGAATTCAGGAATTCTTTTGGTGTTAGGTATAGTTCTATTCGACACAATGCACTATACATCACTGTGATTCCGACAGTGTCAAAAGAAAGATCGTCACTTGATGAAGCCGTCACTGTACGTCACCATTTCTAATGGTCGCTGCTAAGTGGCTCGCACTAAATGAGGTGAACTCGGTCCATCACTCATATAGGTGTCCGTGTGACCTCTTTAACGTCAACATCAAAGCGCCTAATGAAACAAAACAAGAGATGAGCCTGCGCGTTGTAAGCGAGTGTGTTACACAAAAAAAGGCATTTAGCAAAAAAGTTAAATTGGCAAAAAAGCGGAAAAAGACAATTGGCATAAATTAAAAAAAGACAATTGGTGAAAAAGAGAAGTCGGCATGTTATAAACGAGCCTCTTTCGCAAAATGGCAAAAAATAGAATATTAGAGAAAAAATAAAAAAGACGACAGGTACTCACAGTTGTGTCCCACCACCACCGAGCCAATCAGCGTCATTTCCGCAGCTTTTATTCTCCGCCAATCACGCGAGCGCGAATCTGATTTGCAGCCGTCATCGACCCTCAGCTGATTTTTCAGCTCAGCTCCCTCGGTTTGGTTTGGCTGTTTCGAGGGCTGTTTTCAGCTCCCTCAGCTGTGTTTCTGGGGCTGTTTTCAGCTCCCTCAGTTGTGTTTCTGGGGCTGTTTTCAGCTGCCTCAGTTGTGTTTCTGGGGCTGTTTTCAGCTCCCTCAGTTGTGTTTCTGGGACTGTTTTCAGCACCCTCAGCTGTGTTTCTAGGGCTGTTTTCAGCTTCCTCAGTTGTGTTTTTGGGGCTGTTTTCAGCTCCCTCAGCTGTGTTTCTGGGGCTGTTTTCAGCTTCCTCAGTTGTGTTTCTGGGGCTGTTTTCAGCTCCCTCAGCTGTGTTTCTGGGGCTGTTTTCAGCTCCTTCAGCTGTGTTTCTGGGGCTGTTTTTAAATTATTGTTTTATATTCGTATATAATGATAATAATTATTGTATACGTTGTAAATAAAATACGCTTCCGAAGTACTTGTTAAGGCTTACCAAACTCGTCAACACACCGACCGGACGTACGCTTCGCAGTCGCTGCATTTATCAGGCGACCTGATCATTACTATACTGAATATTACCAGGTTTTTTATATGTCTCATCACTCAACACTTTTCCAATCTGCCGGTGTTTAGGAAAATACTTTGAAGAAAGAGAAGGTTACTGCGAGGCGTGGGTAGAGTGAGGAATAATTTGACGTAAGGATATGTCACCGGGCTCTGTGACTGATGCTAGGCGGCGCATGAAGGCTCTAAATAACTTTACACCTCGAGTTAAGACACTAAGTTATTTTCCAGCACGCATGATTGCGTTGAATTAATTCAATGCACAAAAGGAGTTTTTGGTTATTTTCCAACACGAATAAAGGATTTAGGTTATTTTACAGCATCAATAGTTAAATTGAATTACTTTCTAACTTTAAACTATTTTAAGGCACGAATAAAAGTCTTTACATTACTTTACAGCTATAGTTGGGCATAACAGGGTGTGAGAGAGCTGTTTTGTGTTGATACTCGTAAAGATGAATTGTCTCTGTAAGTTGAAAACAGAATGTAGATTTTTCGGAAAATGTGTATTTCCATTGCTAATTAGACAACAACGTTAATGCGTTACTAGCACAGGCGTGCTAATTAGACAACAGCGTTAATGCGTTACTAGCACAGGCGTGCTAATTAGACAACAGCGTTAATGCGTTACTAGCACAGGCGTGCTAATTAGACAAAAACGTTAATGCGTTACTAGCACAGGCGTGCTGATTAGACCACAACGTTAATGCGTTACTAACACAGGCGTGCTAATTAGACCACAACGTTAATGCGTTACTAACACAGGCGTGCTAATTAGACAACAACGTTAATGCGTTACTAGCACAGGCGTGCTAATTAGACCACAACGTTAATGCGTTACTAGCACAGGCGTGCTAATTAGACCACAACGTTAATGCGTTACTAGCACAGGCGTGCTAATTAGACCACAACGTTAATGCGTTACTAGCACAGGCGTGCTAATTAGACCACAACGTTAATGCGTTACTAGCACAGGCGTGCTGATTAGACAACAACGTTAATGCGTTACTAGCACAAGAGTACTAATTAGATGATGGACTGTGCTAGTAGCACAGGCGTGCTAATTAGACGATGTCACAGTGGTTCCTGAACGACGATTTGCTGCGGCGCATTTTTTGCAGCGAACTCCGGTGAGCGGCCATCGATCTGTGTGTGTGTGTGTGTGCTCTCTAATGTGCCGTGTGCTGGTGCTCTCTAATGTGCCGTGTGCTGGTGCTCTCTAATGTGCCGTGTGCTGGTGCTCTCTAATGTGCCGTGTGCTGGTGCTCTCTAATGTGCCGTGTGCTGGTGCTCTCTAATGTGCCGTGTGCTGGTACTCTCTAATGTGCCGTGTGCTGGTGCTCTCTAATGTGCCGTGTGCTGGTGCTCTCTAATGTGCCGTGTGCTGGTACTCTCTAATGTGCCGTGTGCTGGTGCTCTCTAATGTGCCGTGTGCTGGTGCTTTCTAATGTGCCGTGTGCCGGTGCTCTCTAATGTGCCGTGTGCTGGTGCTCTCTAATGTGCCGTGTGCTGGTGCTCTCTAATGTGCCGTGTGCTGGTGCTCTCTAATGTGCCGTGTGCTGGTGCTCTCTAATGTGCCGTGTGCTGGTGCTCTCTAATGTGCCGTGTGCTGGTGCTCTCTAATGTGCCGTGTGCTGGTGCTCTCTAATGTGCCGTGTGCTGGTGCTCTCTAATGTACCATGTGCTGGTGCTCTCTAATGTGCCGTGTGCTGGTGCTCTCTAATGTGCCGTGTGCTGGTGCTCTCTAATGTGCCGTGTGCTGGTGCTCTTTAATGTGCCGTGTGCTGGTGCTCTCTAATGTGTCGAGTGCTGGTGCTCTCTAATGTGCCGTGTGCTGGTGCTCTCTACTCTGATGTGCTCTCTAATTTCCCCCTACTCATTCTCTTACCTCTGATGTTTTCATTGATGGATCTTCTACTGCCGCTCACCGCATCAATTTATGCAACAAATGTTAGATGCTCCTACACACAGCACACAACACACACATCCATGCACACACCCACAGCACATACATACACTAACCCACAGCACGCACATACACATAGAGTACACACACAAAACAGTACATACAGACAACCACACATAAGCAGCACACACACAATACAGTACACACATACAATACACACAGTACACACATCAAATAACAATCATGTATGAGCAAAGCAATATTGTATCTAGCGGTGCAGCATCATAGCATCACTCCCCTCCACACACAACATGCAGGCTAGCAACATAGCAACACATAACATGATGGCCAGCAACATAGCAATTCACACACACACGTAACCTGAGGGCGAGCAACATAGGAACACATACCAGCACACACAACACGCAACACACACCAGCACACACAACACGCAACACACACCAGCACACACAACACGCAATTCACACACCAGCACACACAACACGCAACACACACCAGCACACACAACACGCAACACACACCAGCACACACAACACGCAACACACTCCAGCACACACAACACGCAACACACACCAGCACACACACACACCTCACAGCCCCAATTAAATGTTTCACACACGCGGCCTACCCGGTCAATAAATATCGGCTGAAAGCTGGAAGTCTCCACCTCAATACAAAGAAAATATCCTGTGCCAGACAAAGCTGCGCTGCTGTGCCTAGCTAGTCGGGATGCGGTAAAGCAAGTCGGGATGCGGTAAATGCTGGCCTTATAACTCGGATGGCCTAATTGCCCTATGCTTAACAAAGGCCCTTGAAAAAAATTCTCCGCTCTACTGGCTGAAATTATCGTATGATTCCTCCCAGTGTTGTCCCCATGGCTGTTCCCTAATTGTCCCCGTCTCCGACAAAGGAAAGTGCCGACGGGGATTGAAAAAAATTACCTTCGTATACGTCGCGTTTCAACTTAGAACTTGATTTTGTTATTCATACAGTAGCTGAATTATTGATTTATTACTGATAGTGTTGAAATGTATACATTATAATGTTGTTCTTCTGTGATCAAAAACCTCAACTTCTAAAACTTCCGTGTTTTCAAATTTTTGTTACTCACACAGTAACTGAATTATTGATTTAATACTGATAGTTAATGTTGAAATGACTAAATTATAATGTTGTTCTTCTGTGATCAAAAACCTCAACTTCTAAAACTTCCGTGTTTTTTATGAGTGCAAAACAATTTCCTTACAGTATCTGTTGCACCATGCAGTTCCCACATACTCTTCAGGACACACAAATAATATTGCTGTATTGTAAATCTAATAACAAATAATACATAATGTATAAAAGTTAAATAACAGATTTTGCTTTCAAATCTATTCTGCCATATTACTCATCCTGATAAGATAACTTGTTATGATTAATGACAAAGATCTTTAAGTTTGTTCTCAAGCTTTTACTAGAATATACTGTTCCAATCTATCCCATATAAACTAGCGTTGTAAAATTCAGCATCGAATCTAGAGTGAACCAATTCATTGATGAGTCTCATGTGCAGCTAGGTTAAGTGAATTAAGTTAAACATTATTGTGCAAATTATAGGAGCGTTGGTGGTAGGATGCCCCTGAAGTCGCTGAACTTATTCGGGCCCACAGGTAGCTATCCTCAAATGTGTCCTTTGTAATAGCCTTACGAAACAGTCATTCCGTGCTGGGAGGCTGGGAACAGGGCAGGGAGGCTAGGAGTGATGCTGGGATTTGGGCTGGGAGGCTGGGAACTGGGCAGGGAGGCTAAGAGTGATGCTGGGAACTGGGCTGGGAGGCTGAGAACTGGGCAGGGAGGCTAGGAGTGATGCTGGGATTTGGGCTTTGTTGCTGGGAACTGGGCTGGGAGGCTGGGAACTGGGCAGGGAGGCTAAGAGTGATGCTGGGATTTGGGCTGGGAGGCTGGGAACTGGGCTGGAAGGCTCGGAGTGATGCTGGGATTTGGGCTGGGAGGCTGGGAACTAGGCTGGGAGGCTGGGAGTGATGCTGGCATTTGGGTTGGGAGGCTGGGAATTGGGCAGGGAGGCTAGGAGTGATGCTGGGGTTTGGGCTGGGATGCTGGGAACTGGGCTGGAAGGCTGGGAACTGGGCTGGAAACCTGGGAGTGATGCTGGCATTTGGGCTGGGAGGCTGGGAACTGGGCAGGGAGGCTAGGAGTGATGCTGGCATTTGGGCTGGGAGGCTGGGAACTGGGCTGGGAGGCGGGGAATTGGGCTGGTAATACTGGAAGCTGCGCTGGAAATACTAGGAACTGTGCTGCGGAGGCTGGAATATACCAGAACGCCGTAGCAGTTACTGGTGTAGGAATGTTGCACGTTGCAAAAATGTTGCATGAAGATTTACTCAGTTGTTTGCTTATAAATATGTGCATAATGTAACAACTACATCAATGTATACATTAAGTAACTATATAGATGCGTGCATTATATGACTATAAAAATATGTGCATTACGTAACTATACAAATACGTGCATTGTGTAGCTATATGTGTCTAAGAAATGTTGTTAATTCTGTTCTGAGGAAAAAATGGAATGACACTGAAATATAGTAAGCTAATGATGCATATCATTTGGGGAAAGGGAAATGAAAAATAGACTGAGCTCAAAATTATTATTATTCAGATTGTTTTTTTATGGATATAAATAAAAGTTTTGCTTTTTGCAAAGTCTAACGGAGGCATGCTCTCCTCCGTCATTTATAAATACTGGGAATTTATACTGGGAACGCTAAGCTTAAGCCGGTTCAACCCGAGTATCGGGATGTCCGACTTGCGAAAAATAAAAAAATAAAAAAAAAATAAAATAAAAATAAAAAATAAGAAAAATAAAAAAAAATTAAAAATAAAAAAAAAAAAATAAAAAAAAATATAAAAAATAAAATGGAAAAAAATAAATAAATAAAAAATAAATAAAAATTAAAAAAAAAAGTATATAGTCAAAAAATAAAGAAATAAAGAAGAAAAAAAATCAAAAAAAAAAAAAAATTAAAAAAAAATTTAAATAAATAGTTTTCTGCAAATATAGACACCAGTGGCTTCAATTTAATACCTCACTCGACCATGTAGACTCAGCCAATTTTCCAAACGGACTCGCACAAATTTTGAGTTTTGCTATTAAGTATATAGATTGTTGCGCACGGTGTGCGTCTGTATACGTGGGTTCGACCATTCGAGCCCTGGATATTCGTGTGGCTGAGCATGCCGGTAGGAGTTTTCAAACCACGCAAAGTTTTCAAACTAAGCAATTGCTCTCTTCCCTTCACCAATGCAGAGAGTTGTGGCCTTCCAGTTCGGCTAGACGATTTTGAAGTAATTTCTTCTACATCCGGTCCAATTAACTTTCGAATTTTAGAATCCCTGTTCATTTTAAAAGATAAACCTACCTTGAACAGTATGCAGTCAGCCTTCCCTCTGCAATTTGTATAGTTTCAGTCTCTCTCTTTTCCTTTAAATGTCATAATTCCTCTCATGAATGTATTTTGAACTTGTTATAACTCTGGGTTTTTTGCATTTTTTCAGAAAGTTGAAAATGACCAACAAACTGGTCGAAACGTTCTTTTTATTCTTGAAATGGTTTTTAAAGAAATATGATTCCTATTAAAGCGATTTTCTT
The DNA here is from genome assembly GCA_030386875.1 of Morinoia aosen. Classification (NCBI taxonomy): domain Eukaryota; kingdom Metazoa; phylum Arthropoda; class Malacostraca; order Amphipoda; family Talitridae; genus Morinoia; species Morinoia aosen. The sequence continues at coordinate 33,792,136 of CM059569.1, read as the reverse complement.
TGCTCTTATATTCATCGATTGTATTTTGTTCTTATGGCGCCTCGTACGATGCAGGAAAAAGTTTATAAGGCACTTAGTTATCACATCAAGAATTATTCAATTAATTAAGTTTTATGAAAAGGTTCGGATGAAATGCTCGAGGACAACTGGTATTACACATTTTTACTATAGTAACCTCAAAAAAAAGTGCATTATCAAAGAGGTCGAAAACCTAAACACATAAGTGACGATCGCATTTATAAGCAAAAAAAAAGTTTTTATTTAAATGTTCGAAGAGAATAGTTTGAGAGCAGCCATGAGCCAGATTATTAGCATGAGCGACAGCTTGTAGCATGAATATTGGATTGCAAAGTCACTTAGGAAAATCACGAGGCAATCTGTCTTGCTGCACGCTGCAATCAGACATTTCACGGCCCTCACTCGCAATCCCGCCGTCCTTTGCTATAGCAATCAATGCAATCCAATCGTCAATTGAGAAAGCAATCAATATCAAACTAATCGTCGATTGCTATGCCAATTTACAGTGATCCAAAAGTCGATTACAACACAAATCAATAGCAATCCAATTGCCGGTTGCTACACAAATCAATAAAATCCAATCGCCGATTGCGAAAGCAATCAATAGCAATCCAATCGAAATATCCAACCCCAGTTCATAGCAATCCAATGCTCGACCACAATACCAATCCACAGCAATCCAAGCGTTCAATCCTCGATTGCAATGGTCTCTTCGCTGACAACACGGGCCACATGTCACACAAATGCCATTTTTACTTGTTGAGGAACCACAAAAAAATGCTAGCACTTTCCCACGCTTTGTGCTGACATTCCGTGATTTTACGCCTGTGTTACAGGTGTGTGTGTGTGTTGTGTGTGTGTGTGTGTGAGTGACGCTACAGCTGGTGCAGTACGCTACAGCTGGTGCAGTACGCTACAGCTGGTGCAGTACGCTACAGCTAGTGCAGTACGCTACAGCTGGTGCAGTACTCTACAACTGGTGCAGTACGCTACAGCTGGTGCAGTACGCTACAGCTGGTGCAGTACGCTACAGCTGGTGCAGTACGCTACAGCTGGTGCAGTACGCTACAGCTGGCGCAGTACTCTACAACTGGTGCAGTACGCTACAGCTGGTGCAGTACGCTACAACTGGTGCAGTACGCTACAGCTAGTGCAGTACGCTACAGCTGGTGCAGTACTCTACAACTGGTGCAGTACGCTACAGCTGGTGCAGTACGCTACAGCTGGTGCAGTACGCTACAGCTAGTGCAGTACGCTACAGCTGGTGCAGTACTCTACAACTGGTGCAGTACGCTACAGCTGGTGCAGTACGCTACAGCTGGTGCAGTACGCTACAGCTGGTGCAGTACGCTACAGCTGGTGCAGTATGCTACAGCTGGTGCAGTACGCTACAGCTGGTGCAGTACGCTACAGCTGGTGCAGTACGCTACAGCTGGTGCAGTACGCTACAGCTGGTGCAGTACGCTACAGCTGGTGCAGTACGCTACAGCTGGTGCAGTACGCTACAGCTGGTGCAGTACGCTAAGTCTGCGCTATACAAGGCTCGTCTCGCCACATCTGCTGCCGCTGATGCGACTAAGTGTTCCGGACACACCGTATTACACGCACACGCTGCACTTTCACGCACACGATGCACTTACACGCACACGCTGCACTTACACGCACACGCTGCACTTACACGCACACGCTGCACTTACACGCACACGCTGTACTTACACGCACACGCTATACTTACACGCACACGATGCACTTACACGCACACGCTGCACTTACACGCACACGCTGCACTTACACGCACACGATGCACTTACACGCACACGCTGCACTTACACGCACACGCTGCACTTACACGCACACGCTGCACTTACACGCACACGCTATACTTACACGCACACGCTACACTTACACGCACACGATGCACCTAAACGCACACGCAGCACTTACACGCACACGCTGCACTTACATGCGTATGCGAATATCTGTATAATTTTTCAATTATTTCTATTCAAATGTGTTCCAATTTTGTGCATTTTTATTTAGCTTACTGTTTAGACTATATTCTTGGTTGAACTCTTTTCAGCAAATGCTGTACGTTTTAATGAAATGCTTTCAAAAATGTTTCTTATACCTTCAAAAATTATTGTTCTAACCTCCGTATAGAACTACTAATACTACTACTACTACTACTACTACTACTACAATTTATGGATTTAAGTAACCAATATATCCATCCCAACAGTACCCGCCATTAAAATATTCCTGTACTTGTGCACTGGTGAAACTCGTATCACAGATACGGTCATTGAGCGTCTTTGTGAGCGTCACAGACACGCGCACCAACCAATTTAAATGTGTTCAGTGAGGTGCCCATTGTAATAACATAGGAGAAATTCCTCAGAAAAGTACACAAGTTTTTTATTTTTCTATTCATTTAGGGTGACACGTCTTGTTTTATATTCATGTTGTCCACAAAAAATGGATCCATACATACACACACACATATACTACGCTTTTTTTCTTTCGAGAGGGTAGCCGACAGCAGGCCACAATCATCAACCTTCGTCACTAGGAGGCGAGAGAGACAGCACTGGCCGCACCAGAACTGCCCGGGTCAAAGCAGCCCAGCACAACCCTTTTCCACAGTCAGGCACGTCAGCCATAGCTATTTTACCTATAAAAATGTATCTACTGACCGATATATGTATATATGATACAAGAACCATACAGCAATTTATTTCTGATTTGGCTCCGGAATCATATATACAAATTTCGGTCAGTGGATACATTTTTTGTGGACACCCTGTATAAAGGGATGCTTGTTACTAAGGACGTACACATCCTAACAAATTTAACGAGTTCAATGAAATTCCCATCGTAATAACATTGGAGAAAATACGCAGAAAAACATATAATTTCTTTATTTATTTAATGAAACACGCTTTTTTACATGTAAGGGATAAAATATATAAGTTGCCATTATATTTATCCACTCACAAATCAATATTCCACCTACATGTCAATGTTTCTACCTTAAGCAATAACACTCTGCAATACGTGTACATATGTCTTCACATTTATCGCACATTGAGACCCACCCTAAATCAATGTGACTGGTACAAATCAAAGCCCTGAAAGCATATTTAAGTTCCAACAATAAATCGGAGTTCGCTCGGCTACGAACGCCAACTTTTCAACACAGTAAAAAGTTGTGCGATTCCCCAATTTCACGCGGTCGCAAGTGTGAAAAAATCCATGTTGCTGCTTTAACTTTTTAATTTGGGGAGTTGCGAGCCTTGCTCAACTTGGGGACACGAGCGGTGGGGAGTGTGGCGTGTGTATTGACCGGGTGTGTTATTTGTGTATTGACCATCTGTGTATTCTGTGTATTGACCATGTGTGTTTTTTGTGCATTGAACATGTGTGTATTTTGTGTATTGAACATGTGAGTATTTTGTGTATTGACCATGTGTGTATTCTGTGTATTGAACATGTGTGTATTCTGTGCATTGACCATGTGTGTGTTCTGTGTGTTGACTTTCGGTGTATTCTGTGTATTGACTATCTGTGTATTCTGTGTATTGACCATGTGTGTTTTTTGTGTATTGACCATGTGTGTCTTTTGTGTATTGACTATATGTGTTTTTTGTATATTAACCATCAGTTTTATTTGTGTATTGACCATGTGTGTTTTTTGTGGATTGACCATCTGTGTATTCTGTGTATTGACCATGTGTTTTTTATGCATTGTCCATCTGTATGTTATGTGTATTAACCAAGCGTATTTTTTGTGTTGGCAATTTTTTCGTGCATTAAACAAATGTATTTTTTATGTATTGACCATCTGTATATTTTGTGTATTAACTATTTATATATTTTATGTATAGACCATCTGTATTTTTATGTATTGATGATGTGCATAGTGTATCTGCCAGCTTTGTGCTTAGTTCTCTGTATGTGTAATCATCATCGATTTCAGAACGATTAAAATTTATGTCTACTTTTATACCTGACTACTTTAATTTCTGCAACTATTTCACTAAAATCGCACAACGTACTTGTAAAATGAAATTGAATTACTTATTTACCACAAACGTGCACATACTTGCAAGCAAGATGCACAAAAAATAGTTAATACGTAACAGACAACAATTTTAGTCGTGTTAGTACAATTTACAACACATAACTTGGGATAATTCAACTTACTTGTACATGGTAAAACAGTAACACTAAAACTAACAAAGTTCGTTTTACCTATATCCTATTCTTCAGAATGTAATATAGATGCGTTACATATTTTTCAGTATATTCGTATACTTTCTCCCCCGATCCTATATAGCAAGTCTTAGAAAAATTTACCATGAAAAATAATGAAAGTTCACATTTTATCATTGGTTCTCTTTTTCATCTTACACGTTAGATTCCCTAAAAAATCGACCTACTGAAAATATAAATTTCATGTCCATAAACATCTAAGGCGTGAGATTCCTTATAATTCGACCTATTGGAAGTTTAAGTTTCATAACCATAAATATATTTCAACGGTCTCATCGGGCAGCCACTCAACCTCCAACAGTTCATCATTTTTCCATGACCAGCGATCACGTGGCCTCATTCTGTAATTTAATTTTCAGCGCAATCGCCCTGCTGTTTTTATAGCCGCGGTCACGGATGATGTTCCGCTGAACGGCGCCGGTCACGGTCGATTATCGGCGTTGCATAGCCGGCCGCGGCTGAACTACCGCGCGTCACCGCCGCCACAGCTGTCGCTCGTCGAAATTCCGATTTAAACGGAACAGTTTTTTGCGATGTTTGCTACATTTGTTGTAATTTGATTGGATATTGGATTGTAACTGAAATTTCATTGGATGTTGAATTACAGTTGAAGATATGTTTGTGTTTTCAGCGTATTATTCAGATATTATTATAGTGCACAGTCAGACAAAAAACAAAACAGATACCATAAAATAACTTTACAGTATGCATATTACACAACGTAAGCTTATTATTTGTGTTCAAGACATGGTAAAATAAATAAGAATAACTGAATTTTATTACAATAGAAAATTACATTTGAATTTCCTTTTGATTTCTTAAGGCTTAAATTCGGTATTTATTCAAAATGTTTGCTAATATTAAGATATTAACGACTATCAGGCCTGAGTGCACGTGCTGCGTTAATCATTTCCTTGAAATACCATAAGGTATTTCAACAGTTGTTAGTTGCAAAGTAATAACTTAATACCCAAAGCTGTTAGTGGCAAAGTAATACCTTAACAATTGTTAGTTATTGTTATCCTTAATAACTAAAAGTTGATAGTTATTAAGGAACGCTGCAGGGTGTGGTAGGTATAAACTAAAGCTCACTGAATCATAAAAGGTTATGTTTATAGCACATTAAAGCTCACCGAATCATAAAAGGTTATGTTTATAGCACATTAAAGCTCACCGAATCATAAAAGGTTATGTTTATAGCACATTAAAGCTCACTGAATCATAAAAGGTTATGTTTATAGCACATTAAAGCTCACCGAATCATAAAAGGTTATGTTTATAGCACATTAAAGCTCACTGAATCATAAAAGGTTATGTTTAATGCCATTAAAGCTCACTGAACCATAAAAGGTTATGTTTAGAGCACATTAAAGCTCACTGAATCATAAAAGGTTATGTTTAAAGAACATTAAAGCTCACTGAATCATAAAAAGTTCTGTTTAAAGCACATTAAAGCTCACTGAATCATAAAAGGTTATGTTTAGAGCACATTAAAGCTCACTGAATCATAAAAGGTTATGTTTAGAGCACATTAAAGCTCACTGAATCATAAAAGGTTATGTTTAAAGCACATTAAAGCTCACTGAATCATAAAACGTTATGTTTAGAGCACATTAAAGCTCACTGAATCATAAAAGGTTATGTTTAGAGCACATTAAAGCTCACTGAATCATAAAAGGTTATGTTTAGAGCACATTAAAGCTCACTGAATCATAAAAGGTTATGTTTAGAGCACATTAAAGCTCACTGAATCATAAAAGGTTATGTTTAAAGCACATTAAAGCTCACTGAATCATAAAACGTTATGTTTAGAGCACATTAAAGCTCACTGAATCATAAAAGGTTATGTTTAGAGCACATTAAAGCTCACTGAATCATAAAAGGTTATGTTTAAAGCACATTAAAGCTCACTGAATCATAAAAGGTTATGTTTAGAGCACATTAAAGCTCACTGAATCATAAAAGGTTAGGTTTAAAGCACATTAAAGCTCACTGAATCATAAAAGGTTATGTTTTGAGCACATTAAAGCTCACTGAATCATAAAAGGTTATGTTTAGAGCACATTAAAGCTCACTGAATCATAAAAAGTTATGTTTAAAGCACATTAAAGCTCACTGAATCATAAATGGTTATGTTTAAAGCACATTAAAGCTCACTGAATCATAAAATGTTATGTTTAGAGCACATTAAAGCTCACTGAATCATAAAAGGTTATGTTTAAAGCACATTAAAGCTCACTGAATCATAAAACGTTATGTTTAGAGCACATTAAAGCTCACTGAATCATAAAAGGTTATGTTTAGAGCACATTAAAGCTCACTGAATCATAAAAGGTTATGTTTAGAGCACATTAAAGCTCACTGAATCATAAAAGGTTATGTTTAGAGCCCATTAAAGCTCACTGAATCATAGAAGGTTATGTTTAAAGCACATTAAAGCTCACTGAATCATAACAGGTTATGTTTTGAGCACATTAAAGCTCACTGAATCATAAAAGGTTATGTTTAGAGCACATTAAAGCTCACTGAATCATAAAAGGTTATGTTTAAAGCACATTAAAGCTCACTGAATCATAAAAGGTTATGTTTAAAGAACATTAAAGCTCACTGAATCATAAAAGGTTATGTTTTGAGCACATTAAAGCTCACTGAATCATAAAAGGTTATGTTTAAAGAACATTAAAGCTCACTGAATCATAAAAGGTGATGTTTAGAGCACATTAAAGCTCACTGAATCATAAAAGGTTATGTTTAAAGCACATTAATGCTCACAGAATCATAAAAGGTTATGTTTTGAGCACATTAAAGCTCACTGAATCATAAAAGGTTATGTTTAAAGCACATTAAAGCTCATTGAATCATAAAAGGTTATGTTTTGAGCACATTAAAGCTCACTGAATCATAAAAGGTTATGTTTAAAGCACATTAAAGCTCACTGAATCATAAAAGGTTATGTTTTGAGCACATTAAAGCTCACTGAATCATAAAAGGTTATGTTAATAGCACATTAAAGCTCACTGAATCATCAAAGGTTTTGTTTATAGCACATTAAAGCTCACTGAATCATAAAAGGCTATGTTTAAAGCACATTAAAGCTCACTGAATCATAAAAGGTTATGTTTAAAGAACATTAAACATTAAAGCGCTGAGTTTAAAGTATGGCTATGTTTAAAGTAATAACTCTAAACATCAACTTCAATACCTTTTAACTTTTTTCGCCGCGTTCTTTTTTCACTTTCAGAAATTCATGTGTAGCTGCTGCTTAGGGCGGCTATAATTATAGATGCTTCGGCGAAAAATATGACCTGGGTATGCAATTTCTTTCTTTTTGAAAGAATGAGTCGAAAGTCACACAGAAATGCATACCGCGATGCTGGGAAACACTTTTCTCCACGTCCCCAAGGGTTGATATTAGAAAAAATCTCTCAGAAAAAAATTAAGAATAGTTCTCTAATTTTCATTTTAAGATACAAAATCTTTAAGAGTATCGCGTCGGGTACATAAAATATGAATTATTTCTTTACGGCGACTTTGAGGCTGTCGTAAAAATAAGATCCACTCGTAGAAAACTTTGACAAACTTCATCCTTCAAAATGCAGATTTTTGTCACAAGTAATTCTTAACAAGTACTTAGAATTTGAGTACGTAGTACCACTTCCATCACATTTCTACTGCTATACGTCAAGTAACACAGCACATCATTTCAGCACGCGGTGTGTAAGTCTCGTTCTCACCCTTCCCCCTATGTCCCATCCCCAATAACCCCCCCTCCCCCCTATGTCCCATCCCCAGTAACCCCCCCTCCCCCCATGTCCTATCCCAGTTTTTAGTTACAAAATAAAACCTATATAACCAATATTTATTGGTTATTGCTAATCTTAATAACTAAAAGTTGATAGTTATTAAGGTTACAGTTAGGTTTTCGTTATTACCCCTTACCCCTTCCACCCACCCCACCCCCCTTAGCGTATTTCCATTACCCAATAATGACGGTCCCAAGCAGACCATGACCCACCACGCTCCGGCTCACACAAATAATAAGCTAAGTAATTAAGGCACCCTCATGGAGGTATCTACCTCAGGGTGCCGTACAACTACCAGGGGTAGATTAATTAAACGGGAGTAGATCAAGCTGGGTAGATGACACGGCGGGAGATTAAATGGTGTAGATGCGGGAGATCAAACAGGGTAGAGTAAAAGGAGGTAGATCAAACAGGGTAGAGTATAAGGAGGTAGATCAGACAGGGTAGAGTAAACGAAAGTAGGTCAAGTTGGGTAGGGTATAGTAAGCGGAGGTAGACCAAACTGGGTAGATGAAACTGAGGCATATCAAATAGGGTAGATGAGACACAAGGAGATCAAACAGGGTAGATGAAACGGAGGTAGACCAAGCTGGGTAGAGTAAACGGAGGTAGACCAAGCTGGGTAGAGTAAACGGAGGTAGACCAAGCTGGGTAGAGTAAACGGAGGTAGACCAAGCTGGGTAGAGTAAACGGAGGTAGACCAAGCTGGGTAGAGTAAACGGAGGTAGACCAAGCTGGGTAGAGTAAACGGAGGTAGACCAAGCTGGGTAGAGTAAACGGAGGTAGACCAAGCTGGGTAGAGTAAACGGAGGTAGACCAAGCTGGGTAGAGTAAACGGACGTTGACCAAGGGGAAGTTGATGAAAGCGGCCGAGGAGTCAATTCCCTATTATCGTAGATAATTGATGGTAGATACACGCTACTTCCAATCTACCTGGAAGTTAGCGTAAGCGTCTACGACGCCGGTAGAGCGTGAAGGGTGTGGTGGCCGGTGGTGTGTCTTTTATGGCGAATATTTATTGGCATTTGAGGGTATCTATGGGCATATATTGGAATTTATGAACATTTATAGGTATTTATTGGCATTTATAGATATTTAGTGACAGTTATAGATATTTATTGGCATTTATAGATATTTATGGATATTTGATGGTATTTATGGGCATTTATGGGTATTTATGAGCATTTATAGATATTTTTGGGCATTTTTAGATATCTATGGGCATTTAGAGATATTTATGGGCATTTGATGGTATTTATGGGCATAAATTGGTATGTATGGGCATTTATAGATATTTATGAGCATTTGATGGCATTTATGGGCATTTATGGGTATTTATGGGCATTTATAGATATTTATGAGCATTTGATGGCATTTATGGGTATTTATGCGCATTTATAGATATTTATTGGCATTTATAGGTATTTATGTGCATTTATAAATATATATGGGCATTTGATGGTATTTATGGGCATATATTGGTATTTATAGAAAGATCCTTTGGTGTATGGTCATAGTTGGTATTTATGGGCATTTTCATGCATTTATGAGCATTCGGAGGTACATATGAGCATTTATATGTAATATGAGCATTTGATGGTATTTATGCGTATTTAAGGTATTTATGAGCATTTGATGGTATTTATGGGTATTTGGAAGTATTTATGTGCATTTGGGGGAATATACATGGAATATACTGTACATGTAGGACGTTTGAGGTATTTCTGAGATTTTTAGAGGTATTTATAGACATTTAAAGATATATATATGGACATTTGAAGGTATTTATTGGTGTTTGAAGGAATGCCAATGATATGGCTCTCAATACCCATCAATGAGGTTCCATTAAGCAATTAATTCGAAGAATAAGATGACTTGGCGACCGCTGTACGTGATTATGTTTACGGAGGACACTAGTTTGCTTTATGTCGGGTGAGGGGCATGTGTGGGTGTGGGTGAGGGGCATGTGTGGGTGTGGGTGAGGGGCATGTGTGGGTGTGGGTGAGGGGCATGTGTGGGTGTGGGTGAGGGGCATGTATGGGTGTGGGGCATGTGTGGGTGTGGGTGAGGGGCATGTATGGGTGTGGGTGAGGGGCATGTATGGGTGTGGGTGAGGGGCATGTATGGGTGTGGGTGCGGGGCATGTATGGGTGTGGGTGAGGGGCATGTGTGGGTGTGTGTGAGGGGCATGTATGGGTGTGGGTGAGGGGCATGTATGGGTGTGGGTGAGGGGCATGTATGGGTGTGGGTGAGGGGCATGTATGGGTGTGGGTGAGGGGCATGTGTGGGTGTGGGTGAGGGGCATGTGTGGGTGTGGGTGAGGGGCATGTGTGGGTGTGGGTGAGGATCATGTATGGGTGTGGGGGAGGGGCATGTATGGGTGTGGGTGAGGGGTATGTATGGGTGTGGGTGAGGGGCATGTATGGGTATGGGTAAGGGGCATGTATGGGTGTGGGTGAGGGGCATGTATGGGTGTGGGTGAGGGGTATGTGTGGGTGTGGGTGAGGGGCATGTGTGGGTGTGGGTGAGGGGCATGTGTGGGTGGGGGTGAGGGGAATGTGTGGGTGTGGGTGAGGGGCATGTGTGGGTGTGGGTGAGGGGCATGTGTGAGTGTGGGTGAGGGTTATGTGTGGGTGTGGGTGAGGGGCATGTATGGGTGTGGGTGAGGGGCATGTGTTGGTGTGGGTGAGGGGCATGTATGGGTGTGGGTGAGGGGCATGTATGGGTGTGGGTGAGGGGTATGTATGGGTGTGGGTGAGGGGCATGTATGGGTGTGGGTGAGAGGCATGTATGGGTGTGGGTGAGGGGTATGAGAGGTGTGGGTGAGGGGCATGTGTGGGTGTGGGTGAGGGGCATGTATGGGTGTGGGTGAGTGGCATGTATGGATGTGGGTGAGGGGCATGTGTGGGTGTGGGTGAGGGGCATGTGTGGGTGTGGGTGAGGGGCATGTATGGGTGTGGGTGAGGGGCATGTATGGGTGTGGGTGAGGGGCATGTATGGGTGTGGGTGAGAGGCATGTATGGATGTGGGTGAGTGGCATGTATGGATGTGGGTGAGGGGCATGTGTGGGTGTGGGTGAGGGGCATGTATGGATGTGGGTGAGGGGCATGTGTGGGTGTGGGTGAGGGGCATGTATGGGTGTGGGTGAGTGGCATGTATGGATGTGGGTGAGGGGCATGTGTGGGTGTGGGTGAGGGGCATGTATGGATGTGGGTGAGGGGCATGTGTGGGTGTGGGTGAGGGGCATGTATGGGTGTGGGTGAGGGGCATGTGTGGGTGTGGGTGAGGGGCATGTATGGGTGTGGGTGAGGGGCATGTATGGGTGTGGGTGAGGGGCATGTATGGGTGTGGGTGAGAGGCATGTATGGATGTGGGTGAGTGGCATGTATGGATGTGGGTGAGGGGCATGTGTGGGTGTGGGTGAGGGGCATGTATGGATGTGGGTGAGGGGCATGTGTTGGTGTGGGTGAGGGGCATGTATGGGTGTGGGTGAGGGGCATGTATGGGTGTGGGTGAGGGGTATGTATGGGTGTGGGTGAGGGGCATGTATGGGTGTGGGTGAGAGGCATGTATGGGTGTGGGTGAGGGGTATGAGAGGTGTGGGTGAGGGGCATGTATGGATGTGGGTGAGGGGCATGTATGGGTGTGGGTGAGGGGCATGTATGGGTGTGGGTGAGGGGCATGTATGGATGTGGGTGAGGGGCATGTATGGATGTGGGTGAGGGGCATGTGTGGGTGTGGGTGAGGGGCATGTGTGGGTGTGGGTGAGGGGCATGTATGGGTGTGGGTGTATCATAATATCATACCCCATGAAGTTATGCTGATTTTTTGTGTTTCCATCAAAAAACTCACTTGAAGTTGACTTGAAACTGAGATGAAACTGGCACAAGTATGACTTGAAGTTTGAGTGAAATGGAGGTGAAGGGAACGTAAGACTGAGAGGAAACTGGCATGAAACTGACATCAAAAGGACTTGAAACTGGCATGAAGCCAGCATGAAACTGACATGAAACTAACCCGAAACATACGAATCACAAGAAAGTCACTCGGAACTGACATGAAGCTTACGTGAAACTGGCATGAAACTTAGACGAAATTGAAATGAATTCGACATAAAATGATCGTGAAACTAGCAAGATGCAGTCATGAAACTGACATGAAACTGACTCTAAATAACGACAGGCTGTACTGATTGAATCATAACTATAAACTACCTCAACACAGACACATGTTTCACTAGAACTGGGGGATGTATGAAACTGGGGATACGCATGCAATTTGCAGAATGTGTGAAACTTGGAGGACACACGAAACCTGAAGACACATGGAATTTAGAGGACGTATGAATCTTGTGAATAGATGAAACTTCGAAGCTATACGAAATTTGTAAATAAATGAAAATAGGGACGTATTTTGAAGCATGGTAGCATTAATAAATGTAGTACAGGTAAAAAATTTGTGATAAGCACTTAAAAAAATGTGATATAAATGTGATATTTCCTCATCATGTGAAACTCAAGTGCTTGCATGTACATATGTATCGAGCTAAAAGCATGCAGGGAATATAGAGGGTTAGATAAATGTATGAAGTTACTAATTGACTGGAAAGTGAGGAAAATGTTCTGACATCAAAGATCTAAATATCTAAAAGAATATTAGAAAATATTATTAGAGAGAATCTAACAATATAAGAATATATGTGGAAATTACGATAAAAATATGGAGATATGTAGAGGTGACGGTAAAAATGTGAAAAATTTAAAGAAGTAACAGTAAATTTAATAGAATTCATAGAACTGTAAACTCAATTATATTCATAGAAGTAATGGTAAGTACAATAATGTTTATAGAAGTAACGGTAAGTACAATAACGTTTATAGAAGTAACGGTGAATGTGAGAAAAATTGTAGGCGTAGCGGTAAATACAAAAATTGTAGAATTAACGGTAACTGTTAAAAATTTACAATTTTAGATGTAAATGTGAAACAGACGTAATTAAAACCATATAACTTAATAATTACATATCTAAATAACTAATTAACAATTAAAAATTTTAATAAGTTATTAATAATAAAACAAACTAATCATGTTACTTTGTGCACATACATAAAATTGACACTGAAACCATACATTCAAATAATTATAATATATGTAGACATGGTGAAAAGAAAGATATATATATACATATATATACATACATATACAGAACCTCTGTTATATACCTCTGTTACAGAAGCACCTCAGAAATCATAGCTGCATTTTGTTCGCATAGCTTGAGAATGGCGCAAGAGCGCCGAAACGCGTCGACTATTAGCAACCTTTTTAACCTCCTTAGCAATGATGCTAGGAGTATATTCAGGGAAATAGAAAATCTTAATAAAAACTAATCAATAATAAAAACGGCGTACTTTTTAATGAAATATATATATATACATATATATACAAATAAATATATATATACAAGCGTTTGTGTGAGTGTGTGTGTGGAGCACACAAAACACAACACAAGATTAACACATCGGGGAGCAGCGCGCAGAGCCCGACAAATACCCAGCAAGAGACAGAAGCCGCAGAGCCGAGATGACAGACGGCCAAGAGACGAGCACGAGACTCGGGTATTCCGGGCAGAGATGCCCGCTCCCGCATCAAAGACACCGCCGGTCATGCCCTGCATGCTGAGCGGGCAACTTGCCCGTAAATTGTCCCTAGAACGCGATGAGTGACAAGCCCCCTGCTCCTCTGTTAGCACTGCCCTCTCTACGTGTCCTGAGTGATGGGATAGACGTAGAAAATGTGGTAGACGTAGCACAGAAGTGGTCGAAGTAGTAAGAGTAGTGGATGTGAGTTATCAAAGTAGTAAAAGTAAAAAACGTAGCAGACGTAATGTAGAAATAACCGAAGTAGAAAAGTAGAAAACGTAGTAGACGTAGCGCAGAAGTGATCAAAGTTGTAAAAGTAGAGAACGTAGTAGACGTAGCGCAGAAGTAATCTAAGTCGAAAAGGGGAAAGTGTACTAGACGTAGAGTATAAGTTGTGAAAGTAGTAAGAGCAGTTGACGTAGCATAGAAGTAATCAAAGTAGTAAGAGCAGTAGACGTAGCATAGAAGTAGTCAAAGTAGTAAGAGCAGTAGACGTAGCATAGAAGTAGTCAAAGTAGTAAGAGCAGTAAACGTAGCATAGAAGTAGTCAAAGTAGTAAGAGCAGTAGACGTAGCATAGAAGTAGTCAAAGTAGTAAGAGCAGTAGACGTAGCATAGAAGTAGTCAAAGTAGTAAGAACAGTAGACGTAACATAGAAGTAGTCAAAGTAGTAAGAGCAGTAGACGTAGCATAGAAGTAGTCAAAGTAGTAAGAGCAGTAGACGTAGCATAGAAGTAGTCAAAGTAATAAGAGCAGTAGACGTAGCGTAGAAGTAGTCAAAGTAATAAGAGCAGTAGACGTAGCATAGAAGTAGTCAAAGTAGTAAGAGCAGTAGACGTAGCATAGAAGTAGTCAAAGTAATAAGAGCAGTAGACGTAGCGAAAAGTAGTAGACGTTGTAAGCGTAGTACGCGTGGTGCAAAAACATTCGAAGTAGAAAGTGTAGAAATAGTAGGTGTAGCGGGGCTACAGGAATAAAGGATACGAAGGGCCCGACAGAACAATAGATATCTCAGACGTAGTGGAATGATTGATGTAGTAAACGTAGATTTCGATGACTTAGTAGACGCAGCAACCGTAGCCGTTGTAACTGTAGATATCGAAACCGTTGTAGACGTGGATATCGCAGCTGCAACGGACGTAGACATCGTAGTCAAGTGGACGTAGGTATCGTAGTCGTAGTAGACGTAGATATAGTGTTTGCAGTACGAGTAGATATCGTAGATGTAGTAGGAGCAGGTATCGCAGCCGCTGTAGAAATAGATATCGTATATGTAGTAGAAGTAGATACCGCAGTTGCCGTAGAGGTAGATATCGCAGTCGCAGTAGAAGTAGAAATCGGAGACCTGCACGAATCAGAAATGAGTGTCGCACCACACAATAATTGAGGCCTCCCCCCCAAGCTGAAGGCACCACCCTAATAGCATTCTAATTGCGTCTTTGATCTATACCGTGTACGTTGGTCAGCAATAAAATACTACGATTAATGACGCTGCGTACGCGTAAATAACATTATCTCTTAACGCTATTTACTGCCCTTCGAAGCTCTTCCAATTGTGAGCCGTTCCAATTACGTCTGTTCCGCTTTCCTTTTTTGTGTGTATGTCGGATTATGAATTTTGTCTCGTGCTATATGAGATCCATGACATAACCAACGCGGGTAGTTAGCTATGTAACATATCGTAATTACTCGATAATTACAAATGTTGTTCGTAGCTGCAGATCTGAAGTGTAATGTTAGGAGCTTTACGCTGGATTTAAAAGTCATTTTGCAACGTGACTTGCACGTTCATGAATTAAAATTTTATAGCTGAATTAAAATTTAATAGCTAAACATTTAGGAGTTCAAAATGTGCGACGAGTATCTCTTGAATAAGTCGTTATTTAAATAATAATCGCACAGATGAATGTTCTGGGAGAGTCTTTATTTCTGACACATGACATCCATTCGCTCTGCGTTGTCTCTTCACATACACTCACGACAACACATGTCAACACACAAGGATTGTGCACAGCACACGAAGATATATGATTGGTAAACTGAAAAAAGTGAATAAAAAAGGAAATTCCCGAGCTCCCTGAAATGATTTTAAAGAAGGAATTATATCACGCGCTGTGTGAGGAAGGTGCACCGTCATGCTGAAAGTCACTCGACACTTCGGGACCAAAGTTTCGTGTCAGTCTCTTTCACATCGCAAGTAGGGTCGTGCGACCATTAAAATACACCAACAGAAATTGAATGTATCATCATCATCATCACCATCATCATAACTCTTGACGGGTCAGAGGCTGAAATTCAAAAGTTGTTTCAAATTCAAGTCACTATCTTAACTTTTGATCAGTCGAAGGCTGAAATTCAAAAGCAATTTCAAATCCATGAAACCTACTTTGTCGCTAGCATTTATTGCGAAGTTATGTTTTAATGGACGAAAAACAGCACCAGTCATTTAGCCTTGTTGCGTGAGTTCATACTTGCTTGTGTTTGACCATGTACGATCTGCCGAACTAACGCCACACACCTAATGAAGGACAGGTCGTACTAAGTATCTATGTAGATACACCTAGTGCAGGTGCTGCTGTATTAATTAAGTGCAACTAACACAAAAGCGGCCGTAATAACACAACTAATGCAAGGGAGAATAATCGTGTTAAGTACAACAATTACGAGAGTAGCCATACTAATGCGCAAACAAATAATACAAGAGCAGAAGTATTAACTAAGTAAATCTAATATAAAAGCGCCCGCAATTATCAAATACAACTATTTGGAAAAACAGCTAGTCAGTAAAACAACTAATCTGATGGTTGTTGTTATAACGAATTAGAATTATGTAATTCAAATAGATCTTATGAAAAACCATCGGTACGAGACGGTCATGTTAATGATTCTAGTTTTTTATTTTTTATTTTTATTCCAGCCGTACCAGCCTTGCAGAGCAGATATTCCAGCCGTACCAGCCGTGCAGAGCAGATATTCCAGCCGTACCAGCCGTGCAGAGCAGATATTCCAGCCGTATCAGCCGTGCAGAGCAGATATTCCAGCCGTACCAGCCGTGCAGAGCAGATATTCCAGCCGTACCAGCCGTGCAGAGCAGATATTCCAGCCGTACCAGCCGTGCAGAGCAGATATTCCAGCCGTACCAGCCGTGCAGAGCAGATATTCCAGCCGTACCAGCCGTGCAGAGCAGATATTCCAGCCGTACCAGCCGTGCAGAGCAGATATTCCAGCCGTACCAGCCGTGCAGAGCAGATATTCCAGCCGTACCAGCCGTGCAGAGCAGATATTCCAGCCGTACCAGCCGTGCAGAGCAGATATTCCAGCCGTACCAGCCGTGCAGAGCAGATATTCCAGCCGTACCAGCCGTGCAGAGCAGATATTCCAGCCGTACCAGCCGTGCAGAGCAGATATTCCAGCCGTACCAGCCGTGCAGAGCAGATATTCCAGCCGTACCAGCCGTGCAGAGCAGATATTCCAGCCGTACCAGCCGTGCAGAGCAGATATTCCAGCCGTACCAGCCGTGCAGAGCAGATATTCCAGCCGTACCAGCCGTGCAGAGCAGATATTCCAGCCGTACCAGCCGTGCAGAGCAGATATTCCAGCCGTACCAGCCGTGCAGAGCAGATATTCCAGCCGTACCAGCCGTGCAGAGCAGATATTCCAGCCGTACCAGCCGTGCAGAGCAGATATTCCAGCCGTACCAGCCGTGCAGAGCAGATAAGGGACTTAGTTGGTCGAATGAATATTAGTTATTCGAGAAATTATTAGTTAATCAAATTAATATTAGCTATCCAGATGAACATTAGTTATTCAAAAGAATATTAGTTTTCAAATGAATTTTTGTTATTCAAAAGATCATTTAGTAATTGAAATGAATATGAGTAAATCATATGAATATTAGATATTCAGATGAGTATTAGCTATTCTCGTTTTAATCATTCAAATGATTGTTAGTTATTCAACTGAATATTTGTTTTTAAAATGAATGTAAATTATTAAAATTACTACAACGCTAATATACGAGGCTTTGAGTTCTTACCATGAAATCAAATAACCCTCGGTGATTTTGATGTGTTCTAAAATGCAACAATATCCGCCTGAAATTTATAAACAACACTGTAATTTTCCTCTCTTCAAAATTCTATTCATGATCGAAAGGCTATAAATATATGGTTTATTAACAGCCTTTCCTCAGCGTTTACATCAAGGAAAATAAAATCCGAAGCCCATTCAAGCCCACTAGTATGTATAGATATATATATGTATGTATATTTACATATATATATTCTATATACATATATATGTATATTCTATACACATATTATATATATATGTATTATATATATATTAGGTATATATTGTATATATATATTATATATCTATAAATATGGTGCTGTACATGACCAAATTTTCACTTTGTAACTTTAAATAGCACCGTAACTGTTCTTTTCTTAAAACAACTGTTTCATTGTGTCGAACTAGTCCTTCGGTTTCTAAACTTGAAAGTTCTATCTTTTTTTTCTAGCATTGACTTTGAAAAGTTATTGGATTACGATTCGATTTTTTTAACGAATAATTGTCTGAATATTATTTTACAAGCAACGACGAAAACTTAGGGCAATTGAATTGGGATATCTATATATTGATACGCTAACCTGTGCGTCACGCCCTTCAACATCATTGCGGTATCTATGATACGGGTTGGCTCGTCAATGTTATTGTCAATATTATTATTATCGTTATTTTTATTATTATTAATATTATTACGATTTGACCCCGTCAAATAAAACTGGTAGTTTAACGAAATGTATTTATTAATTAAAAAAATTGAAATATATTAATTTCAACAGTAGGAAGATGCCACAACCAGCGTAAACATTTTTCGTAAATGATTTCACGAATATTGTAAAGTGATATCTTTCACTTCGCTAAAATCTTAAATGATGCACTGATTTCTATAGTTAACACATAGCGAGAGAGTTGGGCTAACTTTCTATGACTAAATATGCGTTTTGAAAATAATCTCTTACCATATTATGTCTGGAATCAAAGATCTAAACGTGTTAGGTCTGTAAGTAAATAAATGTTCCGTACAGCTTATAAATCTGTTGATGTGGCAATTAAATTAACTAATGATCTAATCCAAGAAAATTTAATGAGTGATTCGTACCACTTGAATACAATTCAATTAACCCTGTTACTGTTGAGGGTACGGATGCTCAGATTTGCGAACATTTGCTAAAATTAAAACAATAGCGCATTTTAACGCAAAAGCTGAGTGCTCACTTCTGTAATTTGGACCATAGAGAATTCCTTCACTTCTCGGAAATAAATTTCTTTTTACGAGGCCAGAGGCTTCTCAGTATGCAGCTCGAGCAGACGTCGTTTAAAAACAACTATTGAAATCCACGGTATAAACATTTTGTATGAAGCTCACATTGTGGTGATGTGAGTAGGCAATCCTACCGAGGACAAGTATGTTCGTTAGGCGGCAAGTCTTTAACACGGTCGTTTGAACGGAGGTGATAGAGGCGTATTGTCTATGAATATTCCCCATTGGAGCCGCCCTAGCATTCGGCTTAATAAAGCCGTTCGCTTCAAACTCCCTCCGTCACGGCTAACAAGCCAGCATAGGCATGAGCATAGCATTGTTGTTTGAGAAGCGTACATCTCTACAAGCAATCTCGATCTCCTCTAAACATGACTGGTGGTTCGGGCTCCCGTACGAATAACACAGAGGTCCAAAGATCGATCCTTGAGGAACTCCAAGTCTGCCTATAGGCGTGCCAAGGCAGTGGGCTGAAGTCCAATTAGTTGTATTTAATGAGTGTTAGTTAGTGGAGACTATTTAAGGTTGAGTGCCGCCAAGATCTATCGCTGCCGCCGCGATCGGGACCCGCACTTTAGCATACTCATAGCTCTTTGATGGCATAAAACAATTACCTTAAGCTCTAACAATGAACTAATTGGGGCGCCTTCAAGCCACATAGCCAATCCTAAATTTGTAATTGAGATGTTCCATTTGCATTCTCGGACTCGAGGACTGCAATTGGGGAGTTTCATCACGTACTGCAGACATTGACGGAATGTTTCTTCAATCTCTTCATAAATATGGCATACCTAAAATGGCAGCTGTTTCTCATTTAAAACGGAGCGAGTGCCTGAGCTCTTCTCTCGAACTTAAAACTAAATCATCGCATGAGAGTAAAAATGTTTTCAATTCGAAATCAGTTCCCCTTAGAAGAATACGCAAGTATATTCATACATGCAGAAATTTGTTCACAAAACCAATCGTGAAAAATAAACTACGAAAAACTGATGTTTGTTCCATTCTTTTATTAAATCTCATAAAATGTAAATGGTAACCATCTACATTGTGCAAGTTCTGCAAGATGATATTTGCACCCAATACCCCATTTCCAAAAAGATATAAAACACTAAAATGTTCAAAATGTTTTATAAAGTCTTTAATTAGAGCAAAAGAATGTCGTAGCAAAAATTAACTTCTATTTTTGTCCACCCTAAGGATAATTTTAGCATTTTAGAGCGCCAAAATCATAAAACAGTTCGAATATTTGTAAGATCGTTGCAATGTTTAAGTATTTGCGAGATCATTACACTGCTCGAATATTTGTTCATGAAAGTCAAGAATTTAATTCACCTGGAGATGCGAATGCAAATTCCCCATAAATTGGACAAATTCGATATAAACGGGTAGAAACTCCACATAAATGGGTAGAAACTCCATTTAAATGGGTAGAAACTCCATATAAATGTGTAAAAAATAATAAAAATGTGTAGAAACTCCACATAAATGCTTTCAAACTCCCCATAAATGAATACAAATTCTCTTGCTAAATGAGTCAATTTAGGAGGAAGGAAGGGGGTCG
Organism: Morinoia aosen; assembly: GCA_030386875.1. Taxonomy (NCBI): domain Eukaryota; kingdom Metazoa; phylum Arthropoda; class Malacostraca; order Amphipoda; family Talitridae; genus Morinoia; species Morinoia aosen. The sequence goes on along the minus strand of CM059569.1, from coordinate 33,771,518 downwards.
TTTGGAGCGACTGGGTTCGCTGTATTGCAGGTTCGGAGCGACCGTACCCTTGACGTTCTCTTTGAAGGGTCACAGACCGAAGTGAAGGCTTTAATTTGAAGCCTGCCAAGCATTGTGGCACCTAGCAGTTTACGAGCAGTAAATGGCAGTTCGGAGCAGAGAACGGCAGAGCTATTAGTCCCCAATATCCATAATGGAAGGCCGGTCTCCCTAAAACCAACTCAAGGCAATTTTAGAATGAGGTGCCTGCTTTCAAGCCCTTATAAATGAGCCTCTCTAAAACCCCTTATAAATCTATTGGGAAGAGCAATAAAACTTAGGAAACACACACACAAACTCAACATGAAAAGAGCCGCCTCGCCTCTCTAATTTGGCCCAGACTGCGGGCCTCTTAAGTTCTGTTTGTTTTCTCTCTCTAATTAAGGTCGGTAATTGCCGCACATTAGCGAAGCCTTCATCGCTAAACTCTTCTTTTATTGCACATCTCAATTGCGGGACCAAGTCCTGCACCAGAAGCCGACAGAAAACCGTCTCCTGCTGTAGTTTCTGCGAGCTTCAAGTCCTTGACTTACGCAACTTGTTGCAGTTAACGCATGCTGTAAGTCCTTGACTTACGCAACTTGCTGCAGTTAACGCATGCTGTAAGTCCTTGACTTACGCAACTTGCTGCAGTTAACGCATGCTGTAAGTCCTTGACTTACGCAACTTGCTGCAGTTAACGCATAAGCTAAATCCTTGACTTACGCAACTTGCTGCAGTTAACGCATAAGCTAAATCCTTGACTTACGCAACTTGCTGCAGTTAACGCATAAGCTAAATCCTTGACTTACGCAACTTCTTGACTGAAGCTCAACTCCTGAGAGAACTAGACCCTGATATATTCAATTTCCAGTTGGTTGATGAATGAAATCAGTTAAAATTTTATTTCCAATTTCCCCATTTATTAAATTAGTAAAAATTTAATTTTCAATTTCAAGCTGGTTGAACAATTAAATAATATGAAATTTTGTATCTAATTTTCAGTAGCTTGGGAACTCAATATTAAGAACTTTTTCCTTCTCCATGTATGTTAAACTAACTTCTTCAAGCGTTGCCAAGTGAAATTGACATTTGGAACAAGAGAATTACCATCTTTGTCCAATATGTGTGACGTTTTAGTAGTGACCTATGCAGATCAATTGATATAAACAATCGGAAAAAACAGGGCAACTATCTCATCCAAATTTACGTAGCTTCTCTTTAGAGTTTCTAAGCGTAACATGCACCAAGCGAGCATTAGATGATTAACTAAGTAATTTTTATGCACACATTATTAGGGTTGCATAGGACGTAGACTTGGAGGAGTATCTAGGATACAAGCTCACTGAGGTAAATACTTGTACGACTGATCCGCTTCATGGCACAACTGGCGGTATTTTGAGTATCTAGGATACAAGCTCACTGAGGTAAATACTTGTACGACTGATCCGCTTCATGGCACAACTGGCGGTATTTTGAGTATCTAGGATACAAGCTCACTGAGGTAAATACTTGTACGACTGATCCGCTTCATGGCACAACTGGCGGTATTTTGAGTATCTAGGATACAAGCTCACTGAGGTAAATACTTGTACAACTGATCAGCTTCAGTGCAAAACTGGCGGTATTTTGAGTATCTAGGATACAAGCTCACTGAGGCAAATACTTGTACGACTGATCAGATTCAGGGCAAAACTGGCGGTATTTTGAGTTTCTAAGATACTATAGCAGCAATACTTGTCAAAACACTGACAATCAATGCAATCTGCGTGAGCAACTGACTAGATGCCCACGAAGATTTTGGCTCCTGTATCAGAATTAACATTAAACTCGAACTCAAGTATAATCACAAATCGAACTGAACTTAAGTTGTCAATAAATACCTTATTGCAATTCTGATACCAAATTTTAATCTTCATTGGTGTCTGAAATGAAATAGGATCCTAAACCCGAACTTTGGAGAAGAATCCGTGTAAAAAATACCCAGTCCGATCACAGCAACAGCTGTTAATCAGGTCAGCTTTTACGGGGCTGCCAACGCCGGGGCTGCGCCGCAGCTATGCAAAAATGTCTACTTGACAACACTAGAGCCCTTTAACGCAAACATCACACAAGAGCCGGCGCAATTTTGCGCAGCCACACGGCAGCCGTGGCCGAACTCTAAGCTGTTGTGGTAACCTGCCTTCACGCGAGCGTGACTGTGCTAAGATGCGCTGGAATGCAATGACCTGCGCTAAACTGCGCTGAACTGCGCTAAACTGCGCTAAACTGCGCTTGAATACAATGACCTGCGCTAAACTGTGCTAAACTGCGCTAAGCTGCGCTAAACTGCGCTTAACTGCGCTAAACTGCGCTAAACTGCGCTGAACTGCGCTAAACTGCGCTAAGCTGCGCTAAACTGCGCTTAACTGCGCTGAACTGCGCTAAACTGCGCTAAACTGCGCTAAACTGCGCTGAAATCCGCTGAACACAGCCTAGTTGCGCAGATTTGCACGAACCCCAGCGGCGATTTATGACCACGATTGAGTTCATTTTGCGTGAGAGAAGAGCAGGAGCGCCGCCAACACCAACACACCAGCAGATGCTATCGCTTCCATAGGCAGGCAGCGGGGAATGGCTTCCAAGAAGCGGCAGCAGCTGAGCGCTGTCACGACGCGCCTGTAAAAACGCAGCGCTGTGTAACTCGCGTGGGAAATTTGTGCTGTGTGTTGTGCTGCGTGTGTTGTACTGTGTTTATGTGTGTTGTACTGTGTGTGTTGAGCTGAGTGTGTTGTGCTGTGAGTATTGTGCTGTGCGTGTTTTGCTGCGTGCGTTGTGCTATGTTTATGTGTATTGTTCTGTGTATGTTGTGCTGTGTTTATGTGTATTGTTCTCTGAGTATTGTACAGTGTACGTTGTGCTGTGCTTACATACTTTGTGAGATATTTACGCGTGTTGTACGGCAGCCTCGCGCAGTGTGTGACTTGCCCACTTGCACACCCCGTAACACAACACATCCCGTAACACAACACACCCCGTAACACAACACACCTCGTAACACAATACATCCCGTAACACAACACACCCCGTAACACAATACATCCCGTAACACAACACACCCCGTAACACAATTCATCCCGTAACACAACACACCCCGTAACACAATACATCCCGTAACACAATACATCCCGTAACACAACACACCCCGTAACACAACACACCCCGTAACACAACACACCCCGTAACACAACACACCTCATACCACAATACATCCCGTAACACAACACACCCCGTAACACAATTATTCCAGTAACATAACACGCTCCGTAGCACAACACACCTCGCAGCACAACACACCCCGTAACACAACACACCCCGTAACACAACACACCCCGTAGCACAACACACCTCGCAGCACAACACACCCCGTAACACAATACGTCCCGTAACACAACACACCCCGTAACACAATTATTCGCGTAACACAACACACCTCGCAGCACAACACACCCCGTAACACAACACACCCCGTAGCACAACATACCTCGCAGCACAACACGCCCCGTAACACAATACATCCCGTAACACAACACACCCCGTAACACAACGCACCTCGTAACACAATACATCCCGTAACACAACACACCCCGTAACACAACACACCCCGTAACACAATACATCCCGTAACACAACACACCCCGTAACACAACACACCCCGTAACACAACACACCCCGTAACACAACACACCCCGTAACACAATACATCCCGTAACACAACACACCCCGTAACACAATTCATCCCGTAACACAACACACCCCGTAACACAATACATCCCCTAACACAACACACCCCGTAACACAACACACCCCGTAACACAATACATCCCGTAACACAACACACCCCGTAACACAATTCATCCCGTAACACAACACACCCCGTAACACAATACATCCCGTAACACAACACACCCCGTAACACAACACACCCCGTAACACAACACACCCCGTAGCACAACAAACCTCGCAGCACAACACACCCCGTAACACAATACATCCCGTAGCACAACATACCTCGCAGCACAACACGCCCAGTAACACAATACATCCCGTTACACAACACACCCCGTAACAATATACACCTCGCAACGCAACAAACTCCGTAACACACTCACACACCAACACACCCCGTAACACACCTCGTAATAAACCCCGTAACACACCCACACGCTCCCACAAAATGAAGCCATTTGACAATTGCTACCAGGATATTGAGGCGGGCAGTAGAGTGTGAGTGATGATAAGGGGAGTGTAGGGAGTGTGGGATGTGTGGCGGGTGTGGGGAGTGTGGGGGAGTGTGAGGAAGGTGTTGGGCTGTGGGGAGGTGTGAGGGATAATAAGGGAAGTGTTAGGGAGTGTAGGGGAGTGTGTGGGATAATAAGGAGAGTGTAGGGGAGTGTGTGGGATAAAGAGGGGAGTTTAGGGGAGTGTGAGGGATAACAAGGGGCGTGTTAGGGAGTGTTGGGGAGTGTAGAGGACCGCGAGGGAGTGTAGGGAGTGTGGGGGAAGGTGTGGTTGTAGATGCAGGAGTGGAGGAATGTGAAGGTATGGCGGGAACAATAGAAAGAGTGAGGGGAGGAAGAGGATCGGACATTTGAAGGGATGGATGAGTGGAAATTTGATGGAAGACAGGAGAAACTATATACATGGATGAAAAGGAGAGAAGTGCAAGGGATAAGAAAGACTAAGTGAACTTATGAAAAGGACGAAAGGGAGATCTTGGTGGAAAGAAAAAGTGAGGGAGAGAAAGAATAATGAAGAAATAATGAGAGGTTAGAAGGTAAAGGAAGGAATAAAGAAGGAGTACAGAAGGGATAAAAGCTGAATAGAGGATTGAGGGGAAAGTGAAAGAAGGGGGAAAGAGAGATGAGGAAACGGGATGGGATAGAAGGATGGGGAAAGGGATGGAGGAGAAAGATGGGGGTGAGGGATGTAAGAGAAGGAAGTGGAAAAGGGATGGAAGAGAGGGATGGGGGAGAAGGATGGGAGAGAGGGATGGGAGAGAAGGATGGGGTAGAGGGATGGGAGAGAGGGATGGGGGAGAAGGATGGGGGAGAGGGATGGGAGAGAGAGATGGAAGAGAAGGATGGGGTAGAGGGATGGGAGAGAGGGATGGGGGAGAAGGATGGGGGAGAGGGATGGGAGAGAGAGATGGAAGAGAAGGATGGGGTAGAGGGATGGGAGAGAGGGATGGGGGAGAAGGATGGGGGAGAGGGATGGGAGAAAGAGATGGAAGAGAAGGATGGGGTAGAGGGATGGGAGAGAGGGATGGGGGAGAAGGATGGGGGAGAGGGATGGGAGAGAGAGATGGAAGAGAAGGATGGGGTAGAGGGATGGGAGAGAGGGATGGGAGAGAGGGATGGGAGAGAAGGATGGGAGAGAGGGATGGGGAAGAAGGATGTGAGAGAAGGATGGGGAAGAAGGAGTGGGGAGAGGGATGGGGGAAAGAGATTGAGGAGACGGATGGGAGAGAGGGATAGGGGAGAGGGATGGGAAAGAGGAATGGGAGAGAGAGAGATGGGAGAGAGGGATGGGAAGAAGGATGGGGGAGAGGGATGGAAGAGAGGGATGGGGAAGAAGGATTGGGGAGATGGATGGGAGAGAGGGGTGGGAAGAAGGATGGGGGAGAGGGATGGGAGAGAGGGATGGGGAAGAAGGATGGGAGAGAGGGATGGGAAGAAGGATGGGGGACAGGGATGGAAGAGAGGGATGGGGAAGAAGGATGGGGGAGAGAGATGGGAGAGAGGGGTGGGAAGAAGGATGGGGGAGAGGGATGGGAAGGATGGGGGAGAGGGATGTGGGAGAAGGATGGGGGAGAGGGATGGGGGAGAGGGATGAGGGAGAGGGATGGGGGCAGCAGCAAATCACCAGCCACTCGCTCACTTCTGCTCAGCTCATCAAATTTTCTCTGACCTTATCACGTTGTGGTGAGGTTGTGGTTAGGTTGTGGTGAGGTTGTGGTGAGGTTGTGGTGAGGTTGTGGTGAGGTTGTGGTTAGGTTGTGGGGAGGTTGTGGTGAGGTTGTGATGAGGTTGTGGTGAGTTTGTGGTGAGGTTGTGGTTAGGTTGTGGTGAGGTTGTGGTGAGGTTGTGGTGAGGTTGTGGTGAGGTTGTGGTGAGGTTGTGGTGAGGTTGTGGTGAGTTTGTGGTGAGGTTGTGGTGAGGTTGTGGTGAGGTTGTGATGAGTTTGTGGTGAGGTTGTGGTGAGGTTGTGATGAGGTTGTGGTGAGGTTGTGGTGAGGTTGTGATGAGATTGTGGTGAGTTTGTGGTGAGGTTGTGGTGAGGTTGTGGTGAGGTTGTGATGAGTTTGTGGTGAGGTTGTGGTGAGTTTGTGGTGAGGTTGTGGTGAGGTTGTGGTGAGGTTGTGATGAGGTTGTGGTGAGTTTGTGGTGAGGTTGTGATGAGGTTGTGGTGAGTTTGTGGTGAGGTTGTGGTTAGGTTGTGGTGAGGTTGTGATGAGGTTGTGGTGAGGTTGTGATGAGGTTGTGGTGAGGTTGTGGTGAGGTTGTGGTGAGGTTGTGGTGAGGTTGTGGTGAGGTTGTGATGAGGTTATGGTGAGGTTGTGGTGAGGTTGTGATGAGGTTGTGGTGAGGTTGTGATGAGTTTGTGGTGAGGTTGTGGTGAGGTTGTGGTGAGGTTGTGGTGAGGTTGTGGTGAGGTTGTGGTGAGGTTGTGGTGAGGTTGTGGTGAGGTTGTGATGAGGTTGTGGTGATTTTGTGGTGAGGTTGTGGTGAGGTTGTGGTGAGGTTGTGATGAGGTTGTGGTGAGTTTGTGGTGAGGTTGTGATGAGGTTGTGGTGAGGTTGTGGTGAGGTTGTGGTGAGGTTGTGGTGAGGTTGAGGTGCGGTTCTGACGTATTTGAGGGACGGTTTTGAACTAATTTCATGTTTTAATTTTCATAGATATAATTAAGTTAAAGTTTAAATTATATTTAAAATAATATGCTGTGCTTCCATTGGTACCTTGGCATATTCCTGACATTTGGGTATTTTATTTTCTTCTCTGTGGTTATTTTGCCATAGAGCGCAATAGAAACATGTTTGATGCTTCCATTATTATTTATGCGCTATTACTAGTAATCTGTTGCATAATCCTTTCTATAACTGAAATAGTTGACTTGACCATACGTGTGCAATTCATCTAGTAAAATTTGATTAGTAATATACACAATTAATTTAGTAATTCATGCGATAATTGCGATAATTGACTTGAAAAAAATATACCATACGAAAGCAACGGACCTTTACATTAAAATAAACCGAGAAAGCCAGACCGCCAGCGTTTGGATTTTAAAATGTAAAAAGACGCCGTTTACCACAAATGAGGTAAAGAAACAGTAGTTAGACACTCCACTAATGGACTTAGTGACGGATGCCTACGAGAATCCCTCGGTTTGAGGGAAACCCGCTAGGTTTGAGCTGTCATTTGGTGTTCCCTCTGAATGATGGCAACATTTGTGTTTTTTTTAGCGAGTTTGTATTTTGTTTTGTTTGTGTTTGTGTTTTGTTGCTTCCGTTGTGTGCTGTGTGGATGTCACACAGAGTGTTGACTGTGTACCACACGATGTGTTAATGCTATATAAATGGACATTATGAATGTACTCTATGAATGTTTAATATAAATGTTTAAGATGAATGTTTAATATGAATGTTCAACATAAATGTTTAATATGAATGTTTAACATAAATGTTTAATATGAATGTTCAAAATAAATGTTTAGTGTGAATGTTTAATATAAATGCTGAATACAAATGTTCAAAATGTCATGTAGAACGTATGAAGACCATCATGCAATATATAAGACTCGGTAAAGCTCAATGAACAAAACAGTAATATTATATCTTTTTGTTTGCAAATTTCACTTTGCATAACTTTTTAATACAACTTCCAAACGACAAATATCAGATTTGTTTGTCAAGCAAACAAAAGAAATTCGTTCCGAAAATCGGAATATCTGGTGAACTTTCTTTTGAATTTCCATAGGGCAAGAGATATTTGCTAAATATTCATTAGAAACCCCTATTTCACTTGGGTTGATTTGTAATGATTGTCTTTTTAATTTCCAGTAAAATCTTTGATTTGGGCTTATTAGACAGGTTTTGTGACTACCAGCGACTATAGTCCCAGTCCTCAGTTAAAAAAAGAATTTGTAAATTCCTTCATTAATGCTGAGAATTTATACGCAGCTGCATGGTGGTCGGTCACGAATATGTGTATTGGTGAGCCGATTTGAATTGGTAAGCTGCATTTGTTGAAGAAGTGTTTGGTGAGCTGAATAGCATATATTTATTATGAAGTTATTGTCCCTCCCGCTCATCTTTATCCCCTTCACCCCCCCCCCCCTCCCCCTCTCCCCCGCCTCTCCTCGCCTCTCCCCGCCTCTCCCCGCCTCTCCCCGCCTCTCTCTGCCTCTCCCCGTCTCTACCTGCCTCTCCCTGCCTCTCCCCGCCTCTCCCCGCCTCTCCCCGCCTCTCCCCGCCTCTCTCCGCCTCTCCCTGTCTCTCCCTGCCTCTCCCTGCCTCTCCTCGCCTATACCCACCTCTCCCTGCCTCTTCCCGCCTCTCCCTGCCTCTTTCCGCCTCTCCCTGCCTCTCCCTGCATCTCCCCGCTTCTCCCCGCCTCTTCCTGCCTCTCCCTGCCTCTCCCTGCCTCTCCCTGCCTGTCCCCGCTTCTCCCTGCCTCTCCCTGCCTCTCCCCGTCTCTACCTGCCTCTCCCTGCCTCTCCCCGCCTCTCCCTGCCTCTCCCTGCCTCTCCTTGCCTCTCCCTGCATCTCCCCGCTTCTCCCCGCCTCTCCCCACCTCTCCCTGCCTCTCCCCGCCTCTCCCCGCCTCTCCCCGCCTCTCCCCGCCTTTCCCCGCCTCTCCCCGCCTCTCCCAGCCTCTCCCCGCCTCTCCCCGCCTCTCCCTGCCTCTCCCTGCCTCTCCCTGCCTCTCCCCGCCTCTCCCTGCCTCTCCCTGCCTCTCCCCGCCTCTCCCCGTCTCTTCCTGCCCCTCCCCGCCTCTTCCCGCCTCTCCTCGCCTATCCTTGCCTCTCACTGCCTCTCCCTGCCTCTACTTGCCTCTCCCTGCCTCTCCCCGCCTCTCCCCGCCTCTCCCTGCCTCTCCCCGCCTCTCCCCGCCTCTCCCTGCCTCTCCCTGCCTCTCATCGCCTCTCCCTGCCTCTTCCTGCCCCTCCCCGCCTCTCCCCGCCTCTTCCTGCCCCTCCCCGCCTCTTCCCACCTCTCCTCGCCTCTCCTTGCCTCTCACTGCCTCTCCCTGCCTCTACCTGCCTCTCCCTGCCTCTCCCCGCCTCTCCCCGCCTCTCACTGCCTCTCCCTGCCTCTCCCCGCCTCTCCCCGCCTCTCCCTGCCTCTCCCCGCCTCTCCCTGCCTCTCTTCGCCTCCCCCCGCCTCCCCTCGCCTCTCCCTTCCAGATAACACACAATAGCGCGGACGCTTTTGTTGCTCCGGCGCCGCGGCTGCGGAAGCGTAGCGCTGCTGCCTCTTCCTTCTCCTGCCTCCGTCTCCTTTTCTCCTCTTCTTTATTATATTCTCTATGTGGTTCCTTTTTATACGCTTTTCCTTACATATGTTTGGGGTTATTTTTTCTTTGTTTCTTCTTCTTTTTAATTTCATGTTTTCTTCTTCTTCCCTCTTCTATATTGCATTCTCAACGCTCTTCTTCGTTCTCTCCTTTTCTTTACTGCTTTTTTTCCTTCTGACTTCTTATAAATTCCTCATTTTCAATTCTTTTAGAATCATTTTCTCATTTTTCATTTACTTCTTCCTCATTTCATTCTATTCCACATTATCTCTTCCTTTCTTTTATCGTCCTTATCTTCCTTGTAGCTATTCCTCTCCCCTTCCACAATTACCCTTCACTCTCACTATTCCCTTGCACTCTCACCATTACCCTTCACTCTCACTATTCCCTTGCACTCTCACAATTACTCTACACTCTCACTATTTTCCACTAAGGGACACAGAGGGAGAGGAGGGCCAACTGAAGGGCACAGAGGGGGAGGAGGGCCCACTGAGGGACACAGAGGGAGAGGAGGGCCAACTGAAGGGCACAGAGGGGGAGGAGGGCCCACTGAGGGACACAGAGGGGGAGGAGGCCCACTGAAGGACACAGAGGGGGAGGAGGGCCCACTGAGGGGCACAGAGGGGGAGGAGGGCCCACTAAAGGACACAGAGGGGGAGGAGGGCCCACTGAGGGACACAGAGGAGGAGGAGGGCCCACTGAAGGACACAGAGGGGGAGGAGGGCCCACTGAGGGGCACAGAGGGGGGAGGAGGGCCAACTGAAGGGCACAGAGGGGGAAGAGGGCCCATGGAGGGACACAGAGGGGGAGGAGGGCCAACTGAGGGGCACAGAGGGGGGAGGAGGGCCAACTGAAGGGCACAGGGTGGGAGGAGGGCCCACTGAGGGGCACAGAGGGGGAAGAGGGCCCATGGAGGGACACAGAGGGGGAGGAGGGCCCACTGAGGGGCACAGAGGGGGGAAGAGGGCCCATGGAGGGACACAGAGGGGGAGGAGGGCCAACTGAGGGGCACAGAGGGGGAAGAGGGCCCACTGAGAGGCACAGAGGAGAGGACCCACTGAGGGACACTGAAGGGGAGGAGCGCCCACTGAGGGACACAGAGGGGGAGGAGGGCCCACTGAGGGACACAGAGGGGAAGGAGGGCCCACTGAGGGACACAGAGGGGGAGGAGGGCCCACTGAGGGGCACAGAGGAGGAGGAGGAGGGCCCACTGAGGGACACAGAGGGGGAGGAGCGCCCACTGAGGGGCACAGAGGGGGAAGAGCGCCCATGGAGGGACACAGAGGGGGAGGAGGGCCCACTGAGGGACACAGAGGGGGAGGAGGGCCCACTGAGGGGCACAGAGGGGGAGGAGCGCCCACTGAGGGGCACAGAGGGGGAAGAGGGCCCATGGAGGGACACAGAGGGGGAGGATGGCCAACTGAGGGACACAGAGGGGGAGGAGCGCCCACTGAGGGGCACAGAGGGGGAGGAGGGCCCACTGGAGCCCTCAGCGAGGGTACCGGAGGCGAGGGGCTGATTTTTTTTAGGATTGAGTAATTTTTATAATAATAAATCTTATAAGCTTAATTTCAGCTTTACGTAAGATGTTTACGTAAGATATTGTGTAATAAGAGATCTTGTGATACATAAGGCATAAATAAATTTGATTGAAACGGTAATATATTTTTAAAAACAACGGTGCTCGTTATTAACCGAATAATATTAATCAATATTGCCAATTAGCGCTTCAACTGCGGCTTTTAAAACTGAAGTTTGATGTTCAATTCCATTATAAAGCAATGTTCAACATACCAAACATTAACTGCATAAATGTTTTCTTTTTTTTATTAGGTATTTTGTTTCTTAAATTGGGTTTGTTTGTCAGCAGAACTACCCCCGGTGACCAAATAATATATAAGTTTTCTTTTAAAATTATAAGCCGAACTCGCTGAAAGTTTAGATGTTATGGCAGCAAAAATGATATCGCTTGTGCAAAATATCAGATGTTTCAGAGGTGATTTCTGTGTACACAATCTTTACAATGTGAACAGTTGTTGCTAGGTTTTCCATTATTGCTATGTCTACGATTATTGCTATGTATACCATTACTATGAATACCATTATTGCTAGGTATTCCATTACTATGTATACCATTACTATGTATACCATTATTGCCATGTATACCATTACTATGTATACCATTACTATGTATACCATTACTATGTATACCATTATTGCCATGTGTACCATTACTATGTATATCATTATTGCCATGTATTCCATTACTATGTATACCATTATTGCTAGGTATTCCATTACTATGTATACCATTATTGCTAGGTATTCCATTACTATGTATACCATTATTGCCATGTATACCATTACTACGTATACCATTATTGCCATGTATACCATTACTATGTATACCATTATTGCCATGTATACCATTACTATGTATACCATTATTGCCATGTATTCCATTACTATGTATAACATTATTGCCATGTATACCATTACTACGTATACCATTATTGCCATGTATACCATTGCTTTGTATACAGTTATTACTATGTATTCCTTTATTGCGTTAACAATTAATACTATGTATTCCATTATTATTTATACAATTATTACCGTGAATACATTTCATTAGAACAAAATTATTGATAATAAAACTAATTATAAGCATAAATATAAATCTTCATAAGCATTCATATTCTCTTTCAATGTTAGTGAAGCTTTTTTTTTTTTTATTCATGGGTTGAAAAAAGTCGAAAAGTCATTAAATAGGAAGAAATAAATTATTTCTCTCTTTTTTCTTCCATTTCTTTGATTGTCCAAAACACAACATTTGCATGTTGCTCTTAGTAATATACCAAAATTGCATATTTTTATTTTTAGAAATCAGAAAATAATATTATTTAACTTGACACAGTTTGTTCCTTGATCGTCTGCTCACACACCCCTCACATCTCCCTCACATCTCCCTCACATCTCCCTCACATCTCCCTCACATCTCCCTCACATCTCCCTCACATCTCCCTCACATCTCCCTCACATCTCCCTCACATCTCCCTCACATCTCCCTCACATCTCCCTCACATCTCCCTCACATCTCCCTCACACCTCCCTCACATCTCCCTCACATCTCCCTCACATCTCCCTCACATCTCCCTCACATCTCCCTCACATCTCCCTCACATCTCCCTCACATCTCCCTCACATCTCCCTCACATCTCCCTCACATCTCCCTCACATCTCCCCTCACATCTCCCTCACATCTCCCTCACATCTCCCTCACATCTCCCTCACATCTCCCTCACATCTCCCTCACATCTCCCTCACATCTCCCTCAACATCTCCCTCACACCTCCCTCACATCTCCCTCACATCTCCCTCACATCTCCCTCACATCTCCCTCACATCTCCCTCACATCTCCTCACATCTCCCTACATCTCCTCACATCTCCCTCACATCTCCCTCACTTCTCCCTCACATCTCCCTCATATCTCCCTCACTTTCCCTCACATCTCCCTCACATCTCCCTCACATCTCCCTCACTCCTCCCTCACATCTCCCTCACATCTCCCTCATATCTCCCTCACTTTTCCCTCACATCTCCCTCACATCTCCCTCACATCTCCCTCACATCTCCCTCACATCTCCCTCACATCTCCCTCACATCTCCCTCACATCTCCCTCACATCTCCTCACATCTCCCTCACATCTCCCTCACTTCTCCCTCACATCTCCCTCACATCTCCCTCACATCTCCCTCACATCTCCCTCACACCTCCCTCACATCTCCCTCACATCTCCCTCATATCTCCCTCACTTTTCCCTCACATCTCCTCACATCTCCCTCACATCTCCCTCACATCTCCCTCACATCTCCCTCACATCTCCCTCACATCTCCCTCACATCTCCCTCACATCTCCCTCATATCTCCCTCACATCTCCCTCACATCTCCCTCACATCTCCCTCATATCTCCCTCACATCTCCCTCACTTCTCCCTCACATCTCCCTCACATCTCCCTCACATCTCCCTCACATCTCCCTCATATCTCCCTCACATCTCCCTCACTTCTCCCTCACATCTCCCTCACATCTCCCTCACATCTCCCTCACACCTCCCTCACATCTCCCTCACATCTCCCTCATATCTCCCTCACTTTCCCTCACATCTCCCTCACATCTCCCTCACATCTCCCTCACATCTCCCTCACATCTCCCTCACATCTCCCTCACATCTCCCTCACATCTCCCTCACATCTCCCTCATATCTCCCTCACATCTCCCTCACATCTCCCTCACATCTCCCTCACATCTCCCTCACATCTCCCTCACATCTCCCTCACATCTCCCTCACATCTCCCTCACATCTCCCTCACATCTCCCTCACATCTCCCTCACATCTCCCTCATATCTCCCTCACATCTCCTCACTTTTCCCTCACATCTCCCTCACATCTCCCTCACAATCTCCCTCACATCTCCCTCACATCTCCCTCACATCTCCCTCACATCTCCCTCACATCTCCCTCACATCTCCCTCACATCTCCCTCACATCTCCCTCACTTCTCCCTCACATCTCCCTCACATCTCCCTCACATCTCCCTCACATCTCCCTCACACCTCCCTCACATCTCCCTCACATCTCCCTCATATCTCCCTCACTTTTCCCTCACATCTCCCTCACATCTCCCTCACATCTCCCTCACATCTCCCTCACATCTCCCTCACATCTCCCTCACATCTCCCTCACATCTCCTCACATCTCCCTCATATCTCCCTCACATCTCCCTCACATCTCCCTCACATCTCCCTCATATCTCCCTCACATCTCCCCTCACTTCTCCCTCACATCTCCCTCACATCTCCCTCACATCTCCCTCACATCTCCCTCATATCTCCCTCACATCTCCCTCACTTCTTCCCCTCACATCTCCCTCACATCTCCCTCACATCTCCCTCACACCTCCCTCACATCTCCCTCACATCTCCCTCATATCTCCCTCACTTTTCCCTCACATCTCCCTCACATCTCCCTCACATCTCCCTCACATCTCCCTCACATCTCCCTCACATCTCCCTCACATCTCCCTCACATCTCCCTCACATCTCCTCATATCTCCCTCACATCTCCCTCACATCTCCCTCACATCTCCCTCACATCTCCCTCACATCTCCCTCACATCTCCCTCACATCTCCCTCACATCTCCCTCACATCTCCCTCACATCTCCCTCACATCTCCCTCACATCTCCCTCATATCTCCCTCACATCTCCCTCACATCTCCCTCACATCTCCCTCACATCTCCCTCACATCTCCCTCACATCTCCCTCACATCTCCCTCACATCTCCCTCACATCTCCCTCACATCTCCCTCACATCTCCCTCACATCTCCCTCATATCTCCCTCACATCTCCCTCACATCTCCCTCACACCTCCCTCACATCTCCCTCACATCTCCCTCACATCTCCCTCACATCTTCCTCACATCTCCCTCACATCTCCCTCACATCTCCCTCACATCTCCCTCATATCTCCCTCACATCTCCCTCACATCTCCCTCACACCTCCCTCACATCTCCCTCACATCTCCCTCACATCTCCCTCACATCTCCCTCATATCTCCCTCACATCTCCCTCACATCTCCCTCACACCTCCCTCACATCTCCCTCACATCTCCCTCACTTCTCCCTCACATCTCCCTCACATCTCCCTCACATCTCCCTCACATCTCCCTCACATCTCCCTCACATCTCCCTCATATCTCCCTCACATCTCCCTCACATCTCCCTCACATCTCCCTCATATCTCCCTCACATCTCCCTCACATCTCCCTCACATCTCCCTCACATCTCCCTCACATCTCCCTCACATCTCCCTCACATCTCCCTCACATCTCCCTCACATCTCCCTCACATCTCCCTCACATCTCCCTCACATCTCCCTCATATCTCCCTCACATCTCCCTCACTTTTTCCTCACATCTCCCTCACATTTCCCGCACATCTCCCTCACATCTCCCTCACATCTCCCTCACATCTCCCTCACATCTCCCTCACATCTCCCTCACATCTCCCTTACATCTCCCTCACTTTTCCCTCACATCTCCCTCACATCTCCCTCATATCTCCCTTACATCTCCCTCACTTTTCCCTCACATCTCCCTCACATCTCCCGCACATCTCCCTCACATCTCCCTCACATCTCCCTCACATCTCCCTCACATCTCCCTCACATCTCCCTCACATCTCCCTCATATCTCCCTTACATCTCCCTCACTTTTCCCTCACATCTCCCTCACATCTCCCGCACATCTCCCTCACATCTCCCTCACATCTCCCTCACATCTCCCTCACATCTCCCTCATATCTCCCTCACATCTCCCTCACATCTCCCTCACACCTCCCTCACATCTCCCTCACATCGCCCTCACATCTCCCTCACATCTCCCTCACATCTCCCTCACATCTCCCTCACATCTCCCTCACATCTCCCTCATATCTCCCTTACATCTCCCTCACTTTTCCCTCACATCTCCCTCACATCTCCCGCACATCTCCCTCACATCTCCCTCACATCTCCCTCACATCTCCCTCACATCTCCCTCATATCTCCCTCACATCTCCCTCACATCTCCCTCACACCTCCCTCACATCTCCCTCACATCGCCCTCACATCTCCCTCACATCTCCCTCACATCTCCCTCACATCTCCCTCACATCTCCCCCACATCTCCAACACATCTCCCTCACATCTCCCTCACATCTCCCTCACATCGCCCTCGCATCTCCCTCACATCTCCCTCACATCTCCCTCACATCTCCCTCACATCTCACTCACATCTCCCTCACATCTCCCTCACATCTCCCTCACATCTCCCTCACATCTCCCTCACATCTCCCTCATATCTCCCTCACATCTCCCTCACATCTCCCTCACATCTCCCTCACATCTCCCTCATATCTCCCTCACATCTCCCTCACTTTTTCCTCACATCTCCCTCACATTTCCCGCACATCTCCCTCACATCTCCCTCACATCTCCCTCACATCTCCTTCACATCTCCCTCACATCTCCCTCACATCTCCCTCACATCTCCCTCACATCTCCCTCACATCTCCCTCACATCTCCCTCACATCTCCCTCACATCTCCCTCACATCTCCCTCACATCTCCCTCACATCTCCCTCATATCTCACTCACATCTCCCTCACTTTTCCCTCACATCTCCCTCACATCTCCCGCACATCTCCCTCACATCTCCCTCACATCTCCCTAGCATCTCCCTCACTTTTCCCTCACATCTCCCTCACTTTTCCCTCACATCTCCCTCACATCGCCCTCACATCTCCCTCACATCTCCCACACACTTCCCTCACACTCCCCTCACACGCGACTCAATCATTCCCTTTTTGTTTTTCGTTTTGCCACGCAGATATTCGGCATTCCCCCCCCCCCCCTTCGACCCCCTCCTGCACCACCCCCTTGAACCCCCCTCCATGCCGGCCATTACCCGCAATTATGGAGGCTCCCGGCCCGCCATTTGCCCCCCGTCGCGCTAAATGGCCTTTTGGGGGGGTTGGGAATTGGGGGGTTGGTGATTGGGGGTGCGAGGGGTGTTCGGGTTTGGGGATTTGAGGAAAGGAGGAGTGGGGATGTGAAGGGGAGTGGGAATGTGAGAGGAAGTGGGGATGTGAGGGGAAGTGGGGTTGTAAGGAAAGGGGAATTGGGGATGTGAGGAAAGGAGGAGTGGGGATGTGAAGGGAAGTAGGATTGTGAGAGGAAGTGGGGATGTGAGGGGAAGTGGGAATGTGAGAAGAAGTGGGAATGTGAAGGGAAGTGGGAATGTGAGAGGAAGTGGGGATGTGAGGGGAAGTGGGGATGTAAGGAAAGGGGAATTGGGGATGTGAGGAAAGGAGTGGGGATGTGAAGGGAAGTGGGAATATGAGAGGAAGTGGGGATGTGAGGGGAAGTGGGGATGTGAGGAAAGGGGAATTGGGGATGTTAGGAAAGTGGAAGTGTGGAAGTTAAGGGAAATGACGATGTTGGGAAGAATGGGAGAGGGAACCTCCACCCCTCACCCCATTAACAAGTGATTTCATACGACGGCTAAACGAGGGAAAGACTTGAGGAAGCAAAATAATTTGTTGTGTTGTTGTGTTAATTATTGTGATATTTTTGTGGTGTTATTATGGTGTGATTGTGGTGTTCTGTGGTGTTTTGGAGCGTTATTGTGGTGTTTGTAAAGTCTTATTGTGGTGTTATTGTGACGCTGAGGTGATGTTATTGTGGTGTTGGTGTAGCTATGCTGTAGCTATGAGATGCATAAAATGCTTGTTTATTAAAGTCATTTTCTGTTGTCACGCCCCAGTTACCTGCCTTTACATCTTTTTGATGGTAATTTCATTACCATATTTTCCCTAGCTTTAACTCTAAACCTCAGTTTGTGTTCCAAATTGCCGTCAATCAAATTTCTGTGTCTAAATTTACGTTTTCGAAATATTCTTCATGTTTTTTAGCTTCCAGAAGTTGAAGCTCTATTTTCATTTTTCACAATTTGCGATAGCAAAGTTCAGGTAATTATTTCTTCTGCTTGAAATCCTGAAGGTTGGTATATTAAATCATTTCACACATGTGAAATTCAATTTTCCACTTATTTTCTCCATTTTACAGCCTTTAAGAGCGCCATTGGGATTCTCGTGTCACAATTATCACCTTTCAGTGGCACTAATAAGCGTTTTTTTAATCACAATTATCATCTCCTACTGTCACTAATTGGCGTTTTCTTTAACAATTATCATCTCCCAGAGGCACTAATTTGCGTTTTACTTCACAATTATCATCTCCCAGAGGCACAAATTAGCGTTTTTTCTTCACAGAATTAACATTCTTTCTTCACAATTATCATCTCCCAGAGATGATAATTGATGATAAAACCTTTCTCCCGTCTCTGAAAACCTTTAACTTCAGCAACTTCAGCTTCTTGTTTAGTCATGATTTCGCTCCAAATTCATCCTTCAGATCTTCTCCAGGGAGACGATCAGTGCCGATTCGGAGACGATCAGCGCCGATTCAGAGACGATCATCGCCGATTTAGAGACGGTCATCGCCGATTCGGAGACGATCATCGCCGATTCGGAGACGATCAGCGCCAATTCATGGACGATCAGCGCCAATTCATGGACGATCAGCGCCGATTCATGGACGATCAGCGCCGATTGAGAGACGATCACTGCCGATTCATAGACGATCAGCGCTAAATCAGAACCAATCACCGCCGACTCAGAGACGATCAGGGCCAATTCATAGATGATTACAGCCGATTCATGGACGATCATGGCCGACAGAGCAGATCAGTTCATTAAGCACGCAGGCTTTCAATAGGCTCGGAGGGTGCGCATTTAAAAGCAGCCAGCATCGGAGCAACAGATTAAGAACTGATTGTTGGCAGATTGGCCGTGATTGTTGGCCAGATTGGCTGGTCCAGCGCCAGCTCATTGCCGGGCCATTAGGGGGCCCTTATTGACCGGGCTAATGGTAATGGCGGCCAAGGGGGGGCCGATTTGCCGTTACGCCCCCAGGGGGGCCAGTTATATATCAGGGGGCATGAAAAGGGGGCTGGTGGGGGTGGAGGGGGACAAGAGTGGGAGAAGGGAGGGGCAAAGTAATATATCGGAGGGGGCATGGAGAAAGCGCTGGGGGGGGGGGGGGGGTTGAAGGGGCAGGAGGGAAGAATTAGGGAAATTGATACGTGAAATTGATAAGCGAAATTAATGAGAGAAATTGATATGTGACATTGATAAGCGAAATTAATGAAGGAAATTGAAATGTGAAATTGATAAGCGAAATTAATGAGGGAAATTGAAATGTAAAATTGATAAGCGAAATTAATGAGGGAAATTGAAATGTGAAATTGATAAGCGAAATTAATGAGGGAAATTGAAATGTGAAATTGATAAGCGAAATTAATGAGGGAAATTGAAATGTGAAATTTATAAGCGAAATTAATGAGGGAAATTGAAATGTGAAATTGATAAGCGAAATTAATGAGGGAAAATGAAATGATAAATTGATAAGCGAAATTGAGATGTGTAATTGACGGGAGAAATTGATGAGGGAAATTGAAGCGAATATTGATGGAGGAAGAACGAGGGAAAATATTTCAGAGCTAACGAGGGTTTGTCGCTGAGGGAGGGAAGGGAATTTCGGGGTTACGCGGTGATGGATTGTTGTGATGCTGGGTGAGAGTGTTGAGGGTAATTGAGGGTAATGGAGGGTAATGGGCTTGCTCGTAATAATGTAGGGTAATAGACTTATTGAGGGTAATGGACTTGCTGAGTGTAATGGGCTTGCTGAGGGTAATGGGCTTGCTGAGGGTAATGGGCTTGCTGAGGGTAATGGGCTTGCTGAAGGTAATGAACTAGCTGAGGGTAATGAATGTAATAGTTGTAGGAAAGAAGGATCTGCTTTTTGAGAAAAAAGCGCTTGTGAAGGTCAATAAATAGAAAGTAAGCACAGTGCAGACAAAGGAAAAGGTATTTGAAAAATAGTTGTGAAGTGGAAAAACAGAAATGGACAGTTATGACGCTGTAATATCAGGTGACCCACAATTTCAGGTTCCCAATTTCAGACCCCCAATTTCAGACTTCAATTTTCAAACTCCAAATTTCAAACCCCCAAATTCTGACCCCAAATTTCAAACCCCAATTTCAGACATCCAATTTCAGACTTCAATTTCCAAACTCCAAATTTCAAACCCCCAAATTCTGACCCCAAATTTCAAACCCCAATTTCAGACATCCAATTTCAGACTTCAATTTCCAAACTCCAAATTTCAAACCCCCAAATTCTGACCCGAAATTTCAAACCCAAATTTCAGACATCCAATTTCAGACTTCAATTTTCTTACCCCAAATTTCAAACTCCAATTTCAGACACCCAATTCCAGACGTAATTTTAGACACCCAATATCAGACCCCACTAATTACAGGTACCCAATTTCAAACCCCATTTTTAGACAGCCAATTTCAAACCTACAATTTACTTTAAGCATTCATTGCGCATTATTTACTCACGTGAAGTTTATGAATACATTAACAATTCCCCCCCCCCCCCCCAAAAAAAAACTCGACGTCAAAACGCGAGCAACAACCACTATTTAAAAAAAATAGAATAAATCAAAATTCAAACGTTCCAACTTCATATTAACAAAAACCAATATACACGAGCAATAATTGCAAATAATTATAATATTACTTGAGCAGTATACATATACAGTAATGTGTACACTATATATAGATAATATTATATATCATGTTATCTGATATTGGAGCAATTACTGCACAATTATAAGCAGCAGAATGTTGATCAGAAATATAGGAATAAGAAATAGAAAAATAGGATGAGAAATAGAGAGGAAAAAGAGATAGAGGAATAGAATAAGAGATATAAAGGATTAAGAGATAGAGAAATAGAATAAGAGAAAGAGGAATAGAATAAGAGATAGTGAAATAGAATAAGAGATAGAAAGGAATAAGAGATAGAGGAATAGAATAAGAGAAAGAGGAATAGAATAAGAGATAGTAAAATAGAATAAGAGATAGAAAGGAATAAGAGATAGAGGAATGGAACAAGAGATAGAAAGGAATAACAGATAGAAAAAAGGAGGGAAAAAGGAAGGGGATGCAGAAGAATCGCACAGAAGATAAGAATAAGAGATATAGGAATAATTAAAAAGGGAGCAACGGCTAAGAAAAAAGGTGGGGGATGGATAGAGGATAGAGGGGAGGGGGGTCGGAGGAAGGGGGGTCATAGGGGGGTCAGAGGGGGGTGGTAGTAACGGCCGAGGCTCGAAAAGGGCGGATATGAAACAAAATTGTCTAATGGCGGCGTGTGATTGGCTGATGAAAGAGGGGCGTGAGGGCCAATCAGGGGGACAGACGGCTGGCACTGAGGGGAGAGGGAGAAATGGTGATAAATGGTGATTAGAAAGGCACGCCAAATTTTGGTGATTAATGGAGAGGAGTAATGGTGATTAGGGGAAGGCCGCCAGAAACGGTGATTAGAGAAGAGGAGAAATGGTGATTAATGAATGGGGAAATAGTGATTAACGAAGTGGAGGAAAAGTGAATAGTGAAGAGGAGAAATAGTGAATAATGAACAGGAGAAATGATGATTAATGAAAAGCAGAAAAGATTATGACTTATTTTTTTAAAAAGGGACAGAGAGCAATAGCAATTAATGCAAGTAAAAATAGTGATAAACAGTGATTTGAAATAGTAGAGAAATAGAGATAAATTTATGGAATATGAGGCACGGAAAGTATAAATGGTGATTAGCAACGCGAAAAAAATCTTTCAAAATACAAAGAACATTTTCTGAAATTGTTTTGATAAATACGGAAAACCAGTTCCCAGCACACCACCTCAGAGCTGGGAGCAGCACACTCCCAGCTCCCAGCACAACACCACACAGCTGGGAACACCACACTCCCAGCTCCCAGCACACCACCACACAGCTGGGAACACCACACTCCCAGCTCCCAGCACACCACCTCACAGCTGAGAGCAACACCCTCCCAGCTCCCAGCACACCACCACACAGCTGGGAACACCACACTCCCAACTCCCAGCACACCACCACACAGCTGGGAACACCACACTCCCAGCTCCCAGCACACCACCTCACAGCTGAGAGCAACACACTCCCAGCTCCCAGCACAACACCCCACAGCTGGGAACACCACACTCCCAACTCCCAGCACACCACCACACAGCTGGGAACACCACACTCCCAACTCCCAGCACACCACCACACAGCTGTGAACACCACACTCCCAACTCCCAGCACACCACCACACAGCTGGGAACACCACACTCCCAACTCCCAGCACACCACCACACAGCTGGGAACACCACACTCCCAGCTCCCAGCACACCACCTCACAGCTGAGAGCAACACACTCCCAGCTCCCAGCACAACACCCCACAGCTGGGAACACCACACTCCCAACTCCCAGCACACCACCACACAGCTGGGAACACCACACTCCCAGCTCCCAGCACACCACCACACAGCTGGGAACACCACAATCCCAGCTCCCAGCACACCACCACACAGCTGGGAACACCACACTCCCAGCTCCCAGCACACCACCTCACAGCTGGGAGCAGCACACTCCCAACTCCCAGCACACCACCACACAGCTGGGAGCAGCACACTCCCAGCTTCCAGCACACCACCACACAGCTGGGAACACCACACTCCCAGCTCCCAGCCCGCTGGGAGCAGCACACTCCCAACTCCCAGCACAACACCACACAGCTGGGAGCAGCACACTCCCAACTCCCAGCACACCACCACACAGCTGGGAACACCACACTCCCAGCTCCCAGCCCGCTGGGAGCAGCACACTCCCAGCTCCCAGCACAACACCACACAGCTGGGAGCAGCACACTCCCAACTCCCAGCACACCACCACACAGCTGGGAACACCACACTCCCAGCTCCCAGCACACCACCACACAGCTGGGAGCAGCACACTCCCAGCTCCCAGCACACCACCACACAGCTGGGAACACCACACTCCCAGCTCCCAGCACACCACCACACAGCTGGGAGCAACACACTCCCAGCTCCCAGCACACCACCACACAGCTGGGAGCAACACACTCCCAGCTCCCAGCACACCACCACACAGCTGGGAACAACACACTCCCGGTTCCCAGCACACCACCACACAGCTGGGAGCAACACACTCCCGGCTCCCAGCACACCACCACACAGCTGGGAGCAACACACTCCCAGCTCCCAGCACCCCACCTCACAGCTGGGAAGTCCGAGCTGCCAAATCGACGGTCATCTTTAACTTCTGCAGCGGCGTTGCAAGTTTGGTATAGGAGGTCTATTATAGGCATAGGCGGCCTATATTGGGGTCCGTTATAGGCATAGGCGGCCTATATTGGGTCTGTTATAGGCATAGGCAGCCCATATTTGGTCTGTTATAGGCATAGGCGGCCTATATTGGGTCTGTTATAGTCATAGGCGGCCTATATTGGGTCTGTTATAGGCACAGGCGGCCTATATTGGGTCTGTTATAGGTATAGGCGGCCTATATTGGGATCTGTAATGGGCATAGGCGGCTTATATTGGAAATATTATAGGCGTAGGCATAATGTAAGATCAGAAGCTTAGTTGTATATTATTGGAATAAAGGTTCTATTGCTTATAAATTCAGTAGGTAACGTAGGTGGTCTATTACAGGCATTGGTGGTCTATTACTGGCATTAATGGCCTATTACAGGCATTGGTGGCCTATTACAGGCATTGGTGGCCTATTACAGGCATTAATGGCCTATTACAGGCATTAATGGCCTATTACAGGCATTGGTGGCCTATTACAGGCATTGGTGGCCTATTACAGGCATTGGTGGCCTATTACAGGCATTAATGGCCTATTACAGGCATTGGTGGCCTATTACAGGCATTGGTGGCCTATTACAGGCATTAATGGCCTATTACAGGCATTAATGGCCTATTACAGGCATTGGTGGCCTATTACAGGCATTAATGGCCTATTACAGGCATTAATGGCCTATTACAGGCATTAATGGCCTATTACAGGCATTGGAGGCTTATTATAGATATAGACTACAGAGGAAGTACAAAAACTCCTCATGAGAAGTTATCGTTGTCAAGAAAAGTTTTACTGCATCCTAGGGTGCCATGACATTGATTCGATGATTACTGTGTTTCCCATATTATTGTTATTAAATATTTTTGAGTCTCATTAATTATCTCATCTATGATTTCCAACGTTAAATGGTAAAGCGGTCTGCTCTCTGATATTTGTTGTGCAAATGTGCATTGAAGTTTTTTCAACTTTACACGATGCCTTATTCAAATGTTTGTAACACGCGACTGAGCTCGGCTCAATGATAGCTGTTGGCTACTGAACGTATAGCTGTTCAGTATCACACTGAACACATAACTGTTCAGTATCACACTGAACACATAACTGTTCAGTATCACACTGAACACATAACCGCTCAGTATCACACTGAACACATAACTGTTCAGTATCACACTGAACACATAACCGTTCAGTATCACACTGAACACATAACTGTACAGCATCACACTGAACACATAACCGTTCAGTATCACACTGAACACATAACCGTTCAGTATCACACTGAACACATAACCGTTCAGTATCACACTGAACACATAACTGTTCAGTATCACACTGAACACATAACTGTTCAGTATCACACTGAACACATAACTGTACAGCATCACACTGAACACATAACCGTTCAGTATCACACTGAACACATAACCGTTCAGTATCACACTGAACACATAACTGTACAGCGTCACACTGAACACATAACCGTTCAGTATCACACTGAACACATAACCGTTCAGTATCACACTGAACACATAACCGTTCAGTATCACACTGAACACATAACCGTTCAGTATCACACTGAACACATAACCGTTCAGTATCACACTGAACACATAACCGTTCAGTATCACACTGAACACATAACTGTACGGCATCACACTGAACACATAACCGTTCAGTATCACACTGAACACATAACCGTTCAGTATCACACTGAACACATAACTGTACAGCGTCACACTGAACACATAACCGTTCAGTATCACACTGAACACATAACCGTTCAGTATCACACTGAACACATAACTGTACAGCATCACACTGAACACATAACCGTTCAGTATCACACTGAACACATAACCGCTCAGTATCACACTGAACTCATAACTGTACAGCATCACACTGAACACATAACCGCTCAGTATCACACTGAACACATAACCGCTCAGTATCACACTGAACTCATAACTGTACAGCATCACACTGAACACATAACCGCTCAGTATCACACTGAACACATAACCGCTCAGTATCACACTGAACTCATAACTGTACAGCATCACACTGAACACATAACCGCTCAGTATCACACTGAACACATAACTGTTCAGTATCACACTGAACACATAACTGTACAGCATCACACTGAACACATAACCGTTCAGTATCACACTGAACACATAACCGTTCAGTATCACACTGAACACATAACCGTTCAGTATCACACTGAACACATAACTGTACAGCATCACACTGAACACATAACCGTTCAGTATCACACTGAACACATAACCGTTCAGTATCACACTGAACACATAACTGTACAGCATCACACTGAACACATAACCGTTCAGTATCACACTGAACACATAACCGTTCAGTATCACACTGAACACATAACCGTTCAGTATCACACTGAACACATAACTGTTCAGTATCACACTGAACACATAACTGTTCAGTATCACACTGAACACATAACTGTACAGCATCACACTGAACACATAACCGTTCAGTATCACACTGAACACATAACCGTTCAGTATCACACTGAACACATAACTGTACAGCGTCACACTGAACACATAACCGTTCAGTATCACACTGAACACATAACCGTTCAGTATCACACTGAACACATAACCGTTCAGTATCACACTGAACACATAACCGTTCAGTATCACACTGAACACATAACCGTTCAGTATCACACTGAACACATAACCGTTCAGTATCACACTGAACACATAACTGTTCAGTATCACACTGAACACATAACCGCTCAGTATCACACTGAACACATAACCGCTCAGTATCACACTGAACACATAACTGTACAGCATCACACTGAACACATAACCGTTCAGTATCACACTGAACACATAACTGTACAGCATCACACTGAACACATAACCGCTCAGTATCACACTGAACACATAACCGTTCAGTATCACACTGAACACATAACCGCTCAGTATCACACTGAACACATAACCGCTCAGTATCACACTGAACACATAACTGTACAGCATCACACTGAACACATAACCGCTCAGTATCACACTGAACACATAACTGTTCAGTATCACACTGAACACATAACTGTACAGCATCACACTGAACACATAACCGTTCAGTATCACACTGAACACATAACCGTTCAGTATCACACTGAACACATAACCGTTCAGTATCACACTGAACACATAACTGTACAGCATCACACTGAACACATAACCGTTCAGTATCACACTGAACACATAACCGTTCAGTATCACACTGAACACATAACTGTACAGCATCACACTAAACACATAACCGCTCAGTATCACACTGAACACATAACCGTTCAGTATCACACTGAACACATAACCGCTCAGTATCACACTGAACACATAACCGCTCAGTATCACACTGAACACATAACCGTTCAGTACAGTGACGTAGGGAAGACAAGGCTCAGAGCGCGCGGCCCCAAATAAAGCAATAAGGCTCTCAATAAAACTGCCATCACACGACATTGTCGAACTCCAGCGGAGCAGCGCGCGCCGATCTGATAGCGGGCACATCTATCGCGGGGTCGATAGTGTGTACGGGCTCGTGCGTGTTGCATGCACGTGCTGCGTGTGCAGCATGTGTGTCGCACGTGCATTATGTATATGTCGCACGTGCATCACGTACACATTGCACGTGTTTGTCGCATGTACATGTGCAGCATGTATACATGCATCACGTACACATCGTACTTGTGTGTCGTACATACATGTGCATCATGTATACGTCGCACGTGCATCACGTGCACATCGCATGTGTGTGTCGCACGTACATGTGCATCAAGTATACGTCGCACATACAGCACGTACATATTGCCCGTGTGTGCCGCACGTACATGTGCATCATGTACACGTCGCACGTGCATCACGTACACACCGCACGTGCGCTTAACGCGTACCCTTTCGCTGCGGAAATGAGAAGTGTAGCGTCGCGTGCGCGAGGCAATCTAGCGCGGGGGGCGGGGCGTGAGTGTCCGAGGCGAATTCCTCCGCGCGCTAACGAAGCGGTTGTGCACACACGCAGTTATGACCATCCCCTCGTTTAATCGAGCGCCGAGGGTAGGCTGCCTATACACAACCGAGGGAAAAGACTGCCTACACACAGCTGAGGGAGCCAGCGCAATCTGCCGGAGGGTTAATTAAAGACTTGTAAGGCTACAGCAAAAACCGGCAGCGTTCTGGGACGGTTACCAGCGCGTTATCGCGCTCTAATGCTAACGAGGTCTGCTCAATTTGCTGGAACTTCTTGTCCGCGCCGCGTTCAAATAAAGGCGTGCGCCTCCTAGCCTCGACTTTGCGCCTTGTAAAGTGGTCTCCTTCCTTGCGAAAATTTTGTTCAAAGGAATATTTGGCTTCCTTAAATTTTTGGCTTTGTTTTTGTGTTTATCCGCCGCTGTGTGTTATTAGGTGTGTTGTTTGTTTTGTGTGTGAATGGAGAGTTTTGTGTATAGGTAGTGTTGTTTTTTTTGCGTAATGAATAGTTTTATGTATATTACAACCACCGTCACCACAACCACCGTCACCACAACTACCGTCACCACAACCACCGTCACAACAACCACCGTCACCACAACCACCGTCACCACAACCACCTTCACCACAACCACAGTCACCACAACCACCGTCACCACCACAACCGTCACCACAACCACCGTCACAACCACCGTCACCACAACCACCGTCACCACAACCACCGTCACCACCACAACCGTCACCACAACCACCTTCACCACAACCACAGTCACCACAACCACCGTCACCACCACAACCGTCACCACAACCACCGTCACCACAACCACCGTCACCACAACTACCGTCACCACAACCACCGTCACAACAACCACCGTCACCACAACCACCGTCACCACAACCACCTTCACCACAACCACAGTCACCACAACCACCGTCACCACCACAACCGTCACCACAACCACCGTCACAACCACCGTCACCACAACCACCGTCACCACAACCACCGTCACCACAACCACAGTCACCACAACCACCGTCACCACAACCACCGTCACCACAACCACAGTCACCACAACCACCGTCACCACAACCACCGTCACCACAACCACCGTCACCACAACCACCGTCACCACAACCACCGTCACCACAACCACCGTCACCACCACAACTGTCACCACAACCGCAGTCACCACAACCACCGTCACCACAACCACAGTCACCACAACCACAGTCACCACAACCATCGTCACCACAACCACCGTCACCACAACCACCGTCACCACCACAACCGTCACCACAACCGCAGTCACCACAACCACCGTCACCACAACCACAGTCACCACAACCACCGTCACCACAACCACAGTCACCACAACCACCGTCACCACAACCACCGTCACCATAACCACCGTCACCACAACCACCGTCACCACCACAACCGTCACCACAACCGCAGTCACCACAACCACCGTCACCACAACCACAGTCACCACAACCACAGTCACCACAACCACCGTCACCACAACCACCGTCACCACAACCACCGTCACCACCACAACCTTCACCACAACCGCAGTCACCACAACCACCGTCACCACCACAACCGTCACCACAACCGCAGTCACCACAACCACCGTCACCACCACAACCGTCACCACAACCGCAGTCACCACCACAACCGTCACCACAACCACCGTCACCACAACCACCGTCACCACAACCACCGTCACCACAACCACCTTCACCACAACCACCGTCACCACAACCACCGTCACCACAACCACAGTCACCACAACCACCGTCACCACAACCGCAGTCACCACAACCACCGTCACCACAACCACAGTCACCACAACCACCGTCACCACAACCACAGTCACCACAATGAGGAAGGAACTGCCACTCGCCAGTGAACTCCAAACAACTAAAAAACAAATTAAAAGGAAAAAAAAACAGAGCTCTTTATGAAACGAAATTTAGAAATCAACTTGCATTTTAAAGTGTTAAAAGTTGTCCTCAAATTTTGTGTTGAACTTGAAATAGATATTAATTTGATGTTTACATGATATGCAAAACCCAGTCAAATAATGCATGGTTGACATCAGCGTGTATTGTAGCCATGATCACCATTAATGCTGGTGATGATGATGGTGATGATGATTGTGATAATGGTGATCGCCACTGACACATAACATTAATAGTGTCCCATCACCATCACCATCATCATCAATGACACATCACACTAATAGTGCCACCATCACCATCATCATCAATGACACATCACACTAATGGTGCCACCATCACCATCATCATCAATGACACATCACACTAATAGTGCCACCATCACCATCATAATCAATGACACATCACACTAATATTACCGTCATCACCATCTCACTAATGGTGCCAAGATCACCATCACCATCAATGACACATCACGCTAATGGTGCCACCATCACCATCACCATCAATGACACATCACGCTAATGGTGCCACCATCACCATCACCATCAATGACACATCACACTAATGGTGTCACCATCACCATCAATGACTCATCACACTATCATTACCACCATCACCATCATAATTTTCAGCTATATTCAAGCATCAATTAAGATATGCCCAATTATCGTCGGCCATGTTTGCCACAATTTCGGAGCTAATTATGAGGCCGAAATAATCAGGAGCGTTGGTTAGCAGCCAATTATGACTCGATTAAGAGGAGTCAGCGCCCCAATGGAACACTAATTAAGGACACAACAGCGCCCAATTATGCTCCCTAATTGATCACGGGCGCTCCATTTCGCTTGAGACCCAAAAATGTATGTTTATTTCCCAAGTCTCCGAGCTTCTCATTTAAACTTTGAATTTGGTTATTTTTGGAAGGTGAGTTTGGTTATTTGTTGACGGTGAGTTTGGTTATTTATTGAAGGTGAGTTTGGTTATTTGTTGATGGTGAGTTTGGTTATTTGTTGATGTTGAGTTTGGTTATTTGTTGATGTTTAGTTTGGTTATTTTTTGATGGTGAGTTTGGTTATTTGTTGATGTTGAGTTTGGTTATTTGTTGATGTTGAGTTTGGTTATTTATTGAAGGTGAGTTTGGTTATTTGTTGATGGTGAGTTTGGTTATTTGTTGATGTTGAGTTTGGTTATTTGTTGATGTTTAGTTTGGTTATTTTTTGATGGTGAGTTTGGTTATTTGTTGATGGTGAGTTTGGTTATTTGTTGATGGTGAGTTTGGTTATTTGTTGATGGTGAGTTTGGTTATTTGTTGATGTTTAGTTTGGTTATTTGTTGATGGTGAGTTTGGTTATTTGTTGACGGTGAGTTTGGTTATTTGTTGACGGTGAGTTTGGTTATTTGTTAATGGTGAGTTTGGTTATTTGTTAATGGTGAGTTTGGTTATTTGTTGACGGTGAGTTTGGTTATTTGTTAATGGTGAGTTTGGTTATTTGTTGACAGTGAGTTTGGTTAGTTATTGAGAGCAAGTTTTGTGATAAATTGACGATGATTTTAGTTATTTATCAACCGTGAGTTTGATCGTCAGTTGACAGTAAGTTTGGTTATTTATTGGCAGTCAGTCTGGTTATTTATTGACCAGGAGTTTGTTTAGTTATTCATGTTGTTTGGTTGTTTGTTGATGGTAAGTTTTGTTATTATTGACCATAAGTTCAGTTATTTATTGACCGTGAATTTAATCATTTACCGGGGGTTACATGGAGCTGGTATGACGACGTAAGCTCACAAATGAAGACTGTTTTGGGAAGTGAGTTGAGAAGTATGTTTCAACACAACTTATTCAACTCCACAGCCTATTCTACTTCACAACTTTTTCAACTACCTCAACTTTTCTCTAACTTTGCAATGCATTGAATTTGCGTTTACCACGTGACGATTTACTTTAAACGTTACTCGGACCGAAAAATTTTTATTTGTAAAAAAACGTCCTTGACTTCTGAGAATTGTTAGCATGTATACTGCCTGTCGTGTTCATTTTGTGCAGTATCCTGCCTGTCGTGTTCATTCTGTGCAGTATACTACCTGTCGTGTTCATTCTGTGCAGTATACTGCCTGTCGTGTTCATTTTGTGCAGTATACTGCCTGTCGTGTTCATTTTGTGCAGTATACTGCCTGTCGTGTTCATTTTGTGCAGTATACTGCCTGTCGTGTTCATTTTGTGCAGTATACTGCCTGTCGTGTTCATTTTGTGCAGTATACTGCCTGTCGTGTTCATTTTGTGCAGTATACTGCCTGTCGTGTTCATTTTGTGCAGTATACTGCCTGTCGTGTTCATTTTGTGCAGTATACTGCCTGTCGTGATCATTTTGTGCAGTATCCTGACTGTCGTGTTCATTTTGTGCAGTATCCTGCCTGTCGTGATCATTTTGTGCAGTATCCTGACTGTCGTGTTCATTTTGTGCAGTATACTGCCTGTCGTGATCATTTTGTGAAGTATCCTGACTGTCGTGTTCATTTTGTGCAGTATCCTGCCTGTCGTGATCATTTTGTGCAGTATCCTGACTGTCGTGTTCATTTTGTGCAGTATACTGCCTGTCGTGTTCATTTTGTGCAGTATCCTGCCTGTCGTGTTCATTTTGTGCAGTATCCTGCCTGTCGTGTTCATTCTGTGCAGCATCCTGCCTGTCGTGTTCATTTTGTGCAGAATCCTGCCTGTCGTGTTCATTTTGTGCAGTATACTGCCTGTCGTGTTCATTTTGTGCAGTATACTGCCTGTCGTGTTCATTTTGTGCAGTATACTGCCTGTCGTGTTCATTTTGTGCAGTATCCTGACTGTCGTGTTCATTTTGTGCAGTATACTGCCTGTCGTGTTCATTTTGTGCAGTATACTGCCTGTCGTGTTCATTTTGTGCAGTATCCTGACTGTCGTGTTCATTCTGTGCAGCATCCTGCCTGTCGTGTTCATTCTGTGCAGCATCCTGCCTGTCGTGTTCATTCTGTGCAGTATCCTGCCTGTCGTGTTCATTTTGTGCAGTATACTGCCTGTCGTGTTCATTTTGTGCAGTATCCTGCCTGTCGTGTTCATTTTGTGCAGTATACTGCCTGTCGTGTTCATTTTGTGCAGTATCCTGCCTGTCGTGTTCATTCTGTGCAGTATCCTGCCTGTCGTGTTCATTTTGTGCAGTATACTGCCTGTCGTGTTCATTCTGTGCAGTATACTGCCTGTCGTGTTCATTCTGTGCAGTATACTGCCTGTCGTGTTCATTTTGTGCAGTATCCTGCCTGTCGTGTTCATACTGTGCAGCATCCTGCCTGTCGTGTTCATTTTGTGCAGTATCCTGCCTGTCGTGTTCATTTTGAGCAGTATACTGCCTGTCGTGTTCATTTTGTGCAGTATACTGCCTGTCGTGTTCATTCTGTGCAGTATACTGCCTGTCGTGTTCATTTTGTGCAGTATACTGCCTGTCGTGTTCATTTTGTGCAGCATCCTGCCTGTCGTGTTCATTCTGTGCAGTATCCTGCCTGTCGTGTTCATTTTGAGCAGTATACTGCCTGTCGTGTTCATTTTGTGCAGTATACTGCCTGTCGTGTTCATTCTGTGCAGCATCCTGCCTGTCGTGTACATTTTGTGCAGTATCCTGCCTGTCGTGTTCATATTGTGCAGTATCCTGACTGTCGTGTTCATTTTGTGCAGTATCCTGCCTGTCGTGTTCATTCTGTGCAGCATCCTGCCTGTCGTTTTCATTCTGTGCAGTATCCTGCCTGTCGTGTTCATTTTGAGCAGTATACTGCCTGTCGTGTTCATTTTGTGCAGTATCCTGCCTGTCGTGTTCATTTTGAGCAGCATCTTGCCTGTCGTGTTCATTCTGTGCAGTATCCTGCCTGTCGTGTTCATTTTGTGCAGTATACTGCCTGTCGTGTTCATTTTGTGCAGTATACTGCCTGTCGTGTTCATTCTGTGCAGCATCCTGCCTGTCGTGTTCATTCTGTGCAGTATCCTGCCTGTCGTGTTCATTTTGAGCAGTATACTGCCTGTCGTGTTCATTCTGTGCAGTATCCTGCTTGTCGTGTTCATTTTGAGCAGTATACTGCCTGTCGTGTTCATTCTGTGCAGTATCCTGCCTGTCGTGTTCATTTTGTGCAGTATACTGCCTGTCGTGTTCATTTTGTGCAGTATCCTGCCTGTCGTGTTCATATTGTGCAGTATCCTGACTGTCGTGTTCATTTTGTGCTGTATCCTGCCTGTCGTGTTCATTCTGTGCAGCATCCTGCCTGTCGTGTTCATTCTGTGTAGTATCCTGCCTGTCGTGTTCATTTTGAGCAGTATACTGCCTGTCGTGTTCATTTTGTGCAGTATCCTGCCTGTCGTGTTCATTTTGTGCAGTATACTGCCTGTCGTGTTCATTTTGTGCAGTATCCTGCCTGTCGTGTTCATTTTGTGCAGTATACTGCCTGTCGTGTTCATTTTGTGCAGTATCCTGCCTGTCGTGTTCATTTTGTGCAGTATACTGCCTGTCGTGTTCATTTTGTGCAGTATCCTGCCTGTCGTGTTCATTCTGTGCAGCATCCTGCCTGTCGTGTACATTTTGTGCAGTATCCTGCCTGTCGTGTTCATATTGTGCAGTATCCTGACTGTCGTGTTCATTTTGTGCAGTATCCTGCCTGTCGTGTTCATTCTGTGCAGCATCCTGCCTGTCGTTTTCATTCTGTGCAGTATCCTGCCTGTCGTGTTCATTTTGAGCAGTATACTGCCTGTCGTGTTCATTTTGTGCAGTATCCTGCCTGTCGTGTTCATTTTGAGCAGCATCTTGCCTGTCGTGTTCATTCTGTGCAGTATCCTGCCTGTCGTGTTCATTTTGTGCAGTATACTGCCTGTCGTGTTCATTTTGTGCAGTATACTGCCTGTCGTGTTCATTCTGTGCAGCATCCTGCCTGTCGTGTTCATTCTGTGCAGTATCCTGCCTGTCGTGTTCATTTTGAGCAGTATACTGCCTGTCGTGTTCATTCTGTGCAGTATCCTGCTTGTCGTGTTCATTTTGAGCAGTATACTGCCTGTCGTGTTCATTCTGTGCAGTATCCTGCCTGTCGTGTTCATTTTGAGCAGTATACTGCCTGTCGTGTTCATTCTGTGCAGTATCCTGCCTGTCGTGTTCATTTTGTGCAGTATACTGCCTGTCGTGTTCATTTTGTGCAGTATCCTGCCTGTCGTGTTCATATTGTGCAGTATCCTGACTGTCGTGTTCATTTTGTGCTGTATCCTGCCTGTCGTGTTCATTCTGTGCAGCATCCTGCCTGTCGTGTTCATTCTGTGCAGTATCCTGCCTGTCGTGTTCATTTTGAGCAGTATACTGCCTGTCGTGTTCATTTTGTGCAGTATCCTGCCTGTCGTGTTCATTTTGTGCAGTATACTGCCTGTCGTGTTCATTTTGTGCAGTATCCTGCCTGTCGTGTTCATTTTGTGCAGTATCCTGCCTGTCGTGTTCATTTTGTGCAGTATACTGCCTGTCGTGTTCATTTTGTGCAGTATCCTGCCTGTCGTGTTCATTTTGTGCAGTATACTGCCTGTCGTGTTCATTTTGTGCAGTATCCTGCCTGTCGTGTTCATTTTGTGCAGTACACTGCCTGTCGTGTTCATTTTGTGCAGTATCCTGCCTGTCGTGTTCATTTTGAGCAGTATACTGCCTGTCGTGTTCATTTTGTGCAGTATCCTGCCTGTCGTGTTCATTTTGTGCAGTATCCTGCCTGTCGTGTTCATTTTGTGCAGTATCCTGCCTGTCGTGTTCATTTTGAGCAGTATACTGCCTGTCGTGTTCATTTTTTGCAGTATCCTGCCTGTCGTGTTCATTTTGTGCAGTATCCTGCCTGTCGTGTTCATTTTGAGCAGTATACTGCCTGTCGTGTTCATTTTGTGCAGTATCCTGCCTGTCGTGTTCATTTTGTGCAGTATCCTGCCTGTCGTGTTCATTTTGAGCAGTATACTGCCTGTCGTGTTCATTTTGTGCAGTATCCTGCCTGTCGTGTTCATTTTGAGCAGTATACTGCCTGTCGTGTTCATTTTGTGCAGTATCCTGCCTGTCGTGTTCATTTTGTGCAGTATCCTGCCTGTCGTGTTCATTTTGTGCAGTATCCTGCCTGTCGTGTTCATTTTGAGCAGTATACTGCCTGTCGTGTTCATTTTGTGCAGTATCCTGCCTGTCGTGTTCATTTTGTGCAGTATCCTGCCTGTCGTGTTCATTTTGTGCAGTATCCTGCCTGTCGTGTTCATTTTGTGCAGTATACTGCCTGTCGTGTTCATTTTGTGCAGTATCCTGCCTGTCGTGTTCATTTTGTGCAGTATCCTGCCTGTCGTGTTCATTTTGAGCAGTATACTGCCTGTCGTGTTCATTTTGTGCAGTATCCTGCCTGTCGTGTTCATTCTGTGCAGTATCCTGCCTGTCATGTTCATTCTGTGCAGTATCCTGCCTGTCGTGTTCATTCTGTGCAGTATCCTGCCTGTCGTGTTCATTCTGTGCAGCATCCTGCCTGTCGTGTTCATTTTGTGCAGCATCCTGCCTGTCGTGTTCATTTTGTGCAGTATCCTGCCTGTCGTGTTCATTTTGTGCAGTATACTGCCTGTCATGTTCATTCTGTGCAGCATCCTGCCTGTCGTGTTCATTTTGTGCAGTATCCTGCCTGTCGTGTTCATTCTGTGCAGCATCCTGCCTGTCGTGTTCATTCTGTGCAGCATCCTGCCTGTCGTGTTCATTTTGTGCAGCATCCTGCCTGTCGTGTTCATTTTGTGCAGTATACTGCCTGTCGTGTTCATTCTGTGCAGCATCCTACCTGTCGTGTTCATTTTGTGCAGTATCCTGCCTGTCGTGTTCATTTTGTGCAGCATCCTGCCTGTCGTGTTCATTCTGTGCAGCATCCTGCCTGTCGTGTTCATTTTGTGCAGCATCCTGCCTGTCGTGTTCATTTTGTGCAGTATCCTACCTGTCGTGTTCATTTTGTGCAGTATCCTGCCAGTCATGTTCATTTTGTGCAGCATCCTGCCTGTCGTGTTCATTCTGTGCAGCATCCTGCCTGTCGTGTTCATTCTGTGCAGTATCCTGCCTGTCGTGTTCATTCTGTGCAGCATCCTGCCTGTCGTGTTCATTTTGTGCAGTATCCTGCCTGTCGTGTTCATTTTGTGCAGTATACTGCCTGTCGTGTTCATTTTGTGCAGTATCCTGCCTGTCATGTTCATTTTGTGCAGCATCCTGCCTGTCGTGT
The DNA here is from genome assembly GCA_030386875.1 of Morinoia aosen. Taxonomy (NCBI): domain Eukaryota; kingdom Metazoa; phylum Arthropoda; class Malacostraca; order Amphipoda; family Talitridae; genus Morinoia; species Morinoia aosen. The sequence goes on along the minus strand of CM059569.1, from coordinate 33,734,791 downwards.
TCATTCTGTGCAGCATCCTGCCTGTCGTGTTCATTTTGTGCAGTATACTGCCTGTCGTGTTCATTCTGTGCAGTATCCTGCCTGTCATGTTCATTCTGTGCAGTATACTGCCTGTCGTGTTCATTCTGTGCAGCATCCTGCCTGTCGTGTTCATTTTGTGCAGTATACTGCCTGTCGTGTTCATTCTGTGCAGCATCCTGCCTGTCGTGTTCATTTTGTGCAGTATCCTGCCAGTCATGTTCATTTTGTGCAGCATCCTGCCTGTCGTGTTCATTCTGTGCAGCATCCTGCCTGTCGTGTTCATTCTGTGCAGCATCCTGCCTGTCGTGTTCATTTTGTGCAGTATACTGCCTGTCGTATTCATTCTGTGCAGCATCCTGCCTGTCGTGTTCATTCTGTGCAGCATCCTGCCTGTCGTGTTCATTCTGTGCAGCATCCTACCTGTCGTGTTCATTTTGTGCAGTATCCTGCCAGTCATGTTCATTCTGTGCAGCATCCTGCCTGTCGTGTTCATTTTGTGCAGTATCCTGCCTGTCGTATTTATAAGATAAAGATTAACTTGAGTGCCAAAAATAGCGAAATGACTCTCACAAAATATGGAACATGAACAGAACAGTTCTTGAAGCAAGTTTTCGGAAATCACTTCAGAGTTTTTTAAAATTAATAAAAGCAGAGTGAATTTATGTTCAGATAAATACAACAATATTCAAATTAAATTCTGCTTATATTTTTTCTACGAAAGCTTTTTATTTTTGAAAGAAGAGAGACAGAAGCGAAGTGTTATGTGTGCTATGTTGACTTTATTTTTCAAAGGGAGAACTTCTACTTTAGGCTTAGAAAACTGCTTCCAAGTTTTTTCCTAATTGATATTGGCTAGTTTGCGCCTACAAGTATAATTTTCGTTCACGCACTCTAAATGCATCAGTTTTTGATGATTTCTGCAACATGATCTCTCAAAGAATATAAAATAGGAACTTGATGAGTATATTTGTGTACAGTTTATTTCGCATTCATAGAAAGCTTTTCTTCCAACACTTTTTTCTTCTTTTTTCATACACTTTTTTTCAAAAACTTCTGCAATCTTGACAGAATACGGCTGATATTTAAAATCGTTTCTTCATCTCTGCATGAAGCAGGCAAGCAAGCGACTCTTCGAAATGAAGTTAACTGAAGCATTGCTTCTGGTAAATAAAAGGGTTCCAATCCCTTCTAAGCTCCTCCATGCACGCCGTATTCTCTGAACACCACACCATCCCCACACCAGCCCTTGTGAACACTCTTCCTCCGACTGAACAACTCTTCCCTCTGAACATCTTTTCCCTCTGAACATCTTTTCCCCTCTGTACACCTTTTCCCTCTGAACATCTCTTCGCTTTGAACAACTTTTCCCTCCGAACATCTCTTTCCTCTGTACACCTTTTCCCTATGAACATCTTTTCCCTCGGAACATCTCTTCCCTCTGTACACCTTTTCCCTCTGAACATCTTTTCCCTTGGAACATCTCTTCCCTCTGTACACCTTTTCCCTCGGAACATCTCTTCTCTCTGGACATCTTTTCCCTCTGAACATCACTTCTCTCTGAACACTCCTTCCCTCTGAACATCTCTTCTTTCTGTACACCCCTCCTTCTGAACGCCCCTTCCTTTGAACATCCCCCCACCACCCCCACAATAACCCCACCGTGGCAGCCAGCACCTCCAGCAAAGGTCCTCATTCAATAAGCAATCAATAAAGCTGTTCCCCAGCAGCCGGACTCCCTGAGGACAGCTTAGCGCCCCCAGCACATTGGGGGAGCCAGCGGGAGGGCTGGCCTGCCATATGCGGTAGTTTAGCATGGCACTATATTTGGTTCGGCTTGAAATTGGGAACAACCATATTTGGTACAGATGAGATTTGGAAGAAATGATACCAATGAAACCAACATCTTTGGCACGGATGAGATCTGGGTGAAGTGATACCAATGGAACCTCCATATTTGGCGTTGCTGAGAAATGAAAAACACCATTTTTGGCATGGATGAGAATTATGAACCACCATATTTGGCGCGGCTGAGAATTGGATGAAGAGATACAAATAGAGTAACCATATTTGGCACGGCTTAAAATTGGGAGAAGGTGATACAAAAGGAAATACGACTTTAAAAACGCACTTGAGTAATGTTCGTGAGATAAGCGTGAATGTAAAATGGTGAACATGTTTGAGGGCATGAATGAAAAATTGAATGACCGGAAAAACATGTTGATTTAATGATGTGAAGTGTTTATCTGGGGAAAACGATGTGCTACAGTGCTGAAAACTCGAAATTCAAGGAGAACTGAATTGTATTTCAAGGAAATCTATCGGAATGAGGGAACAACCGTGGGAAACGGTAACCTCCCCTCACTCCCCCTGTCCTCCCCTCACTCCCACTGTCCTCCCCTCACCCCCTCTGTCCTCCCCTCACTCCCACTGTCCTCCCCTCACTCCCACTGTCCTCCCATCACTCCCCCTGTCCTCCCCTCACTCCCACTGTCCTCCCCTCACTCCCCCTGTCCTCCCCTCACTCCCACTGGCCTTTCTTCAGTCCCACTGTAATCTCCCCACTCTCGCTGTCATCCCCTCATTCCCACTGTCCTCCCCTCACTCCCACTGTCCTCCCCTCACTTCCACTGTCCTCCCCTCACTCCACTTGTCCTCCCCTAACTCCCACTGTTCTCCCCTCACTCCCACTGTCCTCCCCTCACTCTCCCTGTCCTCCCCTCACTCCCCCTGTCCTCCCCTCACTCTCACTGTCCTCCCCTCTCTCCCACTGACTTCTCATCACTCCCTTCACTCCCACTAACCTCTACTCACTTCCACTGATCTCTCATCACCCCCACTGAGCTCCCTTGACTCCCACAGATCTCTTCTGACTCCTATTAACTTTCTCTCACTCCTACCTCACTCCCCTTACTCCCCTCACTCCCCTCACTCCCCTCACTCCCCTCACTCCCCCTGCTCAATCATATCACAAAATCATTGCCTCGTTAACTCGTCGACTGCCCCACCGCCGCGTCACTATCAATCGATGATCAGATACGCAATGAAATATTGCGTCGCCTCACTTACATCTATTGCGCCCCTCATTGCGCTCGCGCAGGATTTTCTTGCGCCACGTCAGAGGGAAAACCGGTCTTGTTTGTACGGGAAGTTGCGGTTTTTGAATCGCGGTGGAGTTGTGTGGTTGGTGCTGGGAAATTGTGTGGTGAAGATGGAGATGTTCATTTGGAGTTTTGGAATGTGATTGTTGGGGTGGATTTAGTTGGGTGATTTGATTGAATTTACTCAATTAGGTCTGGTGTTTAGTTTTTGTTGGATTCAATTGGGTGGCTGGATTCGTTGGATTTGGTGTGGTGTTTAATTTTTGTTGGATTTAGTTAGGTTATTAGATTCGTTGGATTTGGTTTGGTGACTGGATTTGTTGTACTTGGCCGGGTGGTTGGATTTTCTGAATTTGGTCTAGTAATTGGATTTGTTGGATTTGTAGGATGGTTGGATTTGGTCGGGTGATTGGATTTGTTGGATTTGGTCGAGGGGAGGAAGAACGTTCACTAGCGGTAAACCATGAATTAGTGATAAGTAAAATTAGTATTGAATGGAATAACTTCTGAATGATTCGGTACTCAGGTTTCTCATGAGTTCCAAGGTTTTTAAGTTTGTAGTCGAAAATCGTTGAAGTGAATGTATAGAAATATTTATTCAGAGCAAATAAACATCAGCTACTTAATCACAAAAAGTTATGTATTTTTGTGAAAACTTCTCACCAACATTTCCAAGAAAATGTAGCAATTAAAAGAATTATGTTTTGAAAACGCAGTTGATTGGGAACAGCAGTCGGCACTGTGGTCAGTGAATTTGCTTCGTTAGAAGTTATGTATTTTAAATCCTCAGTCTAACTGAATAATTTAGTATAATTAGATAGCGTTTATCGTACGATTCCGCACATCTCTTCCTTCAGTCGAGTGTGTCACCTTAGTCCATAAATTCGTGAATTTGTGTGTTACGCAGGTGTTTTATACATGTGTGTTACATGTGTTTCTTTCTTGACGCGCTTTGGTGCGTAAAGAACAAACAAGGCTGGTCATACAGCAGCGGTGCTCGTACACTAAATTTGTTATGCTATTTATAAATATACATAAATATCTATACTCAAGTAAAGTATGTGCTACTCCAGCTCAAAGCTTAGGCTCGAGTGTACATTTCTTCACGAAGTGTGAATAAACATCCAAGAAAAATTTAATGCAGCCATAACTATTTGTATCAAATACCCGTTAGGTATTTCTACCAAAATTTCACGAGCAACAATCCGTATTTTGTTCAATTTACGCGTTATTCTAGCCACTCCTTATCCACTCTAACTCTACATAAATGTACCCTAAATTTCAACATCTCTCCACCGAAAAATTCCCCGTGCAAAGCACGTTTAATCAAATAGCCGGCATTTCAGGGTAACTTGCCCTCAGTTTTACCCCAACCCTGAGACACACAACAGCGGCGCGTGACAAGCCTCCTCAGTGTCTTGACTTGGGGTAATTGCCGGGAGAGGTTGAGGTTGAGTGGGGATAGAGGGGGTGAGGACGGAGTGGGGTTTGAGAGGGGAATTTTAAATTGAGGGGTTGGGGTGAGCAGTAAATCGAAGAGTCAGGAAGTAGAATGGTGTGAGTGAAGAGTGAGGGTAGAATGTAGGATAGAGAGGGGAAGTGACGGTGAGAGTAAGGGGTAGAGTAAGGAGTAAAGAGAAGGGTAGATCGAAGAATAAGGGAAGATGAGAGCGTAGAGTGAGGGGAAGGTGAGAGGGTAGAGTGAAGGGAAGGTGAGAAGTCGGAGTGAGGGGAAGGTGAGAGGGTAGAGTGAAGGGAAGGTGAGAAGTCAGAGTGAGGGGAAGGTGAGAGGGTAGAGTGAAGGGAAGGTGAGAAGTCAGAGTGAGGGGAAGGGGAGAGGGCAGAGGGAGGGGAAGGTGAGAGGGCAGAGCGAGGGGAAGAGGAGAGGGCAGAGTGAGGAGAAGGTGAGAGGGTAGAGTGAAGGGAAAATGAGAGGGCAAAGTGAGGGGAAGGGGAGAGGGTAGAGTGAAGGGAAGATGAGAGGGCAGAGTGAGGCGAAGGTGAGAGGGCAGAGTGAGGGGAAGAGGAGAGGGTAGAGTGAGGGGAAGGTGAGGGGGTAGAGTGAGGGGAAGGTGAGAGGGTAAAGTGGACCACTAGAGAGGAGCCCCATTACGCCCCATCAAGAAGTGCCCCAATTGGCGGGGGAATAGGCGGGGTCCCACAAGAGGAAGATCCCTCTCACTGCCCTATAACGAGCGCCAGTTTGCCAACACTAATGCGAGGCGGCGGCGGCCGATTCAATTTAGATAGGCAGTGCGGCGCTATGGCTTCTCTTCCGGCCTTTGTCGCTCAGATTTATGGGAGTCCCCGTGGGGATGTGGGGGGAGGCCGGGGTGCTGTGGGGGGTGGGTGGGGTGATGTGGGGATGAGGGGTGACGCTGGGTTGCTGTGGGAGGGGATGGGGGGATGTGGGGGGAAGCCGGGGTGCTGTGGGGGTGGGTGGAGCGATGTGGGGATGAGGGGTGACGCTGGGTTGCTGTGAGAGGAGATGGGGTGATGTGGGGATGTGGGGTGAGGCCGGGGTGCTGTTGGGGTGGGGTGGGGCGATGTGGGGATGAGGGGTGACGCCGGGGTGTAGTGGAGATGAGGGGTGGTGGGTATTAAGAAAAGGTGGGGTGATGCTGGGATGTTTTGGGAAGGTGGGGTGGTGTTGGCGTATAGTGGGGATGCGGGGTGATGTAGGGTGTAGTGGAGATGAGAGGTGATGCTGGGGTGTTGTGGGGGGGGGAAGGGATTTCTAAGAGGGACTGGCAGCAGGGAGCTCTGAGAGGGATGGGGAGGAGGGATGCTAGATGGGATGTTTTAAAACAGCTGCTCGCTTGTGGGCGTAATTGGGAAGTCGGTTTTCAGACTTGGGGAAGAGCTTTGGGAGATCGGTTTGCGGAAAAGGTTTTTGGAAAATGTTTTTGGAAAAGGTTTTTTGAAAAGGTTTTTGGAAAGGGTTTTTGAAAAAGGTTTTTGGAAAAGGTTTTTGGAAACGGTTTTTGGAAAAGATTTTTGGAAAAGGTTTTTGCAAAAAGTTTTTGGAAACGATTTTTGGAAAAAGTTCGAGGAAAATACATGGGGAAGAACCTTTGGGGATGGAGTCTCAACTACATATACGAGGGTTGGTGGGGAATAGAGTTATGAAATGTCCGCGGGATTTTTGGATTGAATGGAAAGGATTAAGGGATTTTGAGGCTATATAAGAGCAGCTGGTGTTACATTTTGTGGAAGGTTAGTGGAGACACTAAAAGGTGTTTATAATATACGAGGAAAAATCCGTGAAAAATCAATTTTCAGTTCATTTTATGCGGAAAGTTCATTTTTGTGAAAAGTTCAGAAAGTTTCATGCGTAGATAACACTTTGAAAAAAACTTTTGAAGATTTCTTAATATTCCCGAGTTGCTATTAGGCATTGAACGGACTAACGGGACATAGTACATAATAATTAGTAGTTTCAATTGGTATAAAAAACTAAATTTGATTTTTTTCTAGGAAGAACATAAATCAAAGACAAATGTTGAGAGGAAAATTTAATAATGTTCTTCACTAAATTTCGCAGTGTTTGAAACATTGCAGTGTTTGAAACATTGCAGTGTTTGAATCGTTGCAGTGTTTGAAACGTTGCAGTGTTTGAAACATTGCAGTGTTTGAAACATTGCAGTGTTTGAAACGTTGCAGTGTTTGAAACATTACAGTGTTTGAAACATTGCAGTGTTTGAAACATTGCAGTGTTTGAAACGTTGCAGTGTTTGAAACATTGCAGGGTTTGAAACATTGCAGTGTTTGAAACATTGCAGTGTTTGAAACATTGCAGTGTTTGAAACATTGCAGTGTTTGAAACATTGCAGTGTTTGAAACGTTGCAGTGTTTGAAACATTACAGTGTTTGAAACATTGCAGTGTTTGAAACATTGCAGTGTTTGAAACGTTGCAGTGTTTGAAACATTGCAGTGTTTGAAACATTGCAGTGTTTGAAACATTGCAGTGTTTGAAACGTTGTAGTGTTTGAAACATTACAGTGTTTGAAACATTGCAGTGTTTGAAACATTGCAGTGTTTGAAACATTACAGTGTTTGAAACATTGCAGTGTTTGAAACGTTGCAGTGTTTGAAACATTGCAGTGTTTGAAACGTTACAGTGTTTGAAACATTGCAGTGTTTGAAACATTGCAGTGTTTGAAACATTGCAGTGTTTGAAACATTGCAGTGTTTGAAACATTGCAGTGTTTGAAAGGTTGCAGTGTTTGAAACATTACAGTGTTTGAAACGTTGCAGTGTTTGAAACATTACAGTGTTTGAAACATTGCAGTTTTTGAAACGTTGCAGTGTTTGAAACATTACAGTGTTTGAAACATTGCAGTGTTTGAAACATTGCAGTGTTTGAAACACAACAGTGTTTGAAACATTACAGTGTTTGAAACATTACACTGTTTGAAACGTTGCAGTGTTTGAAACATTACAGTGTTTGAAACATTGCAGTGTTTGAAACATTGCAGTGTTTGAAACATTACAGTGTTTGAAACATTGCAGTGTTTGAAACGTTGCAGTGTTTGAAACATTGCAGTTTGAAACATTACAGTGTTTGAAACATTGCAGTGTTTGAAACGTTGCAGTGTTTGAAACATTGCAGTGTTTGAAACATTGCAGTGTTTGAAACGTTGCAGTGTTTGAAACGTTGCAGTGTTTGAAACATTGCAGTGTTTGAAACATTGCAGTGTTTGAAACATTGCAGTGTTTGAAACATTGCAGTGTTTGAAACATTGCAGTGTTTGAAACATTGCAGTGTTTGAAACGTTGCAGTGTTTGAAGCGTTGCAGTGTTTGAAACGTTTCAGTGTTTGAAACATTGCAGTGTTTGAAACGTTGCAGTGTTTGAAACATTGCAGTGTTTGAAACATTGCAGTGTTTGAAACATTGCAGTGTTTGAAACATTGCAGTGTTTGAAACATTGCAGTGTTTGAAACATTGCAGTGTTTGAAACATTGCAGTGTTTGAAACATTGCAGTGTTTGAAACATTACAGTGTTCGAAACATTGCAGTGTTTGAAACATTACAGTGTTTGAAACATTGCAGTGTTTGAAACGTTGTAGTGTTTGAAACATTACAGTGTTTGAAACGTTGTAGTGTTTGAAACATTGCAGTGTTTGAAACATTGCAGTGTTTGAAACATTGCAGTGTTTGGAACATTGCAGTGTTTGAAACATTACAGTGTTTGAAACATTGCAGTGTTTGAAACATTACAGTGTTTGAAACATTGCAGTGTTTGAAACATTACAGTGTTTGAAACATTACAGTGTTTGAAACATTACAGTGTTTGAAACATTATAGTGTTTGAAACATTGCAGTGTTTGAAACATTACAGTGTTTGAAACATTACAGTGTTTGAAACATTGCAGTGTTTGAAACATTATAGTGTTTGAAACATTGCAGTGTTTGAAACATTACAGTGTTTGAAACATTACAGTGTTTGAAACATTGCAGTGTTTGAAACATTATAGTGTTTGAAACATTGCAGTGTTTGAAACATTACAGTGTTTGAAACATTGCAGTGTTTGAAACATTGCAGTGTTTGAAACATTACAGTGTTTGAAACATTACAGTGTTTGAAACATTACAGTGTTTGAAACATTGCAGTGTTTGAAACATTGCAGTGTTTGAAACGTTGCAGTGTTTGAAACATTGCAGTGTTTGAAACGTTGTAGTGTTTGAAACATTGCAGTGTTTGAAACGTTGTAGTGTTTGAAAAATTGCAGTGTTTGAAACATTACAGTGTTTGAAACGTTGCAAAGTTTGAAACATTGCAGTGTTTGAAACGTTGTAGTGTTTGAAACATTACAGTGTTTGAAACGATGTAGTGTTTGAAACATTGCAGTGTTTGAAACATTGCAGTGTTTGAAACATTGCAGTGTTTGAGACATTGCAGTGTTTGAAACATTACAGTGTTTGAAACATTGCAGTGTTTGAAACATTACAGTGTTTGAAACATTGCAGTGTTTGAAACATTACAGTGTTTGAAACATTACAGTGTTTGAAACATTACAGTGTTTGAAACATTATAGTGTTTGAAACATTGCAGTGTTTGAAACATTACAGTGTTTGAAACATTGCAGTGTTTGAAACATTGCAGTGTTTGAAACGTTGCAGTGTTTGAAACATTGCAGTGTTTGAAACATTACAGTGTTTGAAACATTACAGTGTTTGAAACATTACAGTGTTTGAAACATTATAGTGTTTGAAACATTGCAGTGTTTGAAACATTACAGTGTTTGAAACATTACAGTGTTTGAAACATTGCAGTGTTTGAAACGTTGCAGTGTTTGAAACATTGCAGTGTTTGAAACGTTGTAGTGTTTGAAACATTACAGTGTTTGAAACGTTGTAGTGTTTGAAACATTGCAGTGTTTGAAACATTGCAGTGTTTGAAACATTACAGTGTTTGAAACGTTGTAGTGTTTGAAACATTGCAGTGTTTGAAACGTTGTAGTGTTTGAAACATTACAGTGTTTGAAACGTTGTAGTGTTTGAAACATTGCAGTGTTTGAAACATTACAGTGTTTGAAACGTTGCAGTGTTTGAAACATTGCAGTGTTTGAAACGTTGTAGTGTTTGAAACATCACAGTGTTTGAAACGTTGTAGTGTTTGAAACATTGCAGTGTTTGAAACATTGCAGTGTTTGAAACATTGCAGTGTTTGAAACATTGCAGTGTTTGAAACATTGCAGTGTTTGAAACGTTGCAGTGTTTGAAACATTACAGTGTTTGAAACATTGCAGTGTTTGAAACATTACAGTGTTTGAAACATTACAGTGTTTGAAACGTTGCAGTGTTTGAAACATTGCAGTGTTTGAAACATTACAGTGTTTGAAACATTACAGTGTTTGAAACGTTGCAGTGTTTGAAACATTACAGTGTTTGAAACGTTACAGTGTTTGTAACGTTGCAGTGTTTGAAACATTACAGTGTTTGAAACGTTGCAGTGTTTGAAACATTACAGTATTTGAAATATTGCAGTGTTTGAAACATTACAGTGTTTGAAACATTACAGTGTTTGAAACATTACAGTGTTTGAAACGTTGCAGTGTTTGAAACATTACAGTGTTTGAAACATTACAGTGTTTGAAACATTACAGTGTTTGAAACATTACAGTGTTTGAAACATTGCAGTGTTTGAAACATTGCAGTGTTTGAAACATTGCAGTGTTTGAAACATTACAGTGTTTGAAACATTGCAGTGTTTGAAACATTACAGTGTTTGAAACATTACAGTGTTTGAAACATTACAGTGTTTGAAACATTGCAGTGTTTGAAACATTGCAGTGTTTGAAACATTGCAGTGTTTGAAACATTGCAGTGTTTGAAACATTGCAGTGTTTGAAACATTGCAGTGTTTGAAACATTGTAGTGTTTGAAACATTGCAGTGTTTGAAACATTGCAGTGTTTAAAACATTACAGTGTTTGAAATATTCCAGTGTTTGAAACATTGCAGTGTTTGAAACATTACAGTGTTTGAAACATTGCAGTGTTTGAAACATTACAGTGTTTGAAACATTGCAGTGTTTAAAACATTACAGTGTTTGAAACATTGCTGTGTTTGAAACATTGCAGTTTTTGAAACACTGCAGTGTTTTAAACATTACAGTGTTTGAAACATTACAGTGTTTGAAACATTACAGTGTTTGAAACATTACAGTGTTTGAAACATTGCAGTGTTTGAAATATTGCAGTGTTTGAAACATTGCAGTGTTTGAAACATTGCATTGTTTGAAACATTACAGTGTTTGGAACATTGCAGTGTTTGGAACATTGCAGTGTTTGAAACATTGCAGTGTTTGAAACATTGCAGTGTTTGGAACATTACAGTGTTTGAAACATTCCAGTGTTTGAAACATTGCAGTGTTTGAAACATTGCAGTGTTTGAAACATTGCAGTGTTGGAAACAATACAGTGTTTGAAACATTACAGTGTTTAAAACATTACAGTGTTTGAAGCATTGCAGTGTTTGAAACATTGCAGTGTTTGAAACATTGCAGTGTTTGAAACATAACAGTGTTTGAATCATTGCAGTGTTTGAAACATTGCAGTGTTTGAAACATTACAGTGTTTGAAACATTACAGTGTTTGAAACATTACATTGTTTGAAACATTACAGTGTTTGAAACATTACAGTGTTTGAAACATTGCAGTGTTTGAAACATTTCAGTGTTTGAAACATTGCAGTGTTTGAAACATAACAGTGTTTGAAACATTGCAGTGTTTGAAACATTGCAGTGTTTGAAACATTACAGTGTTTGAAACATTACAGTGTTTGAAACATTACATTGTTTGAAACATTACAGTGTTTGAAACATTACAGTGTTTGAAACATTGCAGTGTTTGAAACATTACAGTGTTTGAAACATTGCAGTGTTTGATGCAGTGTTTGAAACATTATAGTGTTTGAAACATTACAGTGTCTGAAACATTATAGTGTTTGAAACATTATAGTGTTTGAAACATTACAGTGTCTGAAACATTGCAGTGTTTGAAACATTGCACTGTTTGAAACATTACAGTGTTTGAAACATTGCACTGTTTGAAACATTACAGTGTTTGAAACATTGCACTGTTTGAAACATTACAGTGTCTGAAACATTGCAGTGTTTAAAACATTGCACTGTTTGAAACATTACAGTGTCTGAAACATTGCACTGTTTGAAACATTACAGTGTTTGAAACATTGCAGTGTTTGAAACATTGCAGTGTTTGAAACATTACAGTGTTTGAAACATTGCAGTGTTTGAAACATTATAGTGTTTGAGACATTGCAGTGTTTGAAACATTATAGTGTTTGAAACATTGCACTGTTTGAAACATTACAGTGTTTGAAACATTGCAGTGTTTGAAACATTGCATTGTTTGAAACATTATAGTGTTTGAAACATTACAGTGTTTGAAACATTACAGTGTTTGAAACATTATGGTGTTTGAAACATTACAGTGTTTGAAACAATACAGTGTTTGAAACATTACAGTGTTTGAAACATTGCAGTGTTTGAAACATTGCAGTGTTTGAAACATTATAGTGTTTGAAACATTACAGTGTTTGAAACATTACAGTGTTTGAAACATTACAGTGTTTGAAACATTACAGTGTTTGAAACATTGCAGTGTTTGAAACATTATAGTGTTTGAAACATTGCAGTGTTTGAAACATTACAGTGTTTGAAACATTATAGTGTTTGAAACATTACAGTGTTTGAAACATTGCAGTGTTTGAAACATTACAGTGTTTGAAACATTATAGTGTTTGAAACATTACAGTGTTTGAAACATTACAGTGTTTGAAACATTATAGTGCTTGAAACATTATAGCGTTTGAAACATTATAGTGTTTGAAACATTACAGTGTTTGAAACATTACAGTGTTTGAAACATTGCAGTGTTTGAAACATTACAGTGTTTGAAACATTGCAGTGTTTGAAACGTTGCAGTGTTTGAAACATTGCAGTTTGAAACATTACAGTGTTTGAAACATTGCAGTGTTTGAAACGTTGCAGTGTTTGAAACATTGCAGTGTTTGAAACATTGCAGTGTTTGAAACGTTGCAGTGTTTGAAACGTTGCAGTGTTTGAAACATTGCAGTGTTTGAAACATTGCAGTGTTTGAAACATTGCAGTGTTTGAAACATTGCAGTGTTTGAAACATTGCAGTGTTTGAAACATTGCAGTGTTTGAAACGTTGCAGTGTTTGAAGCGTTGCAGTGTTTGAAACGTTTCAGTGTTTGAAACATTGCAGTGTTTGAAACGTTGCAGTGTTTGAAACATTGCAGTGTTTGAAACATTGCAGTGTTTGAAACATTGCAGTGTTTGAAACATTGCAGTGTTTGAAACATTGCAGTGTTTGAAACATTGCAGTGTTTGAAACATTGCAGTGTTTGAAACATTGCAGTGTTTGAAACATTACAGTGTTCGAAACATTGCAGTGTTTGAAACATTACAGTGTTTGAAACATTGCAGTGTTTGAAACGTTGTAGTGTTTGAAACATTACAGTGTTTGAAACGTTGTAGTGTTTGAAACATTGCAGTGTTTGAAACATTGCAGTGTTTGAAACATTGCAGTGTTTGGAACATTGCAGTGTTTGAAACATTACAGTGTTTGAAACATTGCAGTGTTTGAAACATTACAGTGTTTGAAACATTGCAGTGTTTGAAACATTGCAGTGTTTGAAACATTACAGTGTTTGAAACATTACAGTGTTTGAAACATTATAGTGTTTGAAACATTGCAGTGTTTGAAACATTACAGTGTTTGAAACATTACAGTGTTTGAAACATTGCAGTGTTTGAAACATTATAGTGTTTGAAACATTGCAGTGTTTGAAACATTACAGTGTTTGAAACATTACAGTGTTTGAAACATTGCAGTGTTTGAAACATTATAGTGTTTGAAACATTGCAGTGTTTGAAACATTACAGTGTTTGAAACATTGCAGTGTTTGAAACATTGCAGTGTTTGAAACATTACAGTGTTTGAAACATTACAGTGTTTGAAACATTACAGTGTTTGAAACATTGCAGTGTTTGAAACATTGCAGTGTTTGAAACGTTGCAGTGTTTGAAACATTGCAGTGTTTGAAACGTTGTAGTGTTTGAAACATTGCAGTGTTTGAAACGTTGTAGTGTTTGAAAAATTGCAGTGTTTGAAACATTACAGTGTTTGAAACGTTGCAAAGTTTGAAACATTGCAGTGTTTGAAACGTTGTAGTGTTTGAAACATTACAGTGTTTGAAACGATGTAGTGTTTGAAACATTGCAGTGTTTGAAACATTGCAGTGTTTGAAACATTGCAGTGTTTGAGACATTGCAGTGTTTGAAACATTACAGTGTTTGAAACATTGCAGTGTTTGAAACATTACAGTGTTTGAAACATTGCAGTGTTTGAAACATTACAGTGTTTGAAACATTACAGTGTTTGAAACATTACAGTGTTTGAAACATTATAGTGTTTGAAACATTGCAGTGTTTGAAACATTACAGTGTTTGAAACATTGCAGTGTTTGAAACATTGCAGTGTTTGAAACGTTGCAGTGTTTGAAACATTGCAGTGTTTGAAACATTACAGTGTTTGAAACATTACAGTGTTTGAAACATTACAGTGTTTGAAACATTATAGTGTTTGAAACATTGCAGTGTTTGAAACATTACAGTGTTTGAAACATTACAGTGTTTGAAACATTGCAGTGTTTGAAACGTTGCAGTGTTTGAAACATTGCAGTGTTTGAAACGTTGTAGTGTTTGAAACATTACAGTGTTTGAAACGTTGTAGTGTTTGAAACATTGCAGTGTTTGAAACATTGCAGTGTTTGAAACATTACAGTGTTTGAAACGTTGTAGTGTTTGAAACATTGCAGTGTTTGAAACGTTGTAGTGTTTGAAACATTACAGTGTTTGAAACGTTGTAGTGTTTGAAACATTGCAGTGTTTGAAACATTACAGTGTTTGAAACGTTGCAGTGTTTGAAACATTGCAGTGTTTGAAACGTTGTAGTGTTTGAAACATCACAGTGTTTGAAACGTTGTAGTGTTTGAAACATTGCAGTGTTTGAAACATTGCAGTGTTTGAAACATTGCAGTGTTTGAAACATTGCAGTGTTTGAAACATTGCAGTGTTTGAAACGTTGCAGTGTTTGAAACATTACAGTGTTTGAAACATTGCAGTGTTTGAAACATTACAGTGTTTGAAACATTACAGTGTTTGAAACGTTGCAGTGTTTGAAACATTGCAGTGTTTGAAACATTACAGTGTTTGAAACATTACAGTGTTTGAAACGTTGCAGTGTTTGAAACATTACAGTGTTTGAAACGTTACAGTGTTTGTAACGTTGCAGTGTTTGAAACATTACAGTGTTTGAAACGTTGCAGTGTTTGAAACATTACAGTATTTGAAATATTGCAGTGTTTGAAACATTACAGTGTTTGAAACATTACAGTGTTTGAAACATTACAGTGTTTGAAACGTTGCAGTGTTTGAAACATTACAGTGTTTGAAACATTACAGTGTTTGAAACATTACAGTGTTTGAAACATTACAGTGTTTGAAACATTGCAGTGTTTGAAACATTGCAGTGTTTGAAACATTGCAGTGTTTGAAACATTACAGTGTTTGAAACATTGCAGTGTTTGAAACATTACAGTGTTTGAAACATTACAGTGTTTGAAACATTACAGTGTTTGAAACATTGCAGTGTTTGAAACATTGCAGTGTTTGAAACATTGCAGTGTTTGAAACATTGCAGTGTTTGAAACATTGCAGTGTTTGAAACATTGCAGTGTTTGAAACATTGTAGTGTTTGAAACATTGCAGTGTTTGAAACATTGCAGTGTTTAAAACATTACAGTGTTTGAAATATTCCAGTGTTTGAAACATTGCAGTGTTTGAAACATTACAGTGTTTGAAACATTGCAGTGTTTGAAACATTACAGTGTTTGAAACATTGCAGTGTTTAAAACATTACAGTGTTTGAAACATTGCTGTGTTTGAAACATTGCAGTTTTTGAAACACTGCAGTGTTTTAAACATTACAGTGTTTGAAACATTACAGTGTTTGAAACATTACAGTGTTTGAAACATTACAGTGTTTGAAACATTGCAGTGTTTGAAATATTGCAGTGTTTGAAACATTGCAGTGTTTGAAACATTGCATTGTTTGAAACATTACAGTGTTTGGAACATTGCAGTGTTTGGAACATTGCAGTGTTTGAAACATTGCAGTGTTTGAAACATTGCAGTGTTTGGAACATTACAGTGTTTGAAACATTCCAGTGTTTGAAACATTGCAGTGTTTGAAACATTGCAGTGTTTGAAACATTGCAGTGTTGGAAACAATACAGTGTTTGAAACATTACAGTGTTTAAAACATTACAGTGTTTGAAGCATTGCAGTGTTTGAAACATTGCAGTGTTTGAAACATTGCAGTGTTTGAAACATAACAGTGTTTGAATCATTGCAGTGTTTGAAACATTGCAGTGTTTGAAACATTACAGTGTTTGAAACATTACAGTGTTTGAAACATTACATTGTTTGAAACATT
Organism: Morinoia aosen; assembly: GCA_030386875.1. Taxonomy (NCBI): domain Eukaryota; kingdom Metazoa; phylum Arthropoda; class Malacostraca; order Amphipoda; family Talitridae; genus Morinoia; species Morinoia aosen. The sequence continues at coordinate 33,718,621 of CM059569.1, read as the reverse complement.
ACAGTGTTTGAAACATTACAGTGTTTGAAACATTGCAGTGTTTGAAACATTTCAGTGTTTGAAACATTGCAGTGTTTGAAACATAACAGTGTTTGAAACATTGCAGTGTTTGAAACATTGCAGTGTTTGAAACATTACAGTGTTTGAAACATTACAGTGTTTGAAACATTACATTGTTTGAAACATTACAGTGTTTGAAACATTACAGTGTTTGAAACATTGCAGTGTTTGAAACATTACAGTGTTTGAAACATTGCAGTGTTTGATGCAGTGTTTGAAACATTATAGTGTTGGAAACATTACAGTGTCTGAAACATTATAGTGTTTGAAACATTATAGTGTTTGAAACATTACAGTGTCTGAAACATTGCAGTGTTTGAAACATTGCACTGTTTGAAACATTACAGTGTTTGAAACATTGCACTGTTTGAAACATTACAGTGTTTGAAACATTGCACTGTTTGAAACATTACAGTGTCTGAAACATTGCAGTGTTTAAAACATTGCACTGTTTGAAACATTACAGTGTCTGAAACATTGCACTGTTTGAAACATTACAGTGTTTGAAACATTGCAGTGTTTGAAACATTGCAGTGTTTGAAACATTACAGTGTTTGAAACATTGCAGTGTTTGAAACATTATAGTGTTTGAGACATTGCAGTGTTTGAAACATTATAGTGTTTGAAACATTGCACTGTTTGAAACATTACAGTGTTTGAAACATTGCAGTGTTTGAAACATTGCATTGTTTGAAACATTATAGTGTTTGAAACATTACAGTGTTTGAAACATTACAGTGTTTGAAACATTATGGTGTTTGAAACATTACAGTGTTTGAAACAATACAGTGTTTGAAACATTACAGTGTTTGAAACATTGCAGTGTTTGAAACATTGCAGTGTTTGAAACATTATAGTGTTTGAAACATTACAGTGTTTGAAACATTACAGTGTTTGAAACATTACAGTGTTTGAAACATTACAGTGTTTGAAACATTGCAGTGTTTGAAACATTATAGTGTTTGAAACATTGCAGTGTTTGAAACATTACAGTGTTTGAAACATTATAGTGTTTGAAACATTACAGTGTTTGAAACATTGCAGTGTTTGAAACATTACAGTGTTTGAAACATTATAGTGTTTGAAACATTACAGTGTTTGAAACATTACAGTGTTTGAAACATTATAGTGCTTGAAACATTATAGCGTTTGAAACATTATAGTGTTTGAAACATTACAGTGTTTGAAACATTACAGTGTTTGAAACATTGCAGTGTTTGAAACATTATAGTGTTTGAAACATTACAGTGTTTGAAACATTACAGTGTTTGAAACATTACAGTGTTTGAAACATTATAGTGTTTGAAACATTACAGTGTTTGAAACACAACAGTGTTTGAAACATTACAGTGTTTGAAACATTACAGTGTTTGAAACATTGCAGTGTTTGAAACATTTCAGTGTTTGAAACATTATAGTGTTTGAAACATTACAGGGTTTGAAACATTGCAGTGTTTGAAACATTACAGTGTTTGAAACATTATAGTGTTTGAAACATTACAGTGTTTGAAATATTACAGTGTTTGAAACATTACAGTGTTTGAAACATTACAGTGTTTGAAACATTATAGTGTTTAAACATTACAGTGTTTGAAACATTACAGTGTTTGAAACATTGCACTGTTTGAAACATTACAGTGTTTGAAACATTGCAGTGTTTGAAACATTGCAGTGTTTGAAACATTACAGTGTTTGAAACATTACAGTGTCTGAAACATTACAGTGTTTGAAACATTATAGTGTTTGAAACATTACAGTGTCTGAAACATTGCAGTGTTTGAAATATTGCACTGTTTGAAACATTACAGTGTTTGAAACATTGCATTGTTTGAAACATTGCAGTGTTTGAAACATTACAGTGTTTGAAACATTGCAGTGTTTGAAACATTATAGTGTTTGAAACATTGCAGTGTTTGAAACATTGCAGTGTTTGAAACATTGCAGTGTTTGAAACATTACAGTTTTTGAACCATTGCAGTGTTTGAAATACTTCAGTGTTTGAAACATTACAGTGTTTGAAACATTACAGTGTTTGAAACATTACAGTGTTTGAAACATTATAGTGTTTGAAACATTGCAGTGTTTGAAACATTGCAGTGTTTGAAACATTACAGTGTTTGAAATATTACAGTGTTTGAAACATTGCAGTGTTTGAAACATTGCAGTGTTTGAAACTTTATAATAAAATACTAACTACCTTGTTGGTAGTACCCCAGAGGCCAGAGTGTGAAGGTGTTGGATGCAAGCATTACTGAACTCGATTGTTTTGTGCGGGCTTAAGGTGAGGCACTCTCCCGTCACTCTCCCGTCACTCTCCCGTCACTCTCCCGTCACTCTCCCGTCACTTTCTCGTCACTCTCCCGTCACTCTCCCGTCACTCTCCCGTCATTCTCCCGTCCCTCTCCCCTCACTCTCCCGTCACTCTCCCGTCACTCTCCCGTCACTCTCCCGTTACTCTCCCGTTACTCTCTCGTCACTCTCCCGTCACTCTCCCGTCACTCTCCCGTCACTCTCCCGTCACTCTCCCGTTACTCTCCCGTTACTCTCCCGTCACTCTCCCGTAACTCTCCCGTCACTCTTCCGTCACTCTCCCGTCACTCTCCCGTTACTCTCCCGTTACTCTCCCGTTGCTCTCCCGTTACTCTCCCGTTACTCTCCCGTTACTCTCCCGTTACTCTCCCGTTACTCTCCCGTTACTCTCCCGTCACTCTCTTGTCACTCTCCCGTCACTCTCCCGTCACTCTCCCGTCACTCTCCCGTCACTCTCCCGTCACTCTCCCGTCACTCTCCCGTCACTCTCCCGTTACTCTCCCGTCACTCTCCCGTTACTCTCCCGTCACTCTCCCGTCACTCTCCCGTCACTCTCTCGTTACTCTCCCGTCACTCTCCCGTCACTCTCCCGTCACTCTCCCATCACTCTCCCGTCACTCTCCCGTCACTCTCCCGTTACTCTCTCGTCACTCTCTCGTTACTCTCCCGTCACTCTCCCGTCACTCTCCCATCACTCTCCCGTCACTCTCCCGTCACTCTCCCGTTACTCTCCCGTTACTCTCCCGACACTCTCCCGTTACTCTCCCGTCACTCTCCCGTCACTCTCCCGTCACTCTCCCGTTACTCTCCCGTCACTCTCCCGTCACTCTCCCGTCACTCTCCCGTCACTCTCCCGTCACTCTCTCGTTACTCTCCCGTCACTCTCCCGTCACTCTCCCATCACTCTCCCGTCACTCTCCCGTCACTCTCCCGTTACTCTCCCGTTACTCTCCCGTCACTCTCCCGTTACTCTCCCGTCACTCTCCCGTCACTCTCCCGTCACTCTCCCGTTACTCTCCCGTTACTCTCCCGTTACTCTCCCGTCACTCTCTTGTCACTCTCCCGTCACTCTCCCGTCACTCTCCCGTCACTCTCCCGTCACTCTCCCGTCACTCTCCCGTCACTCTCCCGTTACTCTCCCGTCACTCTCCCGTCACTCTCCCGTCACTCTCCCGTCACTCTCCCGTTACTCTCTCGTCACTCTCTCGTTACTCTCCCGTTACTCTCCCGTTACTCTCCCGTTACTCTCCCATTACTCTCCCGTTACTCTCCCGTTACTCTCCCGACTCTCCCGTTACTCTCCCGTTACTCTCCCGTTACTCTCCCGTTACTCTCCCGTTACTCTCTCGTCACTCTCTCGTCACTCTCCCGTCCCTCTCCCGTTACTCTCCCTTTACGCTCCCGTTACTCTCCCGTTACTCTCCCGTTACTCTCATGCTACTCTCCCGTTACTCTCCCGTTACTCTCCCGTTACTCTCCCGTTACTCTCCCGTTACTCTCCCGTTACTCTCCCGTTACTCTCCCGTTACTCTCCCGTCACTCTCCCGTTACTCTCCCGTTACTCTCCCGTTACTCTCCCGTTACACTCCCGTTTTTCTCACGTTACTCTCCCGTTACTCTCCCGTTACTCTCCCGTTACTCTCCCGTTACTCTCCCGTTATTCTAGCGTCGCTCAGCAGCGATAGCTTAATTTATTGATGTCTTGTTTTGTGCTCATTAGCGGGCCCCCTTCACGCACCTCCTCACGCACCCCCTTCATGCCCTTCACGCGCCCCCTTCACGCGCCCCCTTCACGCGCCGTGTTCTTTCCCAGTGTAACCACATTGCTGATCCGCCTCGGGTCACCGTCCGTTCATAGACACTATACAGACAATATACGGGTCCGATATCAATATATAAACAATATACTTTCAATATACAGACAAAATACAGGCAGTATATCAATATATGACTAATATTCAGGCAATATACAGGCCCTCAGCTGCGTCACCTCTGTCTAGACAGACGAGTGTGGTGGACAGGATACTCAAGAGTTCTGTCTGTGTCTGTGAGCTGTCAAAACTGTGCCTGTCAACGCCCCCGTCACCTGTCAACACACTCGGTTGCCAGCACCGTCTTCCTCTTACCTCAACCTCTGACCATTTCTATTAGAATCATTAATCAGTTTTAATTCAGTCATTGATCATACTTCTCACTATCCGGTGATAATTTCTGTTGGATCCAGGAAGCATTGTTGATAAAAAATTATCATTTCTGTTTGAACCATCTATCATTTCTGACAGAACCACCTATTATTTCTGTTTGAACCATCTATCATTTCTGACAGAACCATCTATCATTTATATTAGAACCACCTGCCATCTATCAGTTCTTAAAAATATCTCCCATCATTTCCACTAGAACCATCTATTATTTTTGGAAGAATTATCTATTATATATATATTAGAACTGTTTGTCATTTCTATCAGAACCATTGGTTATTTCTTTCAAAAGCATCAACTATTTCTATAAGAAATATCAATTTTCAATAAGAAACATACATACATTTTCATCAGAACTAACCAACACTTCTGTTAGATTCATGTATCATTTCTATGAAAACCACTGAACATTTTCCTAAAAAGTTTAATTCCTAATTTAACATAAATCATTTCCAACAGAACCGTTGGCCTAGAGGAATTGCTGATCTTTTCCAATAACTCAGAACCGAAGATCTTTTTTTTAGATTGGAATCACTTATCCAAAAATCTTAAACCTTTGCCTATTTTCGTTCAACTATTGCTTATTTCGAATTGTAATGTAATTGTTCAGTTATGCAGTATTGTTAGTTAGTTAGTTACGAGTCACTAGACTCAGTATCCATGAATCTTTATTGGCAATTGAAGCGTTTAATAGGAATTGAAAGTTCAATTGTTTACTGGCAATTAAAAAAGCTGCCTAAACAACAGTTGTGTTTGCGGCGAGTGTTATTACGACGTACTATACGATATACGACTCTATACGGTCTGTGTGGCTGAGTTATATGTATGACAACTTACTCGTACGGCAACTTAGTCACACGACAACTTAGGCGTATCACAATTTACACGTACGATAACTTAGCTGTACGACAACATACTCGAACTAAGTCGTGTGCTGAATCTGTCAATAGTTTTCAGCTATTTAAGGCTTGGAAAAAAGTAGCATCAATTGAACTGCTGCCGCTATTTTTGTCCGCATAAGTTTAGGTGTAATTGATGACAGCTTATTAATGATGGACGCAATTAATGACGATTTGTGAAACCAAACACGTAATTGATGATAATTAATCAATTACGTTTATTGGTTTCATAAATTATCATCAATTATAATTTATGCAAATTATAATTTATGAAACTAACAAAACACAATATACAATCTACTCACTCTCACATTGCCTCAATTCTACTCACTCTCACATTGCCTCAATTCTACTCACTCTCACATTGCCTCAATTCTACTCACTCTCACATTGCCTCAATTCTACTCACTCTCACATTGCCTCAATTCTACTCACTCTCACATTGCCACAATTCTACTCACTCTCACATTGCCTCAATTCTACTCACTCGCACATTGCCACAATTCTACTCACTCTCACATTGCCTCAATTCTACTCACTCTCACATTGCCTCAATTCTACTCACTCTCACATTGCCACAATTCTACTCACTCTCACATTGCCTCAATTCTACTCACTCTCACATTGCCTCAATTCTACTCACTCTCATATTGCCTCAATTCTACTCACTCTCACATTGCCTCAATTCTACTCACTCTCACATTGCCTCAATTCTACTCACTCTCACATTTCCACAATTCTACTCACTCTCACATTGCCTCAATTCTACTCACTCTCACATTGCCTCAATTCTACTCACTCTCACATTGCCACAATTCTACTCACTCTCACATTGCCTCAATTCTACTCACTCTCACATTGCCACAATTCTACTCACTCTCCCATTGCCTCAATTCTACTCACTCTCACATTGCCTCAATTATACTCACTCTCACATTGCCACAATTCTACTCACTCTCACATTGCCTCAATTATACTCACTCTCACATTGCGATTTCACGCGCGGAGTCACGATGGCTTTTTTAACATCGTTTTTTTTCTGCCGTGACACTCCCAAGCCATAAAATTTCCCGTGAAGCTTTATGGCAGTTAGTAAATTGCAGGAACTTTTTTGTGCTGCCCTGAGCAGAAATGTTTCTTGGTGATCTTACACAGAATTTAATTTAATTGGAGAATTCGCTTCGTTAATTGGCTGAACAAGAAAAAAGTTCGCAAGCGGGAGCGCAGTTTTCACCGAAGTTTGTACATGTTTATAGACTCTGATGGTGTTGAGGTATTGGGTGTCTGGTTTTGTTAATTTTATCTATTGAAATGTTTTCTGTTTGTCTAATATTGCTCAATATAAATTTTGTAAAGGAATTTTTGTCTTTAACTTGCATCAGTGCCGTACCTCTTCGCTTGGTGTTCTGTTTGTTCAAATATTTTGTAATTCTGCAATGTTCTCAACAATAAATATTTTCAGTGCATTTCTACCTCCAATTTTTATATGTGCCGTGACTCATTAAATTCTTTGCTTTTTGTTCATTCTCTTTTGTTCTTTTAATTATCCCTTCCCTTATTCTCATCATAATCAAGCTGTTGCTCATCTTCATTCTTCTTCATCCTCTTTATTTCCTCATCTACTTTATTTCTATACTTCAATTTTCATCTTGAGAGCTCTTTATCTACTCTTCTTACACCTCATCCTTATCTACTCTTTATCTACTCTTCTTACTCCTCATCCTTATCTACTCTTTATCTACTCTTCTTACTCCTCATCCTTATCTACTCTTTATCTACTCTTCTTACTCCCTTACTTCTTTTCTCCACTCATGCGTCTCACACACTCTCCTCCTCTACACACCTCACACACCTCACACACTCTACACCTCTACACACCTCACACACTCTACACCTCTACACACCCTACACACCTCACACACTCCACACCTCTACACACCCTACACACCTCACACATTCCACACCTCTACACACCCTACACACCTCACACACTCCACACCTCTACACACCCTACACACCTCACACACTCCACACCTCTACACACCCTACACACCTCACACACTCCACACCTCAACACACCCTACACACCTCACACACTCCACACCTCTACACACCCTACACACCTCACACACTCCACACCTCAACACACCCTACACACCTCACACACTCCACACCTCTACACACCCTACACACCTCACACACTCCACACCTCTACACACCCTACACACCTCACACACTCCACACCTCTACACACCCTACACACCTCACACACTCCACACCTCTACACACCCTACACACCTCACACACTCCACACCTCTACACACCCTACACACCTCACACACTCCACACCTCTACACACCCTACACACCTCACACACTCTACACCTCTACACACCTCGCACACTCCATCTGACCTCACACACTCTACCTCACCTCACACAATCCATCTCACCTCACACACCTCACTCACACATACCCCACACACCCCTCACACACACACACATACGCCCCACACACCCCACACACACACACACACACACCCGCCACCGGCAGCCGTCGCAAAAAGCACGTCGCCTCATCAGCGCCCCTCATTAGGGAGCTGATGAAGCCTTCACAGCCCTCTTTAAGGCGCACTTTGCCCCTCTTTAAACTCACAAGGCGCGCCTGATAGAACGCACTGATTATTTTGTCAGTTCCGTAACGTATTGCTTGCAGGCACCGCGCTCTACTCACTGTGTCGCGCCACATTTTGTCGCTGAAACATGAGATGCGCGACGCTCTAAATTCTCGGTTTTAGCGCCGGGTGCTGAGCAAATATGCCTTATTGTGTTGGGGTTTTGGTTGCGGTTGTTAAAGAATTTGTTTGTGTTTTGTTGGTGAACTTGATTGTTGAGAGTGTATTGGTTGTAAAATATTGTTCTTGGTTTGTTATTGTATTGGGAGTTTTGGTTGCGGTTGTTGAAGATTGTGTTTGTGTTTTGTTGGTGAACTTGATTGTTGTGAGTGTATTCATTGTAAAATATGCTTGTGCCCCAGTTATTGTATTGGGAGTTTTGGTTGCGGTTGTTGAAGATTGTGTTTGTGTTTTGTTGGTGAACTTGATTGTTGAGAGTGTATTCATTGTAAAATATGCTTGTGCCCCAGTTATTGTATTGGGAGTTTTGGTTGCGGTTGTTGAAGATTGTTTTTGTGTTTTGTTGGTAAACTTGATTGCTGTAGTTGTATTCATAGTAAAATATGCTCGTTGGGTAGTTATTGTATTGGGAGTTTCGGTTGCGGTTGTAAAGGAATGTATTCGTGTTATTAAACTGAGTTTTTATGAGTGTGTTCCTAATAAAGTATGCTCGTTGGCGTTTATTGAACTATGACTTTCGTTTGCGGTAATAAAAGAATGTATTTTTGATAAGTTATCCAACTAATTTGTTACGCGTGTATTTAAAGGAAGGCATGCTAAAGTTTAACATAAAACTTCATGGCCGAGTTTATAAACATAAACCAATTTGGAAACTGAACGAACAATTAGGCCTACCAAGTTATGAAAATTCTATTTGCTTGAGAATTCGATTAATAGAACAGAAAATTCTCTTTGAAACTTTATGTTATTCTACTTGAAAATTCTAGTTAAATTTAGTATGAATTAGACCTACTCATGCGTCAGATAGGGATGAATTAAACACCTACTCATGCGTCAGATAGGGATGAATCAGACACCTACTCATGCGACAGATGGGGATGAATTAGACACCTACTCATGCGTCAGATGGGGATGAATTAGACACCTACTCATGCGTCAGATGGGGATGAATTAGACACCTACTCATGCGTCAGATAGATATGAATTAGACACCTACTCATGCGTCAGATGGGGATGAATTAGACACCTACTCATGCGTCAGATGGGGATGAATTAGACACCTACTCATGCGTCAGATAGGAATGAATTAGACACCTACTCATGCGTCAGATAGGGATGAATTAGACACCTACTCATGCGTCAGATGGGGATGAATCAGACACCTACTCATGCGTCAGATAGGTATGAATTAGACACCTACTCATGCGTCAGATAGGTATGAATTAGACACCTACTCATGCGTCAGATAGGTATGAATTAGACACCTACTCATGCGTCAGATAGGGATGAATTAGACACCTACTCATGCGTCAGATGGGGATGAATCAGACACCTACTCATGCGTCAGATAGGGATGAATTAGACACCTACTCATGCGACAGATGGGGATGAATCTGACACCTACTCATGCGTCAGATAGGGATGAATTAGACACCTACTCATGCGTCAGATAGGGATGAATCAGACACCTACTCATGCGTCAGATAGGGATGAATTAGACACCTACTCATGCGTCAGATAGGGATGAATCAGACACCTACTCATGCGTCAGATAGGGATGAATCAGACACCTACTCATGCGTCAGATAGGGATGAATTAGACACCTACTCATGCGACAGATGGGGATGAATTAGACACCTACTCATGCGTCAGATGGGGATGAATTAGACACCTACTCATGCGTCAGATGGGGATGAATTAGACACCTACTCATGCGTCAGATGGGGATGAATTAGACACCTACTCATGCGACAGATGGGGATGAATTAGACACCTACTCATGCGTCAGATGGGGATGAATTAGACACCTACTCATGCGTCAGATGGGGATGAATTAGACACCTACTCATGCGTCAGATGGGGATGAATTAGACACCTACTCATGCGACAGATGGGGATGAATTAGACACCTACTCATGCGTCAGATGGGGATGAATTAGACACCTACTCATGCGTCAGATAGATATGAATTAGACACCTACTCATGCGTCAGATGGGGATGAATTAGACACCTACTCATGCGTCAGATGGGGATGAATTAGACACCTACTCATGCGTCAGATAGGTATGAATTAGACACCTACTCATGCGTCAGATAGGGATGAATTAGACACCTACTCATGCGTCAGGTGGGGATGAATCAGACACCTACTCATGCGTCAGATAGGGATGAATCAGACACCTACTCATGCGTCAGATAGGTATGAATTAGACACCTACTCATGCGTCAGATAGGTATGAATTAGACACCTACTCATGCGTCAGATAGGGATGAATTAGACACCTACTCATGCGTCAGATGGGGATGAATCAGACACCTACTCATGCGTCAGATAGGGATGAATTAGACACCTACTCATGCGACAGATGGGGATGAATCTGACACCTACTCATGCGACAGATAGGGATTAATAAGACACCTACTCATGCGACAGATAGGGATGAATCAGACACCTACTCATGCTTCAGAGCAGTGAGCAATTGAAGAACAACGCGCATTTTTTTTAAATATTCATTTTTAAAAGCCCATCATTTGCTCGATTCACGACCCGAGTGCACTGATGGCAGACGTGGCTTCATTTCTCATTTATAGCTCAACTATAACTCAACTATAACTCAACTATAACTAGCCCAACACTGGCAATATAACTCAATATGCGAGGACATTGGAGAGGTGGATTCATAGCGCCATTATTTTTTATCCGAGAAAATTTGATAAATGTTTGCTCAGCTCACCATCGCACACTCACTTTTATGGTTTTACGACGCCATAAAGTGGCTTAGAGTCTTTATTGACTCTACTTATGGCACCACTTGCATCGGGTGCGAGCAAATTGTGTGCTCTTTTAATTGTACGTCGTCGTTTAGGCTTGTAGATTTTAAAAGGTTGATAAGCCTTTGATTTAAAGACGTTAAGGACTGTGATGTCTTGATTTGAAGACCTTAAGGACTGTGCTGTCTTGATTTGAAGACGTTAAGGGCTGTGATGTCTTTGATTTTAAGCCAATATGTGATGTTTTTGATTTGAAGACGTTAAGGACTGTGATGTCTTTGATTTGAAGACCTTAAGGACTGTGATGTCTTGATTTGAAGACCTTAAGGACTGTGATGTCTTGATTTGAAGACGTTAAGGACTGTGAGGTCTTTGATTTGAAGAAGTTAAGGACTGTGGGGCCTTTGATTTGAAGACGTTAAGGACTGTGGGGTCTTTGATTTGAAGACGTTAAGGACTATGGGGTCTTTGATTTGGAGACGCTAAGGACTGTGGGGCCTTTGATTTGAAGACGCTAAGGACTGTGGGGTCTTTGATTTGGAGACGCTAAGGACTGTGGGGTCTTTGATTTGGAGACGCTAAGGACTGTGGGGTCTTTGATTTGGAGACGCTAAGGACTGTGGTGCCTTTGATTTGAAAGCTTTAAAGTTCATTAAGTGATCATGAAGCTGATTACAATCATCATGCTATTATAATAAACATTTTTGCTAAAGGTTTGGGTTTATTTTATTTGTAAAATGAGGTTTCATTATGTTAGCATCTTATTTTTGACAATTCTAACCTTTTTTTGTTCGTTATTATAGCATGTTATTGACAACGCTTTATGGTACTGGCATAACGCGCATGACAATTTAAACAAACATATTTATGTTTGAAATGCTAAGTTAATGTTATTATTATATTATTTATGGAAGTTTGAGGCTTTCATATCAGTATTTTAACCAATTAAGAGCGAAAAACCTGTTTATCATTTAATAGTAAAAAAAGATTTATATCATCTTCGAAATAAAATATAGAAAGTTGAATTTTTTGTAACCTTGTTTCTTAGATTCAGAAGAATTGAATTTTGGCCTACGTTATTACTGAAAGCACGAGTTGAATTTTGGCATTCGTTATTACTGAAAGCACGAGTTGAATTTTGGCATTCGTTATTACTGAAAGCACGAGTTGAATTTTGGCATTCGTTATTACTGAAAGCACGAGTTGAATTTTGGCATTCGTTATTACTGAAAGCACGAGTTGAATTTTGGCATTCGTTATTACTGAAAGCACGAGTTGAATTTTGGCCTACGTTATAACTGAAAGCACGAGTTGAATTTTGGCATTCGTTATTACTGAAAACACGAGTTGAATTTTGGCATTCGTTATTACTGAAAGCACGAGTTGAATTTTGGCATTCGTTATTACTGAAAACACGAGTTGAATTTTGGCATTCGTTATTACTGAAAGCACGAGTTGAATTTTGGCATTCGTTATTACTGAAAACACGAGTTGAATTTTGGCCTACGTTATTACTGAAAGCACGAGTTGAATTTTGGCATTCGTTATTACTGAAAGCACGAGTTGAATTTTGGCATTCGTTATTACTGAAAGCACGAGTTGAATTTTGGCCTACGTTATTACTGAAAGCACGAGTTGAATTTTGGCATTCGTTATTACTGAAAACACGAGTTGAATTTTGGCATTCGTTATTACTGAAAGCACGAGTTGAATTTTGGCATTCGTTATTACTGAAAGCACGAGTTGAATTTTGGCCTACGTTATTACTGAAAGCACGAGTTGAATTTTGGCATTCGTTATTACTGAAAACACGAGTTGAATTTTGGCATTCGTTATTACTGAAAGCACGAGTTGAATTTTGGCATTCGTTATTACTGAAAACACGAGTTGAATTTTGGCATTCGTTATTACTGAAAGCACGAGTTGAATTTTGGCATTCGTTATTACTGAAAACACGAGTTGAATTTTGGCCTACGTTATTACTGAAAGCACGAGTTGAATTTTGGCATTCGTTATTACTGAAAGCACGAGTTGAATTTTGGCATTCGTTATTACTGAAAGCACGAGTTGAATTTTGGCATTCGTTAATACTGAATGCACGAGTTGAATTTTGGCATTCGTTATTACTGAACACACGAGTTGAAATTTTGCATTCGTTATTACTGAACACACGAGGTGAAATTTTGCATTCGTTATTACTGAACACACGAGTTGAAATTTTGCATTCGTTATTACTGAACACACGAGTTGAAATTTTGCATTCGTTATTACTGAACACACGAGTTGAAATTTTGCATTCGTTATTACTGAGCTGGGCGCGCAAGTAACAAACCCTGGAAGCCAGCGAGATGACCACAGTAAATGCAGCACAAAGATAAAGTATTCTTTCAGTACAACGCGAATTCACCCAATTTCAAATTGGCATAAAATAGCTTCTACTTGACACACACATGATCCAATAATTCGATCTCTAATATGCCTAGTGTTGTGTAAAACATTTAAAGTATGCATTCATACGTTAAAGTATGAGATTTCGAAACAGCTCGGTAATATATGAAAAGGATTTGTACATGTAAGCCTTAGAGTATTGAGTAGCATGTATCTGTTCTCGTAAACTTCTATGTGCGTTATTTTCTTAAATATCTGTGTGTATCTTTTTCAAAATATCTATATGTATTTAAACTATCAGTATGGATCTCTACACCTTATTTTGGTAGTGCTTGTGATTTATAAAGCCAATATATTAACTAATCAAAAAAATTACAAAATAACTCTTTTCTGATTATAAAACCACGCTGCTCTATCCTCTGCCCTGTCCTCTGGCTAAATTTCTATAAACAGTGAACAAAGTTACATTAATGCCGTTTATCCCCTTTTTTTAATATTCAACTGTAGCTCCATGAAATAAGTAAGCAAAAAATATAGTAGACAATTTTGTTTTTCAGGCGAGAGAAAAAAAAGGCCGCAAATTGAGAATAAATCCAGAATATCTCCTGAATATATCCAAAATATATCCAGAATATTACCAAAATTGATACCGGAATATACCCAGAATATTACCAAAATTTATACCGGAATATATCCAGAATTTATGTCAGAATACATCCAGAATGTATTCGGAATATACCCAGAATATATCAAGAATATATATCCAGAATATGTCAAAAATTTATCAAGAATATATCCAAAATGTTGCAAGAAAATACCAAGAGTATATTCAAAATATATCCAGAATTTATCAGAAATATATATCCAGAATATGTCCACAATATAGGCATGTCAGAATTCGACATTTTTCTTCAGATATTAGCGAGTAACGAACGTTGCGCATCGCGGCGATTTGCTGCTTGAAAAAGTCTAGGGACTCTACACCGAACATTTCACTATCTCGGCCGCCCCTGCTCGTTTTCCAATATCTTATTTTTACATCATATTGATTTCAGCACAATGATAATCCATGGTTAATACTGCGAATTTGAGGAAAAATAAAAGGCAGGAAAAGAGGAGGATGAGAGGAAGGAAAACCAGGAGGAAAAAAATAGCGGCAAGAAGGAAACTAAAAGTAACTTGAAGATGGAAGAGAAGGAGGAATAGATGAGTTAAAAATACAAAACATAAGAAGGAAGATGGAAGAAGGAGAAAGCAAAATAAGTAAAATAAAAAACTAGGGAGGAAGAAGAAGAGGAGTAAGAGGGGAGGGAGAAGGATGGGGAATGGAGGGGAGGAGGGGTGGGAAGGAGTGGGGAAGTTTGTCACAAGTTTGGAGATGCGCAGCAGTTTTACGTGGCGCGTGAAGGTTGCGTCGGAGTGTGGGGAACTTTGCAGCCGTGACGGGGCTGGGTGGGGAGGAGGGGGGAGAAAGGGGAAGGGAATGAGGGAGCGGGAGAACTAATAAGGGGATTAGTTCTATGTCGCTAGGAGTTATGACCAGCCATCTCTCATTATGTCATCACCTTTTTTTAACTTCATGAACCTTCTCATGACCTTCATTCCTCCCCTCATGACCTCCTTTCCCCACTTCATGACCTTCATTCCAAACTTAACGAACGTTATTCCTTACCTCATGACCTTCGTTTCATGACCTTCATTCCCCTTCTCATTACATTTGTCTTAGTAGCCCTCAATCATTCAAGCAAAGCCTTGATATGAGCCTCTATTTTCCCCTCAACTACCCTCATATCTCCCCATTTGTGTTTGCCGTAGATCATTTGTACCTTCTACGCTTAGTTATGTTCTGTTAGTCACCTTCGTACCTTCTTTTTTACCTTAACACCATTTTACCTTAACACCATTTTACCTTAACACCATTTTACCTTAACACCATTTTACCTTAACACCATTTTACCTTAACACTATTTAACCTTAACACCATTTTACCTTAACACCATTTTACCTTAACACCATTTTACCTTAACACCATTTTACCTTAACACCATTTTACCTTAACACCATTTTACCTTAACACCATTTTACCTTAACACCATTTTACCTTAACACTATTTAACCTTAACACCATTTTACCTTAACACCATTTTACCTTAACACCATTTTACCTTAACACCATTTTACCTTAACACCATTTTACCTTAACACCATTTTACCTTAACACTATTTTACCTTAACACTATTTAACCTTAACACCATTTTACCTTAACACCATTTTACCTTAACACCATTTAACCTTAACACCATTTTACCTTAACACCATTTTACGTTAACACCATTTTACCTTAACACCATTTTACCTTAAAACCATTTTACCTTAACACCATTTTACCTCAACACCATTTTACCTGAACACCATTTTACCTTAACACCATTTTACCTTAACACCATTTTACCTCAACACCATTTTACCTGAACACCATTTTACCTTAACACCATTTTACCATAACACCATTTTACCTTAACACCATTTTACCATAACACCATTTTACCTTAACACCATTTTACCTCAACACCATTTTACCTTAACACCATTTTACCATAACACCATTTTACCTTAACACCATTTTACCTCAACACCATTTTACCTTAACACCATTTTACCTTAACACCATTTTACCTCAACACCATTTTACCTGAACACCATTTTAACTCAACACCATTTTTCCTCAACACCATTTTACCATAACACCATTTTACCTTAACACCATTTTACCATAACACCATTTTACCTCAACACCATTTTACCTTAACACCATTTTACCTCAACACCATTTTACCTTAACACCATTTTACCATAACACCATTTTACCTTAACACCATTTTACCTCAACACCATTTTACCTTAACACCATTTTACCTTAACACCATTTTACCATAACACCATTTTACCTTAACACGGTTTTACCATAAAACCATTTTACCTTAACACCATTTTACCTTAACACCATTTTACCTTAACATCATTTTACCTTAACACCATTTTACCTGAACACCATTTTACCTTAACACCATTTTACCTTAACACCATTTTACCTTAACACCATTTTACCTTAACACCATTTTACCTTAACACCATTTTACCTGAACACCATTTTACCTTAACACCATTTTACCTGAACACCATTTTACCTTAACACCATTTTACCTTAACACCATTTTACCTTAACACCATTTTACCTAAACACCATTTTACCTTAACACCATTTTACCTTAACACCATTTTACCTGAACACCATTTTACCTTAACACCATTTTACCTGAACACCATTTTACCATAAAACCATTTTACCTTAACACCATTTTACCTTAACACCATTTTACCTTAACACCATTTTACCTTAACACCATTTTACCTGAACACCATTTTACCTTAACACCATTTTACCTTAACACCATTTTACCTTAACACCATTTTACCATAACACCATTTTACCTTAACACCATTTTACCATAACACCATTTTACCTTAACACCATTTTACCTTAACACCATTTCACCATAACACCATTTTACCTTAACACCATTTTACCATAACACCATTTTACCTCAACACCATTTTACCTTAACACCATTTTACCTCAACACCATTTTACCTTAACACCATTTTACCTCAACACCATTTTACCTCAACACCATTTTACCTTAACACCATTTTACCATAACACCATTTTACCTGAACACCATTTTACCTTAACACCATTTTACCTTAACACCATTTTACCTGAACACCATTTTACCTTAACACCATT
Source organism: Morinoia aosen (assembly GCA_030386875.1). NCBI lineage: Eukaryota > Metazoa > Arthropoda > Malacostraca > Amphipoda > Talitridae > Morinoia > Morinoia aosen. The sequence continues at coordinate 33,701,327 of CM059569.1, read as the reverse complement.
TTACCATAACACCATTTTACCTTAACACCATTTTACCTTAACACCATTTTACCTTAACACCATTTTACCATAACACCATTTTACCTTAACACCATTTTACCTTAACACCATTTTACCTCAACACCATTTTACCTTAACACCATTTTACCTGAACACCATTTTACCTTAACACCATTTAACCTTAACACCATTTTACCTTAACACCATTTTACCTTAACACCATTTTACCTTAACACCATTTTACCTTAACACCATTTTACCTTAACACCATTTTACCTTAACACCATTTTACCTGAACACCATTTTACCTGAACACCATTTTACCTTAACACCATTTTACCTGAACACCATTTTACCTTAACACCATTTTACCTGAACACCATTTTACCTTAACACCATTTTACCTTAACACCATTTTACCTTAACACCATTTTACCTTAACACCATTTTACCTTAACACCATTTTACCTTAACACCATTTTACCTTAACACCATTTTACCTTAACACCATTTTACCTTAACACCATTTTACCTTAACACCATTTTACCTTAACACCATTTTACCTGAACACCATTTTACCTTAACACCATTTTACCTTAACACCATTTTACCTTAACACCATTTTACCTGAACACCATTTTACCTTAACACCATTTTACCTTAACACCATTTTACCTTAACACCATTTTAGTTTTTATGTCTCTCACTCCTTATTCTATTTCATTATTCATTTTAGTTTTATATTGCCATCACAATACCCTCACAATCTCTCACTTCTTTGTCCTGGTCTCTCCTTAACTCGTTGCTCTCTATTTCTGGTGATAAATTTTGTTTACTTTTCGCTTCTCTTTGTCATCTTCTTTCTTTCTTCCCATTTCTACTTTCCACCTTCCTCATCCTTGTTTACTCTTATTCTCTATTTTCATATGCATTTCTGTCTTTTCCCATTTCATTTACCCCTATTCACTTTCCGTCTCTCCATGTCTTATCTAATTTCCGCTCTCTTTTCTTCTATTTGCCCCCCTTGTCTACCCTCATTTCTCATTTTTGTTATCTTCTCTTTTTTACATCCTTTCTACCCTCATTTCTCATTTTTGTTATCTTCTCTTTTTTACATCCTTTCTACCCTCATTACTTTTTTGCTGATTTATTTTTTGTTCGCAACTCTCTACCCTCACCTTCCCCATTTCTGCTCTTCTCATTTTCCTATTCCCTCTTTCGCACCTCATATCAGGTCTTTTCCCTCTTACCCACACCTCTTCCCCTCATTTCCCCATTTTCTACTTTCCCCTTTTCAGCCCTCACATCGCCTCCCCTCTCATTAACCTGAGAAAGCCTCATTAGCCCCCTAACTCGCCTGATCTCCACCCCCGCTAATGCTGCAATCACTGGACAAAACTAGCGCCCCATTTCGCCGCCCATTTCGCCGTTTTAGATGCCATTTCTGCCCATTCCGACCCTCGGCGCACGAGCCTATTTCCTGCACCACCATCGCGCTTCTCAAAACTCGCGGCAAAATTGCAATTAATTGAAGATTTCTTTTATTTTGCGGGCAGACGAGTCTGCTCCATGGCTTTGTGTCTGTGCAGCGTTTGTGCAGTGTCTGTGCAGCGCTATGCAGTATCTGTGCAGAGCTGTGCAGCGTCTGTGCAGAGCTGTGCAGTGTCTGTGCAGAGCTGTGCAGTGTCTGTGCAGAGCTGTGCAGCGTCTGTGCAGAGCTGTGCATTGTCTGTGCAGAGCTGTGCAGCGTCTGTGCAGAGCAGTGCAGCGTCTGTGCAACGCTGTGCAGCGTCTGTGCAGAGCTGTGCAGCGTCTGTGCAGAGCTGTGCAGTGTCTGTGCAGCGCTGTGCAATCTGTGCAGAGCTGTGCAGCGTCTGTGCAGAGCTGTGCAGTGTCTGTGCAGCGCTGTGCAATCTGTGCAGAGCTGTGCAGCGTCTGTGCAGAGCTGTGCAGTGTCTGTGCAGCGCTGTGCAATCTGTGCAGAGCTGTGCAGCGTCTGTTCAGAGCTGTGCAGCGTCTGTGCAGAGCTGTGCAGAGCTGTGCAGAGCTGTGCAGAGCTGTGCAGAGCTGTGCAGAGCTGTGCAGCGTCTGTGCAGAGCTGTGCAGCGCTGTGCAGAGCTGTGCAGAGCTGTGCAGAGCTGTGCAGAGCTGTGCAGAGCTGTGCAGAGCTGTGCAGAGCTGTGCAGAGCTGTGCAGAGCTGTGCAGCGTCTGTGCAGAGCTGTGCAGCGCTGTGCAGAGCTGTGCAGAGCTGTGCAGCGTCTGTGCAGAGCTGTGCAGCGCTGTGCAGAGCTGTGCAGAGCTGTGCAGAGCTGTGCAGAGCTGTGCAGAGCTGTGCAGAGCTGTGCAGAGCTGTGCAGCGTCTGTGCAGAGCTGTGCAGCGCTGTGCAGAGCTGTGCAGAGCTGTGCAGAGCTGTGCAGAGCTGTGCAGTGTCTGTGCAGAGCTGTGCAGAGCTGTGCAGAGCTGTGCAGAGCTGTGCAGAGCTGTGAAGAGCTGTGCAGAGCTGTGCAGAGCTGTGCAGAGCTGTGCAGAGCTGTGCAGCGTCTGTGCAGAGCTGTGCAGCGCTGTGCAGAGCTGTGCAGAGCTGTGCAGAGCTGTGCAGTGTCTGTGCAGAGCTGTGCAGAGCTGTGCAGAGCTGTGCAGAGCTGTGCAGAGCTGTGCAGAGCTGTGCAGAGCTGTGCAGAGCTGTGCAGCGCTGTGCAGCGTCTGTGCAGACCTGTGCAGAGCTGTGCAGAGCTGTGCAGAGCTGTGCAGAGCTGTGCAGAGCTGTGCAGAGCTGTGCAGAGCTGTGCAGAGCTGTGCAGAGCTGTGCAGAGCTGTGCAGAGCTGTGCAGAGCTGTGCAGCGTCTGTGCAGAGCTGTGCAGAGCTGTGCAGAGCTGTGCAGAGCTGTGCAGAGCTGTGCAGAGCTGTGCAGAGCTGTGCAGAGCTGTGCAGAGCTGTGCAGCGTCTGTGCAGAGCTGTGCAGAGCTGTGCAGCGTCTGTGCAGAGCTGTGCAGAGCTGTGCAGAGCTGTGCAGAGCTGTGCAGAGCTGTGCAGAGCTGTGCAGAGCTGTGCAGAGCTGTGCAGAGCTGTGCAGAGCTGTGCAGAGCTGTGCAGAGCTGTGCAGCGTCTGTGCAGAGCTGTGCAGAGCTGTGCAGAGCAGTGCAGAGCTGGATGCATATAATTTTTCAGAAATGATCTCTTCGTAACGCGTTGCCATAAAACACGTTTCGACGCTTGTGTTGCCATGCCGTTGCCACAGCTAAAGGCGCGAACGAAGTGTTTCCATAACGCGTTGCCATGACGTTGCCACAGCCAAAATTCATGGAGTAGTGTTGCCCTACGCGTTGCCATGACGTTGCGATGACGTTGCCATTTCTAAATGATGGGACGTTCACTCGTTCATCAGTCAGTAGATAACGTAGTGGCATCGTCTCCGTCAGTGTTGCCATCAACCGTGTGCCACAACGGTGTTGCCATCACCCGTATGCCACACCAGCGTTACCATCACCCGTGTGTCACACCGGCGTTGCCATGACACCAATGTTGCCATATTGTGTTCATCAAGAGCGTTGCCATCAGTTGCCACCATCACACCGCATTCATCAAAAGTGTTGCCACCAGTTGCAAGAACCATACAGCGTTCATTAAGAGCGTTGCCAGCGTTGCCACACAGTCTCCCCTCACTAATGAGGGCCGGTCGCAACTGTCGAGAAGGTGCGAATGAATGCTTCTCTTCCCTCACTTCCCTCACTTTTTGCCCTCGGTTTTTGCCGGCGCTTCTCTGAGCTGCCGCAGCGCTCTCCTCTGGCGGCTGAGTTATTGCGAGCTGGTGTGGCATGTGGCCTGCATGCCATGTGGTGTGTTGTTTGTGTGCTATGTTGTTATGTGGCCATGTGGCCTGCATGTTATGTGGTGTGTTGTTTGTGTGCCATGTTGTCATGTGGCCATGTGGCCTGCATGCCATGTGGGTGTGTTGTTTGTGAGCCATGTTGGCATGTGGCCATGGGGCCTGCATGCCATGTTGTGTGTGTGTCATGTTGGGGTGTTGTTTGTATGCCATGTTGTGGTGTTGTTTTCATGCCATGTGGTGTGGCATGTGGGCTACATGCTATGTTGTTTGCATGTCATGTTGGGGTGTCGTTTGTGTGCCATGTTGTCATGTGGCCATGCTGTTTGCGTGCCATGTGGGTGTGTTGTTTGGATGTTATGTTGTCATGTAGTCATGTGGCCTGCATGCCATGTTGTTTGCGTGCCATGTTGGTGTGTTGTTTGCGTGCCATATGGCCTGCTTGACATGTTGTCATGTGGTCCACACCATGTCTGTCACCACGGCCGTAGTACACATGAGACTATATATATCTGTACGAGAATCAACACATGGTGAGCATGTGTTGATGCGCGAGCACAGCCATGTGCGCTGCTTCACACAACATAAGCCCCATGTTAAGCTACACAGCCATAAGAGCTACATAGACATAAGAGCTACGCAGACTTAAGAGCTACATAGACATAAGAGCTACATAGACATAAAAGCTACATAGAAATAAGAGCTACATAGACATTAGAGCTACATAGACATAAGAGCTACATAGACATAAGAGCTTCATAGACATAAGAGCTACATAGACATAAAAGCTACATAGACATAAGAGCTACATAGACATAAGAGCTACATAGACATAAGAGCTACATAGACATAAGAGCTACATAGACATAAGAGTTACATAGACATAAGAGCTGCATAGACATAAGAGCTACATAGACATAAGCGCTACATAGACATAAAAGCTACATAGACACACTCATGTACAGTCAACATGACCTTGCATGTGCTTGTGTACAATGCACATAAGTACCTAAATAACGAGGTTTCTATAATTTGTGTGTACAGTTATAGTAACTGCAGTGTGTGTACAGTGTACGTATACGGTGTAGTGCAGTCACTGTGCACTGTTGTGCTCCCAGTATACTGTACACTGTGCACTGCATCATGCACTGTGAATATAGTCTGCAGTTACTGCTACTGTAAACTGCTGGCTTGTTTAAACCCTCAACAGCACAGCACATATTACCCTTCTATTCACCACACAATTACCCCATCACTGCACAAATTACCCTTCTATTCACCACACAATACCTCAGCACTGCACAAATTACCCTTCTATTCACCACACAATTACCCCAGCACTGCACAAATTACCCTTCTATTCACCACACAATTACCCCAGCACTGCACAAATTACCCTTCTATTCACCACACAATTACCCCAGCACTGCACAAATTACCCTTCTATTCACCACAAAATTACCCCAGCGCTGCACAAATTACCCTTCCATTCACCACACAATTACCCCAGCACTGTACAAATTACCCTTCCATTCACCACACAATTACCCCAGCACTGCACAAATTACCCTTCCATTCACCACACAATTACCCCAGCACTGTACAAATTACCCTTCTATTCACCACAAAATTATCCCAGCGCTGCACAAATTACCCTTCCATTCACCACACAATTACCCCAGCACTGCACAAATTACCCTTCCATTCACCACACAATTACCCCAGCACTGTACAAATTACCCTTCCATTCACCCCACAATTGCCCTAGCATCAGTTACCCTCCCTCTTCTGATGCTGCGCTGTACCACCAGCCATCGACCCTCAGTTTACACAGCTTATGGCGTATCAATACCCGCGTAAATTGCGCTCACATATTTCCCTCACACAACACACTCGCACATTACCCTCACGCATTACCCTCACACATTACCCTCACACATTACCCTCACACAGTACCTCACGCATTATCCTCACACATTACCCTCACACATTACCCTCACACATTATCCTCACACATTACCCTCACACATTACCTCACGCATTATCCTCACACATTACCCTCACACAATACCCTCACTCATTACCTTCACACATTACCCTCACACATTACCCTCATTACCCTCACATTATTGCACCAACCCTCACCAGTTGAACCCTCACGTGACCGTCGTGAATAGCAGCACACGGCCTCCCGAGCTCAAATGATAGAGGCAAGCGAGCGTGGGAGAGGGTAAAGAGTGAGGGTAAACTTTGAGCGTAATGGGTGAGGGTAATGCGTTCGACCAATGCTTGAGGGTGATATATGATGTTAATGTAGGAGCGTAACAAGTTTGGGTGACGTATTAGGTAAATACGTGAGGGTAACGCTTGAGGGTAACACGTGAGGGTTCTGCATTTGAATAATCGTGAGGTATACGAGTGCTGGTTGTGGATGAGAACAATGTGCGAGGTTTAAATTATGAGGGTTGAGGGAAAACATCATGTGAGGGCTACATATGAGGGTAGCACGTAAGGCGTGAGGGTGATATCTGAAAATAACTTTACGTACAAGAGTACCACCTTAATTCTACTGAGGAGAGTAACATGTATTGAGAGAGTAACATGTAGTAAGAGAGTAACATATAGTAGGTAACATGTAGGAAGAGAGTAACATTTAGTAAGAAAGTAACATGTAGAAAGAGAGTATCATGTAGTAAAAGAGTAACCGGAGTAACAGCGCCGCAACCTGTACCAGGTATACACTTCGTTCCATATAATACGATAAAAATAAACTACACGGCTTCTAAATTATTCCATTTTGTTGAAGCTGCCGTAACCGATCCGACAAACAATGATAACAAGTCAGTCGCAACTTTGGTTTCCTTTAGCGAACAATAATCAACATAATTTACATGAATATATTGCTAAAATAATTAATTAGCGCTCTCGAACTGTGAAAACAAGTCAGCCAAAACATAGGTCTTCTTTAACCAACAAGAACCACCATAGTTTACACAACAATAGTGCCACCAATAACCATCACCCGCGTGGGCAATGGTGAAAAGTCAGTCAGATCTCAAGTTTTCTTTGACCAACAATAACAAACGTTGCTTATATAACAAAAGTTCCATTAAGATTTATCACTTACACAAACACTAAAAACAAGTCAGCAAGAACTCAAGCCTTTTTTAATCAGCAATAACTAACACAGTTTACATGACACTAGTGTTCGCACTAACTATCAGTGTCTACAACAATAATGCACACAATAACTAATAGTGTCTGCAATAATTAACACCCACAAAAACAATTCAAACAAGTAAGCCAGAACTCATCACTTCAATAACCAGTAATAACCATCACAAGTTCCATAATAACAACGCCCGCAATAACCAATAAACCGCACCGAGCAGCGTAGCGTGAGAATTATGCCACCGCATTTTCCAATTAAGTGTTTAGAAAATCCGGCCGTGGTCTGCTTTGCATTCCGGGCCGGCAAAGGGACCGGAGAGTACTCTCTCCCTCGTAATGGAGCTGGCACAGCGGGGCAGTTGAGGGGAATGTGAGGGGAGTGTGTAAGAATAGGAGGTGTGAGGGGAGTGGGTGTGAGGGTAGGAGGTGTGAGGGGAGTGGGTGTGAGGGTAGGAGGTGTGAGGGAAGTGGGTGTGAGGGTGGGAGGTGTGAGGGGAGGGGGTGTGAGGGCTGGAGGTGTGAGGGTGGGAGGTGTGAGGGGAGTGGGTGTGAGGGTAGGAGGTGTGAGGGGAGTGGGTGTGAGGGGAGTAGGTGTGAGGGGAGTGGGTGTGAGGGTATAAGGTGTGAAGGGAGTGGGTGTGAGGGTAGGAGGTGTGAGGGAAGTGGGTGGGAGGGTATGAGGTGTGAGGGGAGTGGGTATGAAGGGAGTGGGAGTGAGGGGAATAGGTGTGAGGGGAGTAGGTGTGAAGGGAGTAAGTGGGAAGGGAGTGGTAGTGAGGGGAGTTGGTGTGAGGAGAGTAGGTTTGAGGGGAGTGGGTGTGAGGGGAGTGGATATGAGGGGAGTAGGTGTGAGGGGAGTGGGTGTGAGAATAGGTGTGAGGGGAGTAGGTATGAGGGGAGTAAGTGGGAAGAGAGTGGTGGTGAGGGGAGTGGGTGTGAGGGGAGTAGGTGTGAGGGGAGTGGGTGTAAGGGGAATAGGTGTGAGGGGAGTGGGTATGAGGGGAGTGGGTGTGAGGGGAATAGGTGTGAGGAGAGTAGGTGTGAGAGGAGTGGGTGTGAGGAGAGTAGGTGTGAGGGGAGTGGGTATGAGGGGAGTGGGTATGAGGTTAGTGGGTGTGAGGGGAGTAGGTGAGAGGGGAGTAGGTGTGAATGGAGTAAGTGGGAAGGGAGTGGTGGTGAGGGGAGTGGGTGTGAGGGGAGTAGGTGTAAGGGGAGAAGGTGTGAGGGGAGTGGGTATGAGGGGAGTGGGTGTGAGGAGAGTAGGTGTGAGGGGAGTAGGTGTGAGGGGAATAGGTGGGAGGGGTGTGGGTGTGAGGGGAATAGGTGTGAGGAGAGTAGGTGTGAGGAGAGTAGGTGTGAGGGGAGTGGGTGCGAAGGGAGTAGGTGTGAGGGGAGTGGGTGCGAAGGGAGTGGGTGTGAGAGGAGTAGGTGTGAGGGGAGTGGGTGTGAGGGGAGCAGGTGTGAAGGGAGTGGGTGCGAAGGGAGTGGTTGTGAGGGAAATGGGCGAATATTAAGATTAAGAGAATTCAAATATTGGAAGAACATATGTGTAAGAAAAATATTACTGTGAAAGAATATATTAATGTTAAAGGAATTTGAATATTAGGGGAATCTTAAAATCTAGGAAACACAAATACTAGGGGAATACATATTGTCAGGCTATTGTCAGAGATGCCGACTAGTGCTTTGTAATTTCGCGGGACGAAAAATAATTCTCTCGCAAATAATCGAACTGGCGTATCACAGATACTTGCGAACCCTATATCCATCACAGATTTCAAAATTTCAACAGCTCGAATTTCATTTCGGCTCTAACTTTCGACGGCTGCATTACCAGCGTGAAAAGCTCTATAGCCAGAAATTCTTCGGCTCTAAAACTTCAAAGCTTGATTAGCTCGCAGCCAGAAATTCTTCGGCTCTAAAACTTCAAAGCTTGATTAGCTCGCAGCCAGAAATTCTTCGGCTCTAAAACTTCAAAGCTTGATTTTTATATCGGCTTAAATTTCAACTGCTGGAAAATAATTCGCCTCCTGAAAACCTGTGGGCAAGCCCCAACTAATAAATTAAGTCGCCAAAACCTGACTTTCCATTTTCCCTGAAGATATCAGGAAGATCCTTCCGGGATAAGAAGACTCTGAAATTTCGGCTCCCAAGAAGGACCAATCTAGTTTTCAATCGGGCTGAAACAGGACTAGCCCACCTAAATAATCGATTCGCTGGCTCCCAAGAAGGACCAGCAAAAATTGCAACTATCTACAATTTGGCACCCAAAGAGGATATTGCCAAAACCAAATATCTAACAATTTGGCGCCCAATGTGGATACGCCACAACCTACTATTTAACAAAAGTGGCGCCCGAACAGGGACGACCATACGTACTATTTAACAAAGTGGCGCCCGAACAGGGACCCGAACTCTGGAAAGCTGCATCTAAAGAAGGACTTTGAATCTTGAAAACCCAAGAAAAATAACAAAAATAAAGGAACTTCGACTTCCTGAAGCAAAAGAAAAAAATTTCAAAATGGATTGCGTTCAACGTGCCCGAGAGTACATGACTGCCCTAGGCCTCACTCCGGAGCAACCAGACTACCGTGAAACCTTCCTTCAAAGAATAAGAATTCTGGAGGAAGCTGTAGAACGAGAACGAGCACTAGAAAGAGAAGAACGAGAACGAGCGCTAGAAAGAGAAGATCGAGAACGAGAAAGAGAAAGAGAAGAACGAGAAAGAGAAGAACGAGAAAGAGAACGAGAGAGAGAAAGAGAACGAGAGAGAGAAAGAGAACGAGAGCATGAAATCCAGCTCCAACAACTCAACCAGCAAAGGGCACCAGATGCCAGACGGGTCAAAATACCCGATATCACTGCTTTTAACCGTGAACAAGAGGGGATCCAAGAATTCATGCAGCGTTTCGAGAGTCACAGCAACGCACTCGAATACACGGAATTTGAGGCTGTTCTCGCACTAGAAAATCTAGTAACGGCTAAGGAAAGAAGACTCATCCAGACACTGGCCGCTGTCGACCGCTACCAATTTAGGGAAATCAAAAATTTACTGCTGGAGTCCCACAAGATAACCCCCGCTAAACTGCGCAGTAACTACTATGAACTGAAGCCTGAGGAAGGAGACAACATGAGTCGATACATCCGGAGATTGGAACAAGCGCTTAACGCATGGCTCACCGGAAGCCAAGTAGAAGAAAACTACGACCAACTGAAAAATTTCATGCTTATGGATAGGGTCTACTCCAGTCTACCGTCTCACCTTGCTACTCAACTCAAGGACAGAAGCGGTAACACCTTAGCGACTCTAGCTGAACAAGGGGACAAATTTCTACAAGCCCGACCAAATACAACCCTCCAGAAACTCTGTGAGAACCGTCTGTCGAACAACAAAAATGACGGTCCAGAATCTTCAATGGGAAAACCTTCCAGAAGTTCTCAAGCGAATCAATCTTCTAGCACCACAACCGGAAACTATCGACCTTCACCTCCTCAGAACCAAAATTTCAACTATCGACCTCCTCAGAACCGAAATCCCCAGTATCGACCTGCACCGCCTCAGAATCAGAATTTCCAGCATAGGCCAAGGACAACTGGACCAGCTCACGTAGAAGGCAGACCCAACTACTTTAACCGTCCGCCAATCAACTGGAGAACATTCTTCTGTAATCACCATGGAGAAAATCCAACTCATTCTAGCGCGGAGTGCCCAGTACTTAACCCGCAATCTCAGCAAAATACCTCTTCCCGAAATGAAAGAGGTGCGGCCCAACCTACTGCCCACATCAATTTTATCGAAGAGGAGTCCGCAGGATATACCCTGCCACCCGTCGAATGCAATCATGCTGCGGTAATTTCGAATACAACCGAAGTACTATTAGGAGAATTAAAAAAGTGTCAAGGCCAACTCAATGATCAACCTGTGGAAATCTTACTGGATGGAGGAGCCACAGCCGTATTTGTAAATAAAGCCCTTGTGCCCGAACAAAATATGTCTAAAAACAAAATCACCGTGAAGCTAGCCGACAGCCAAACTTTCGAAGCGCCATTAGCCAACGTCAAACTTGACTGCCCATATTATCGAGGCAACATCACAGTTGTAGTGATGGATAACCCTGCAACCGACATAATCCTAGGACGTGTGTCAGGAACTACATCCTTTGAAGAAGAGCATACGCCTCCTATCATAATTGAAACCTCTCATGTCACTCCAAAAGCGAGTGCTAAGAGAGAAGAAATTGAAAAATCTGAAGAATCAAAACAGCGGCTAACCAAAAAGGAAAAGTTCATTGAACTACAGCGTAACTATGCTCCTGTAAAACACCCCTTCAAAAGGACCGGTAATAAAACCGAAGAAATTAGGAAAATTAGCGGGTTCAATACGTACGAGCCTCAAAAAGAAGTTCCTTATCGAAAGACTCTCCAAAATGGCCACATCAACTCTAATAAGGAGTCTCCGCTATATGGAAAGGTGCTTGAGCCAATCAAGGAAGAAATAGAGAAATTAGAAAGTGATGATCTTAATACACTAAGGTCTTTCATGCGCGATAAAGGCCTACATCTAAAAGGACCATGGCGTCCATGGCCACTGGCATCTTCGGTAGACCGCAGGACCCCCTGGCCTCCAAACAGCAGCTGCTGCAGGAGAACAGCTGCGTTCCGAGTTCATAATCTCAGAAAGATCAACAAACAAAACTGGCGACCAGATCAGCGATCAAACTGGCGACCAGATCAACGATCGAAAATTGGCGACCATGTCATTGACCAAAATTGGCAACCAAGATCAACGATGCACCTTGGCGACCATCGACCTCTTATATATCTGCAACAAGCTGGCAAACTAAACCGACGAGGGCTTCATACATCAGCCTCTTCCAATTTAAATCGGAAACATATTCCGGGAATGGAGAACCATCTCGCCGACTTCTTATCGCGCTCTCCCAACCAACCAGAACTGGATTCAGCCGCTTCAGAAGAGAAAGGACAAGACTGTTCCTGAGCTGTATTAGAATAAGTGTTTCTAATTGTTAAGAAATAGTCTTAAGTATTCTTTATAAGCTATCTGATGTACATATGCACCATTATATTAATTTATAGGCCAAAAAGCACCGTCGACATCGGGCTTCATAGCATGTTCGCGACATTACTTGCAGTAATGTCTTCTCGGTAAGGGCGTGTCAGGCTATTGTCAGAGATGCCGACTAGTGCTTTGTAATTTCGCGGGAGGAAAAATAATTCTCTCGCAAATAATCGAACTGGCGTATCACAGATACTTGCGAACCCTATATCCATCACAGATTTCAAAATTTCAACAGCTCGAATTTCATTTCGGCTCTAACTTTCGACGGCTGCATTACCAGCGTGAAAAGCTCCATAGCCAGAAATTCTTCGGCTCTAAAACTTCAAAGCTTGATTAGCTCGCAGCCAGAAATTCTTCGGCTCTAAAACTTCAAAGCTTGATTAGCTCGCAGCCAGAAATTCTTCGGCTCTAAAACTTCAAAGCTTGATTTTTATATCGGCTTAAATTTCAACTGCTGGAAAATAATTCGCCTCCTGAAAACCTGTGGGCAAGCCCCAACTAATAAATTAAGTCGCCAAAACCTGACTTTCCATTTTCCCGATTGAAAACTAGATTGGTCCTTCTTGGGAGCCGAAATTTCAGAGTCTTCTTATCCCGGAAGGATCTTCCTGATATCTTCAGGGAAAATGGAAAGTCAGGTTTTGGCGACTTAATTTATTAGTTGGGGCTTGCCCACAGGTTTTCAGGAGGCGAATTATTTTCCAGCAGTTGAAATTTAAGCCGATATAAAAATCAAGCTTTGAAGTTTTAGAGCCGAAGAATTTCTGGCTGCGAGCTAATCAAGCTTTGAAGTTTTAGAGCCGAAGAATTTCTGGCTGCGAGCTAATCAAGCTTTGAAGTTTTAGAGCCGAAGAATTTCTGGCTATGGAGCTTTTCACGCTGGTAATGCAGCCGTCGAAAGTTAGAGCCGAAATGAAATTCGAGCTGTTGAAATTTTGAAATCTGTGATGGATATAGGGTTCGCAAGTATCTGTGATACGCCAGTTCGATTATTTGCGAGAGAATTATTTTTCCTCCCGCGAAATTACAAAGCACTAGTCGGCATCTCTGACAATAGCCTGACACATATATTAGAAGGAATACTTATATAAGGGAAATATTAATACAAAGAAATATTAATATTTAGTTTAATACTAATATTAGGCAGAATAATAACATTGAGAAAATATTAAAACAAAGGGAATATTATCATTATTAGGGAAATATTATTATTGAGGGAATTTCAATATTATGATAAATCACATCCCCTCTCTCCCTCCAATCTACTCCTTTTTTATATCGCACTCTCACTCCCCATCACTCCTTACCTCTTATCTCGCACTCTCACTCCCCATCACTCCTTACCTCTTAAATATTTTCTTTTTCCTATTTCTCTGCCGCTTTTCTCACCATTCTTACCCCATCTCTTACCCTCTTATCCCGCCCCTCACCCCCTCTCTTTATCTCTCTTATCTCCCCCTCTTCTCACCTTTTCTATTGACTCCTCCCTCTCACTCCCTATCTTCTGCGTCCCTCTCTTTAGCTTCTTATCTCCCCTCTCCCCCTCCGTCACCCACCCTTTCCTTTTATCTCCCCTCTCCTCCTCCCTCACCCACTCTTTCCCCTTATCTCCCCTCTCCCCCTCCCTCACCCACTCTTTCCCTTATCTCCCCTCTCCCCCTCATTCACCCACCCTTTTCTCCTTATCTCCCCGCTCACCCCATTCTCCCACTCCCCCCACTCCCAACAATCCCCCTACCATCATCAGCTCGACGCGTGCTGATGATGGCAGCATTTCCTGCCAGGCTGTTGGATTGTCAAGTTATGGCTGTTGGATTGTCAAGTTATGGCTGTTGGATTGTCGAGTTATGGCTGTTGGATTGTCAAGTTATGGCTGTTGGATTGTCAAGTTATGGCTGTTGGATTGTCAAGTTATGGCTGTTGGATTGTCAAGTTGTGGCTGTTACAGTTTGACTGGCAGGTTTTATGTTGATTCATAGTTTCTTGATGGCTAAATTTATTGGAAAGTTATAGTTGCTCAACTGATGAGTCGTGACTTTTGGATTGGAAGGTGAGTGGCTTGGTTATTAGAACGAAACTTTTTCCAGAGTTACATGTTTTTTGCTGATGAATGCAAATATCCCATTGTACATATCTATACCCATATATACACATATACATATGCATGTTGTGTGCGAGTTGTGTATTATGTGTACACGGGGAGACCAAAAATAAAAGGCAATATTCTTTTCCGGTAAACCTAAATCTCATGATTTGCTTCAGGTGGCATCATTTTTGTTTAAAATATCACATGTTTCCATTACTAATGTTGGGTCCTATTGATCACGTTTATAAACGTTCCTCAAATAATTATCATTGATGTATCTTTACTAATTTTTCAACATCACGATGTATTTGAAGTTCATTACGTGCTAAAATTCTCAGCAAATTGCTTATCATTTTACTAAATCACACTATAGTCAATAGGTAAAATGCAACGTTTCAATGCCACTGGCATCATCCTCAGGCTGAAAAGACGAAAAGAAAACTGGTCACTCATTAGAAATGAAACAATCATACAGGCAAAAACAAAGACCATTAATAAAATTAATACAAAAAGAATTTTCACATAGAAGTACTTAGAATAAAACGGTTACTGGTAAACAATAATTTCCCTAATACCCTTGTTGACTGCAAAATTAATAATTTTTTGAGTAGACTTGTAAACGGTTATTACCATGCTAATGTATGGTCCAGTTACGTTAAGATTTTTTACGAAAATCAAATGCACCCTAACTACAAAATAGATGAAAGAGTCTTTAAGAATATAATAAGCACTTTTGTCAAGCCTGTTGATAGTAATGCCAGACTAAAAATTTTAATTTATTACAAAAATCGCAAAACCAGTAACCTTGTCGTAAAAAACAATATTTCAATGCCTGCGGTCGGGGATCTAGATAGGGCCAATTTAATTTATCAATTTGAATGTATGAGGAGAGAATGTATGTCTCTCAACAACTGTTACATTGGCTTGACTAGAATGACCTTAAGCAGCGGTTAAATGCACATAAGTATCAAGGCTCCATTTTTAACCATTTCCGTATTCATCACAGTTCCAAGCCCTCTAATGAAGATCTCTATCCAGCTACTAAAGTATTGTATAATGTCCGTAAAAAACAGCATATTCAAATTATTGAAGCCTTACATATCCATAAACTCAAACCTTCCCTTAATGAAAATATGAACGATTTTTTTGCTCTGAAATTGTTTAAAAGAACCGCGCCGTAAATTGTTGGAACAATCGTTGCAGTCCACCATTTCGCCTTATTCTTCTGCCAAGTGAACATGTGTTGAGAAAGTTAGTCTTTGTATTTTACATCAATGTGTGTTTTTGTATTCATTTTATTAATGGTCTTTGTTTTTGCCTGTATGATTGTTTCATTTCTATATAGTGACCAGTTTTCTTTTCGTCTTTTCAGCCTGAGGATGATGCCAGTGGCATTGAAACGTTGCATTTTACCTATTGACTATAGTGTGATTTAGTAAAATGATAAGCAATTTGCTGAGAATTTTAACACGTAATGAACTTCAAATATATCATTGATGTAGTGAACAGCCGAATATTGTAGATCAAATAATTATCATTAAATAATCATCGCTTTTAGAATCAGTCACAAATCAATGCCTTATTAACAATCATTCCATGTATTATATTTCAAATCAGCACTCGAATAATCATCGCTGAACTAATCATCAGTTATGAAATAATTCCTAACTAATTATCATTCATGAAATTATCGCCTATGAAATCATGACTCATAAAATCATGACTCAAAAAATCATGACATAAAATCATGACTCATAAAATTATCACTCATTAAATCATAATTCACCTAATCACCATTCACCTAATCACCTCTCACCTAATCACCACTCACCTAATCACCTCTCACCTAATCACCACTCACCTAATCACCACCTAATTACTACCCCATAATCATCACTTCATCACCACCCACCCAACCACCACCCACCTAGTGACCACCTAATCACAACCTAATCACCACCTCATCACCACCTCATCACCACCTCATCAGCTCCTCATCACCACCTCATCACCACCTCATCACCACCTCATCACCACCTCATCACCACCTAATCACCACCTCACCACCACCTCATCACCACCTCACCACCACCTCACCACCACCTCACCACCACCTCACCACCACCTCACCACCACCACCACAACACCGGGGTCAGGAGGCAGTGTAGGACGCCCCACGGCCTGGCCAACAATCGGTCAGTAAGACTTCGTTACAAACAATCCCAGTTTGCTGCAAACAAAGACCCAATTTACAAAAGCGTGACAGCCGGTACATCCCGTTACAACGGTTCAATTTACCAAGAAATCTCATACGCCGTTTGACCAGTACTGCGCCTGGGTTGAATACGATGATGAAAGGAGTTTTTTTCGAGTAATCAAGCTGTGAAAGTTTGATTTGCTGATGTGAAGGGTTAGTTTGGAGTTTAGATATGTAGTTTTTCCTGGTTTACAATCGAGTATTGAAGTTGTCGAGAAGTTTCATCTATTTTTGTTAATGATTAGTTAATAAGGAATTTTTTAGGTTGTTTCATTTCAGATTATTTTCAGTTGGAAGTTAAAAGATCAATTTTGCGATCACAAAATACGTAAGCATTTTGCGAGTCCAAGAGCAGGTTTTTAGCATTTACATGGCAGTTCGAAACTTAAAGTTACGGAAAAAAGGATGGTACCTATGATGGATGTTGAGTATAGGACAAAAAATAATTAGAGATGAAAATTCAAGATTTTTTACGCTCATCGCGCGTGGAGGAGGAAGAATGTTTTACTGTTCGTAATAATGAACATTCAAGCGCTGGTAGTGTGAGCAAATGCATGCAACATGTACATCTTTGCGAAGCCTAAAAGCGTAAAATATACTCTGAAATAGGGAAAAAAATTGCTTTTAGAATTGAAAGCGTTGCATGGTGGGAGATGTGAAAATCCGAGAGAATGTAGGGTGAACAAGGAAGTTCAATGAGGAGAAGCGACCGACTATGTGAGGAAATGCGGGCTAGAATAAGTTCTTTAAGAGGACTGTGTTGTTGGAAATGTGCTGTAATGGGTGCCATTCGGTCGAGCGGGGAGAGTGTCGAGTGTGTGTTTGTTCACACGGTGAGGAAATACGCAGCTTCTGCTTCCCAGGCCTCATGTACGGAGGAATCATACAGAAATTCACTTACCTCAACTCACAATTTTCACCACAAACATTCATTCCGAAACCAACATGCACGATTTTTGTTGGATTTTTAGTACAGAAAATTCTTACGCTTTGAAGTATAATAGGCATTCATTTTTTGTGTGGTCCGATTCCGCATTTCAGCCACGACTGCAGCTAGAGTTTTTACTCAAAACATGTTTGATTCTCTAAAGTACGCTGGTATGACATCGCGCTGCATGCTTGCCAAAGTTCACGAATGCAGCTCTTCAGTAAATTATAGCAGGGGACTTTTGATTCGCCGCTGCAGCGTCTAAATCCAGTATCCCGATACAAAAAATTTGGAAATGGAAATGATCTGAACTTTCAAGCATTTTTATTTAGGCACATTGTTCATTGCTTGAGAAGTAAATAATCTAAATGTAAAAGTATTTTTATAGCCTATTCCTTGAGAGTGCATTTGATCTAAATGTTTATGCGCTTTCATTTGCACGCATTGAATTACCTCCGTACATATGCCTTTCATTACTCTCGCACACTTTCAGATAAGCTCATTAATTATGAAGGTATTAGCAAAGGAGAACTTCGAAATGGCATCACAAGATGAACTTTAAAAGAAGAACTTTAAAAAAAGGATCACAAGAACTTTAAAAGAAGAACTTTTAAAAAGCATCACAAGAACTTTAAAAGAAGAACTTCAAATGACACCCCAGAATAACTTCAAAACAGCATCACAATAATAACTTTGAGAGAAGAAAAGAACATTAAGACACTTAATAAGCTCATCAATTTCTATTTCCGGAGACCCACACACCGATCACTTCCGTTGCCGCGAAATGATGTCTCCACTAACGAGGGCGCGCCACCAAACCTCTCTTTAACGCAGCTGACCTGCCCCAAATTGGCGGCTTTGTCGTCACGGCGAGGCGCTTCTGAAGGAACTGACCACCTAAAAAGACACAATCAAAGAACGGTCATCAAAAGAAAGAACAACGACCATCAAAAAGAAAGAACAATGACCTTCTCGCTCAGAAACACCGCCTTGGAAAATGAAGATAACGACCCAAGTGTCGATTGCCTCTGTGTCTCCCAACTCTTTAGTGACTTAATTCCAGGCCTAATGGAAGGCCCAAACCATCCGGGTCGGTCTTTCAAAGATTGTTCACTGCATTGGTCACAGTTCTGACTGCTGGCGCTGGGTATATGTCATCTGGGGTAACTCGCAATGCAAGTCAATTGGTCACAGTTCTGACTGCTGGCGCTGGGTATATGTCATCTGGGGTAACTCGAAATGCAATTCAAATGGCCGCAGTTCTGACTGCTGAGCCTGGGTATATGTCATCTGGGGTAACTCCAAACGCAAGTCCGACTCTGTAAGTGGCTTAGTTGTCGGGAGATCTTAGTTGGTCTTCGGTGTCAGAGCTGTTATTGGGAGGCTTTTGTTCTGGGTGCTGTTGTTCAGAGATTGTCATTGTGTATTGTCTGGTGACAATTTCATAAGTGTAGTCTTTACATTCTTGCGATAGCTTCAACGTTATTGCCTTTTTCCATAGCAATTAAAGACAGTAAACAAATCTGGTGTCATTAGCGGTTGCCGTTAATTGGTTTGCCACAGCAGCTAGGGTGATTAATTCGTGACTTTCATGACCGTGGCGGGTAATGAAAGTAGCCTCATTACCATAGCGGATAATGACCTTCATTCTAGGCCTATAACTCAACCAATACAATACTTAGTTCACAAAAAATTCACTCCGTTTCATAAAACCGAGAACAAGTTTTACCTGACTTTTCCAATTCGATTTTTCAACATTCATGATTTGATTTTAAAATTTCGAAAATTTATTATCCCATGAATTATAATCACAGTTTTGTGAAAGATGTTTGATGTGTAATAATAATATTCGTTTGAACTACGTTTCTCAGTTGAAATACAAGCTATTTTGTATTTCTTTTTCACAATGAACTGCTGTCAACAGTTCACATGATGGTACCGATAAACCGCTGTACTGAGAAACTATCACACACCGTATATCTCCATTACGAGAACTTAGGTGTAGCTTTCGAATTACTTTAAAGCAGCATAAACGTTCCTGTTGATTCTGGCGTATTCTTAAAGATGTTTTTTTTTTAAAAGCGCGCATTGAGTGCGAAAGGTCGTATCCTATGAGGCATGCGTTGTCTATTTGTGGTCTTATGGCCAGTGTGATGCCATTTTGTGTGATGCCACTTGGAGTGATGCCACTCGTTATGGTGCCACACAGTGCGATGCCAATCGTTATGGTGCCACACAGTGTGATGCCACTCGTTATGGTGCCACACAGTGTGATGCCACTCGTTATGGTGCCACACAGTGTGATGCCACTCACTATGGTGTTGTCCTCGCATAAATACACTCACACCAACCCAGGTTCTGGCTGAAGAAAAGAAAAACTTTCTATCAGCCATCCCTCGCAAAACAAAATGAAATATAGTTGAAAACATTAGAATAATCTTCACATTTTGACACTATACGTAAGATTTATTTAACATAAATTAACCTGAGCACCGAACCTAAACTGGATATTATGAACTTGCAAATTTAAATCTAAATCAAAATTAGCATATAACTCCAAAGTTGCAAATTAAACTTCGAAATGACAAAGGAAAATATGAAATTGCAAAAATTAATTCTGAAATTAAGATTTAGTTCTGAAATTACAATACAACTGGGCAATTTTCCATTTTATTCAGAAATTGTAACTTAACTCCACCAGAGGCAAATAAATATATTAATTAAGGAAATTAATTCAGGATAAAAAAAATTGTTACACATTACACAAATACTCCATCAATTTGCAGGTAGAGTATACAACACTACACTAATGCAACAACACTACACTGATGCTACAACACTACACTAATGCAACAACACTACACTGATGCTACAACACTACACTAATGCAACAACACTACACTGATGCAACAACACGACACTGATGCTACAACACTACACTGATGCAACAACACTACACTGATGCTACAACACTACACTGATGCAACAACACTACACTGATGCAACAACACGACACTGATGCTACAACACTACACTAATGCAACAACACTACACTGATGCAACAACACTACACTGATGCTACAACACTATACTGATGTTACAACACTACACTAATGCAACAACACTACACTGATGCTACAACACTACACTGATGCTACAACACTATACTGATGCTACAACACTACACTAATGCAACAACACTACACTGATGCTACAACACTACACTGATGCAACAACACTACACTGATGCTACAACACTACACTAATGCAACAACACTACACTGATGCTACAACACTACACTGATGCAACAACACTACACTAATGCAACAACACTACTGTAAAGAACTTCGTGGTTCTTTGGGTGCGTAAAGGGAATTCGAAAACGCGCAGGCTTTTCCAAACGGTTTCTGTAACAATATGATACAAACACTTAAAATCTAGCTTTAAAAACAAAATTGATTGCACTTTAATTTCACGATTCACATATTATGCCTTTTAATACACTATATACACACAAGCAACGAAAACACTAAAACCCTATTATGTACAAAAACTAATTTAGGGATTATTGCACGGTATAAAATAGTTTATGACGCAAGAACGACAAATATTAAAACCTTACCGAATTATTAGCCCCATTCGACATACTCTTCCGTGTATAGACAACGAGTGAAACGACCTGGGGCTACACCGATTTCAACTAACAATATACCAAGATAAAGATCAGACTAAATGTACCTACCGCACACGCATGAGCTTCGCTAACACCGGCCCCAAATTTGGGAGTACAAATTTCAAAGGGATTTTTATTATATTCTTCAGAAAGCTCACAATTTCGTTTCAGCAATATCAATTTGGTTACAGGACGAAAAACAATTAGATTGCCCAGCCTAACGAATGATGAGTCCTTAAATTTTGCTACCGCAACTCGCGCCGAGCGACGTCTACCGTCTTCGCTTTTCACGACGTCGACCACCCGACCAAGCGGCCACCCGACCAAGACCAAATCTCCAGGCTGCAGAGGAGGCTGTTCCGATGTCCACTTCTGACTTCGTTGCAACAGGGACAAATATTCGCGTCGCCATCTACTTTAACAAGTCCGCGAGGTATTGAACTCGTTTCCACCCTTTTCGATAAGGAGAGTCGCTCGACACAGAAACAGTTCGCAGTGCTCCTCGACTGAGTGGAGTCGGGCGAGACTTCGTCAGAACGGGAGAACTCACGACAATAGAGCCGGGCGTAAAAACAAACACGCGACAGCGCCGTAGGTAGTTTCACTGCCGTCACAAAATACCGTTACGTGAAGTTCGATTGACCTCAAATCTTCTTCCAACGGATCCAGCACAGTTTATGAAGCAAAGGATCATCCCAGCCCACTCGCTCTCGGCACGCTTCCTGGAAAATTAGCCTAGCCAACAAAATCACAGGTGCAACTAACCCGAGTGCATCGTACAATGAGGCTACTACACTCAAGACACTACTTCACGTGAAGGAAATATTCCCGGCCTCTAATTCGCACATGAATTCATCATCAACAGCATCAGACGAGTCTAACCACAAAAATAGCAAGAAATGCGAATGTTCGGCTACAAAATAACTTCAAAGAACATTTTTTCTATAACTGCGGGAATAGCGTGCGAATCATTTCTAAATCTAAGCAAGATTCACGAGATTATTTACCAAATCAGGACCATGCATCAACTTGTCGTTGAAAAATACGCCATTCAATTTCAAGGAACGGTCGAAAATTACCCTAACTTTCTTCTTCGGCTTATTAAAAAGCGCATGGTGATCAAAGTACCAAATATTTCTGATATCAACTTCCAACTCTTTCTCAGGCACCTTTTCAGCGTAACTCTTGTCAAGCATATGATCAATGAAACATTTGTATTTAGAATAAAGACTATCGTTTCTTTCTAATTCCTTTTGCAAGGAATCCAACATCAAAAATACCCGATTCCTATTATTAGGCAGTTTTGTACTTCCACAGACAAAGGGCAGGGGAACTCCATATTGACCGTTATCGAGAGACCTCGTTTCAAACTGAACAGTTCGCAACCATCTTCCATCCTCGAGTGGAGACGAAAGTTCATCTGCAGAGTCTGTGAAATCTCGAGCGAACAACCTATCAACATTTAATTCAATAACAGGACACGTGGAGACCCTGTTACAAACCACGGAGTCTCCCTCCCTATCTATGGGACCATTAAGAGCCCAACCTAACCAATGAAGCGAGGCGTAGGGTTCGTTTCAAGCACATTGCACAGTAGCCAAAGTTTTAATTAGGCCTGGTGCGTTCATACCAATCAGAACTCCTATTTCTGCATCTATGAAATCGAACGGCACATCAGACAAGCTTGAAAGTTTATCCAAGTCGCTAGAATTAGGGACATCGTTCTTACTAAACGGCCATTGGGCAACAGATCTAGTAAACAGAGCAGAAATCTCAGTTGATTTATTTCGATATAAGTCAGAAATAATTAGGCCCGAGATTATTTTCGTTTCAAAACACTTGCCCTTATTCTCCATAGTGGTCAACGAAATGCTAGCTCTTTCACCGTCAATACCCAACTGTTCTAACAGATCTTCTCTGATCCAGCAATCAGAGGAATGAGTGTCCAGAGCAACATTTACCGCTATTTCAACCTTACCATTCTTTCCCCTGATAACAGCAGGAACAACGGGACACATCACCTTACGCGTTGCACCACCGGCCCCAGCAACGACACTGGCCCTCACAGAGGCCGAAGGACTTGAATCGCCACTGGAGAATACGCAGTTTGCGGATCGTTCTTCCACGGGGCTGCCGAGAACCTCGCTTTTCTTGGGGGCTGGCTGCGGCGTCGAGAAACTTTCCTTCGAAAGGTGCATTACCGTTGGGTGGCCTTTCTTGCATTTGGTACATTCTTCCCTTCTTCGACAGGTTTTAGAAGTGTGCCCTTTCCGCAAACAACCGAAGCACAAACCACTTCTACGCACAAAATCCCTCTTTTCGTCGGAGGTTTTCGCTTCAAAAAACGTGCACTGTGGAATGATGTGATTAGTTTTCTTACAATAGACGCATGTCGTAGCAGGTAGGTCACTGTCGGGAGGGGGCCCGTCGAGAGCACCATCAGACTGTACTGTCGTAGCGACAACTTTGCTTTGTTTATTATCTTTTATTTTCTTGTTTCGGTCGGGACCTGAAATTTCACCGTAGATTGGTTGCTTAAGCAGGGCCACCTCTTCTTGCAGAAACTCTACTAAATCGGCGAACTCTACAGGTTTCTCTAACTTCTGTTTATTGTAAGTTTTCCGACGAAACTGCTCTCTCATCTTGTAAGGCAGTTTCAGCACAAGGTTCATGATTTCTCTCGGGCTATTTATCTGGTTGCCGGGAGATGAGCTATCTATATAATTCTGACACTGCTGGAGATGAATGGCCAGTTCTTGAAGAGCTTCTACATCTTCGTACGCTATAGAAGGCCAGTCTGACAAAGTCCTTAAATAAGCTTGGGCTACGAGATGCTCGTTACCATACTCGCGCTCCAAAAGCTCTCTGGCTCTCTGGTACGCAACTTGAGCGTCACCGTGTGCGCAGCTCCTCACCAGTTTTTGTGCCTGACCCGCTGTAAATTGCTCCAGATATGATAACTTATCGGCATCATGGTAATACTTTGCTTCTATTATCCTTTCGAAGTCCTGCTTGAAGATCTTGTACTGCGTAATGTTTTCTCCGGTGAAAGTTTCCAGGCGTTTTTTAGGTAGAGCGCTCTCTTCTTGATTTCTGGCGAGTCTTAGAGAAATCTCGTTTTGGCACGACAAGACTTTGAAAATATCGCTTTCCGAGCACAGGTTTCTAGGCACATCCCTAGAATGGAGCGACACCTTACTCTGGCGTCCCGACTCACTCGATTGAGAGCGGCAACCACTGGCGAAGGGCGATTCTATTTTATCTAGCTCTTCTTCGAATATTTTATTTTCTAATTCAGATTTCTCTATTTCAATTCTTCGTTTTTCATCTTTCAGTTGAAGTTCTCTCTTCTCTATTTCCCTTTCTTTCTCCAGCATTTCCCTCCTAGCCGAGGTTTTCGCCTTGGATAGCGCCAGCTTTACACGGGCAGACGACGTCACAGAACTTGAGGAAGCTTTGGAGATGGCAGACTTTCTTGACTCGACCGACTTGACTGACTTGACCGACTTTGAAGAAGGGTGACCGATGCTTTGCGCTCTAGCTTCAACAGGGCGCAAGAATTTCTCCACTCTGGCTCGAAAGACATTAATTTGATCTTTGTGCGGCACCAGCCAGTTATCAAGTTCATCGGTGTTACAGGCTTCGTATAATGCCTCCACTTTCAATAAATACTCGGTGAAAAGCTTACGGATGAAATCAGCATCGGGAGGATCGTTGTGCAAGATCTCCTCAATCTGCTGCCTTTTCTTCGTGACGGACGCCAGTTTGGCTGCCGGTACAGCTTCATGAGGGGGCGTATGAGACACAGGCATGGTTCAAAAGCGAGAGCGTTGCTTGCGAATCACAGGAAGAGCGCGGCACCCAGCACCTTTAGTGCTGTTAATAATTCGAAACTGTAAAGATCTTCGTGGTTCTTTGGGTGCGTAAAGGGAATTCGAAAACGCGCAGGCTTTTCCGAACGGTTTCTGTAACAATATGATACAAACACTTAAAATCTAGCTTTAAAAACAAAATTGATTGCACTTTAATTTCACGATTCACATATTATGCCTTTTAATACACTATATACACACAAGCAACGAAAACACTAAAACCCTATTATGTACAAAAACTAATTTAGGGATTATTGCACGGTATAAAATAGTTTATGACGCAAGAACGACAAATATTAAAACCTTACCGAATTATTAGCCCCATTCGACATACTCTTCCGTGTATAGACAACGAGTGAAACGACCTGGGGCTACACCGATTTCAACTAACAATATACCAAGATAAAGATCAGACTAAATGTACCTACCGCACTAATGCAACAACACTACACTGATGCTACAACACTACACTAATGCAACAACACTACACTAATGCAACAACACTACACTGATGCTACAACACTACACTAATGCAACAACACGACACTGATGCTACAACACTACACTAATGCAACAACACTACACTGATGCTACAACACTAAATTGATGCTACAACTCTACACTGATGCTACAACACTAAATTGATGCTACAACACTACACTGATGCTACAACACTACACTGATGCAACAACACTACACTGACGCTACAACACTACACTGATGCAACAACACTACACTGATGCTACAACACTACACTGATGCAACAACACGACACTGATGCTACAACACTACACTGATGCAACAACACTACACTGATGCTACAACACTACACTGATGCAACAACACTACACTGATGCTACAACACTACACTGATGCTACAACACTACACTGATGCTACAACACTACACTAATGCAACAACACTACACTGATGCTACAACACTACACTGATGCAACAACACTACACTGATGCTACAACACTACACTGATGCTACAACACTAAATTGATGCTACAACACTACACTGATGCTACAACACTACACTGATGCAACAACACTACACTAATGCTACAACACTACACTGATGCTACAACACTACACTAATGCAACAACACTACACTGATGCTACAACACTACACTAATGCAACAACACTACACTGATGCTACAACACTACACTGATGCTACAACACTACACTGATGCTACAACACTACACTGATGCAACAACACTACACTAATGCTACAACACTACACTGATGCTACAACACTACACTAATGCAACAACACTACACTGATGCTACAACACTACACTAATGCAACAACACTACACTGATGCTACAACACTACACTGATGCTACAACACTACACTAATGCAACAACACTACACTAATGCAACAACACTACACTGATGCTACAACACTACACTAATGCAACAACACGACACTAATGCTACAACACTACACTAATGCAACAACACTACACTGATGCTACAACACTACACTAATGCAACAACACTACACTGATGCTACAACACTAAATTGATGCTACAACTCTACACTGATGCTACAACACTAAATTGATGCTACAACACTACACTGATGCTACAACACTACACTGATGCAACAACACTACACTGACGCTACAACACTACACTGATGCAACAACACTACACTGATGCTACAACACTACACTAATGCAACAACACTACACTGATGCTACAACACTACACTGATGCTACAACACTACACTAATGCAACAACACTACACTAATGCAACAACACTACACTGATGCTACAACACTACACTAATGCAACAACACGACACTGATGCTACAACACTACACTAATGCAACAACACTACACTGATGCAACAACACTACACTGATGCTACAACACTACACTGATGCAACAACACTACACTGATGCAACAACACTACACTAATGCAACAACACTACACTGATGCTACAACACTACACTAATGCAACAACACTACACTGATGCTACAACACTAAATTGATGCTACAACTCTACACTGATGCTACAACACTAAATTGATGCTACAACACTACACTGATGCTACAACACTACACTGATGCAACAACACTACACTGACGCTACAACACTACACTGATGCAACAACACTACACTGATGCTACAACACTACACTGATGCAACAACACGACACTGATGCTACAACACTACACTGATGCAACAACACTACACTGATGCTACAACACTACACTGATGCAACAACACTACACTGATGCTACAACACTACACTGATGCAACAACACTACACTGACGCTACAACACTACACTGATGCAACAACACTACACTGATGCTACAACACTACACTGATGCAACAACACTACACTGACGCTACAACACTACACTGATGCAACAACACTACACTGATGCAACAACACTACACTGACGCTACAACACTACACTGATGCAACAACACGACACTGATGCTACAACACTACACTGATGCAAAAACACTACACTGATGCTACAACACTACACTGATGCAACAACACTACACTGACGCTACAACACTACACTGATGCAACAACACTACACTGATGCTACAACACTACACTGATGCAACAACACTACACTGACGCTACAACACTACACTGATGCAACAACACTACACAGATGCAACAACACTACACTGATGCAACAACACTACACTGACGCTACAACACGACACTGATGCTACAACACTAAATTGATGCTACAACTCTACACTGATTCTACAACACTAAGTTGATGCTACAACACTACACTGATGCAACAACACTACACTGATGCAACAACACTACACTGACGCTACAACACGACACTGATGCAACAACACTACATTGATGCAACAACACTACACTGACGCTACAACACGACACTGATGCTACAACACTAAATTGATGCTACAACTCTACACTGATGCTACAACACTAAGTTGATGCTACAACACTACACTGATGCAACAACACTACACTGATGCAACAACACTACACTGACGCTACAACACGACACTGATGCAACAACACTACACTGATGCAACAACACTACACTGACGCTACAACACGACACTGATGCAACAACACTACATTGATGCAACAACACTACACTGATGCAAATGCAGCAGCCGACTGTATATAGCTGCTATTACACCTGTGCTTCTGCAACATTTACGGCTGCTATTATTGCTGTTATTGGTACTACTACAGCTGCTACAGCTGCTGCTACAGCTGCAGCAGCTGCGGCGCAGCTCATTAGACCGTCACAAAAGCGCTGCTACGAACAATACAGCCAATTACCGCTGCCTATAGCAGCCTATAGCTGCCCTACTGCTGCCTCTAGCCGCCTATAGCTGCTGACTATAGGCAACTCGGTAGGAAAAATCCTACAAGAAAGTTGACTGTTACATGCAGAGCGTCTAGTGCGTCATGTAAGGAGGTATTTCTACACGGGCCTGGGAATGACGCATTGTAAATTAATCGATTACTTCATATTGTGCATTTACTCTGTCATAAATTTACCACTATATCATATCTAACTCCAGATCAAGATCGCACGCCACATTCCCTATTAAATAAACACGCCACATTCCCGATTAAATAAACACGCCACATTCCCGATCAAATAAACACGCCACATTCCCTATTAAATAAACACGCCACATTCCCGATTAAATAAACACGCCACATTCCCGATCAAATAAACACGCCACATTCCCGATCAAATAAACACGCCACATTCCCGATTAAATAAACACGCCACATTCCCGTTCAAATAAACACGCCACATTCCCTATTAAATAAACACGCCACATTCCCGATTAAATAAACACGCCACATTCCCGATCAAATAAACACGCCACATTCCCGATCAAATAAACACGCCACATTCCCGATTAAATAAACACGCCACATTCCCGATCAAATAAACACGCCACATTCCCGATTAAATTAACACGCCACATTCCCGATCAAATAAACACGCCACATTCTCGATCAAATAAACACGCCACATTCCCGATCAAATAAACACGCCACATTCCCGATCAAATAAACACGCTACATTCCCGATCAAATAAACACGCCACATTCCCGATCAAATAAACACGCCACATTCCCGATCAAATAAACACGCCACATTCCCGATCAAATAAACACGCCACATTCCCGATCAAATAAACACGCCACATTCCCGATTACCGACGCCAACGACGATTGAAACACCGCCATCAAACCGAAATGACGATCAACAGACCGCCATGCAAGAACGAAATGATATTAAATTGATTTATTTATATGCTCATTAATTATATAAACAGTCATATATGTAAATATTCAGAAGCATTGTTATGCTCACACACGTTCCTGATCGTGTGTACTTATGCAGTGCTTCTGGTATATTTGTTGTAGCTAAGGTAGGATGTAGGAGAGTACAATATGTTATGGGAGTATGGAGAGTACATTGTGTCATGGAAGTATGGAGAGTACATTGTGTCATGGTAGTATGGAGAGTACATTGTGTCATGGGAGTATGGAGAGTACATTGTGTCATGGGAGTATGGAGAGTACATTGTGTCATGGGACTATGGAGAGTACAATATGTTATGGGGGTATGGAGAGTACAATATGTCATGGGAGTATGGAGAGTACAATATGTCATGGGAGTATGGAGAGTACAATATGTCATGGGAGTATGGAGAGTACATTGTGTCATGGGAGTATGGAGAGTACATTGTGTCATGGGAGTATGGAGAGTACATTGTGTCATGGGAGTATGGAGAGTACATTGTGTCATGGGAGTATGGAGAGTACATTGTGCCATGGGAGTATGGAGAGTACAATATGTCATGGGAGTATGGAGAGTACATTGTGTCATGGGAGTATGGAGAGTACATTATGTCATGGGAGTATGGAGAGTACAATATGTTATGGGAGTATGGAGAGTACATTGTGTCATGGGAGTATGGAGAGTACATTGTGTCATGGGAGTATGGAGAGTACATTGTGTCATGGGAGTATGGAGAGTACAATATGTCATGGGAGTATGGAGAGTACAATATGTTATGGGAGTATGGAGAGTACATTGTGTCATGGGAGTATGGAGAGTACAATATGTCATGGGAGTATGGAGAGTACAATATGCTATGGGAGTATGGAGAGTACATTGTGTCATGGGAGTATGGAGAGTACAATATGTCATGGGAGTATGGAGAGTACAATGTTTCATGGGAGTAGGGAGAGTACATTGTGTCATGGGAGCGTGGAGAGTACATTGTGTCATGGGAGTATGGAGAGTACAATACGTCATGGGAGTATGGAGAGTACATCGTGTCATGGGAGTATGGAGAGTACATCGTGTCATGGGAGTATGGAGAGTACATTGTGTCATGGGAGTATGGAGAGTACATTGTGTCATGGGAGTATGGAGAGTACATTGTGTCATGGGAGTATGGAGAGTACATTGTGTCATGGGAGCGTGGAGAGTATATTGTGTCATGGGAGTATGGAGAGTACATTGTATCATGGGAGTATGGAGAGTACATTGTGTCATGGGAGTATGGAGAGTACATTGTGTCATGGGAGTATGGAGAGTACAATACGTCATGGGAGTATGGAGAGTACATCGTGTCATGGGAGTATGGAGAGTACATCGTGTCATGGGAGTATGGAGAGTACAATATGTCATGGGAGTATGGAGAGTACATTGTGTCATGGGAGTATGGAGAGTACATCGTGTCATGGGAGTATGGAGAGTACAATATGTCATGGGAGTATGGAGAGTACATTGTGTCATGGGAGTAGGGAGAGTACATCGTGTCATGGGAGTATGGAGAGTACAATATATCATGGGAGTATGGAGAGTACAATATGTCATGGGAGTATGGAGAGTACATTGTGTCATGGGAGTATGGAGAGTACAATATGTCATGGGAGTATGGAGAGTACATTGTGTCATGGGAGTATGGAGAGTACATTGTGTCATGGGAGTATGGAGAGTACATTGTGTCATGGGAGTATGGCGAGTACATTGTGTCATGGGAGTATGGAGAGTACATTGTGTCATGGGAGTATGGAGAGTACATTGTGTCATGGGAGTATGGAGAGTACATTGTGCCATGGGAGTATGGAGAGTACAATATGTCATGGGAGTATGGAGAGTACATTGTGTCATGGGAGTATGGAGAGTACATTGTGTCATGGGAGTATGGAGAGTACAATATGTCATGGGAGTATGGAGAGTACATTGTGTCATGGGAGTATGGAGAGTACATTGTGTCATGGGAGTATGGAGAGTACATTGTGTCATGGGAGTATGGAAAGTACATTGTGCCATGGGAGTATGGAGAGTACAATATGTCATGGGAGTATGGAGAGTACATTGTGTCATGGGAGTATGGAGAGTACATTGTGTCATGGGAGTATGGAGAGTACAATATGTCATTGGAGTATGGAGAGTACATTGTGTCATGGGAGTATGGAGAGTACATTGTGTCATTGGAGTATGGAGAGTACATTGTGTCATGGGAGTATGTAGAGTACATTGTGTCATGGGAGTATGGAGAGTACAATATGTCATGGGAGTATGGAGAGTACATTGTGTCATGGGAGTATGGAGAGTACATTGTGTCATGGGAGTATGGAGAGTACATTGTGTCATGGGAGTATGGAGAGTACATTGTGTCATGGGAGTATGGAGAGTACATTGTGTCATGGGAGTATGGAGAGTACATCGTGTCATGGGAGTATGGAGAGTACATTGTGTCATGGGAGTATGGAGAGTACAATATGTCATGGGAGTATGGAGAGTACATTGTGTCATGGGAGTATGGAGAGTACATTGTGTCATGGGAGTATGGAGAGTACATTGTGTCATGGGAGTATGGAGAGTACATTGTGTCATGGGAGTATGGAGAGTACATTGTGTCATGGGAGTATGGAGAGTACATTGTGTCATGGGAGTATGGAGAGTACATTGTGTCATGGGAGTGTGGAGAGTACATTGTGTCATGGGAGTATGGAGAGTACATTGTGTCATGGGAGTATGGAGAGTACATTGTGTCATGGGAGTATGGAGAGTACATTGTGTCATGGGAGTATGGAGAGTACATTGTGTCATGGGAGTATGGAGAGTACATTGTGTCATGGGAGTATGGAGAGTACAATATGTTTTGGGGGTATGGAGAGTACAATATGTCATGGGAGTATGGAGAGTACATTGTGTCATGGGAGTATGGAGAGTACAATATGTTATGGGGGTATGGAGAGTACAATATGTCATGGGAGTATGGAGAGTACATTGTGTCATGGGAGTATAGAGAGTACAATATGTTATGGGAGTATGGAGAGTACAATATGTCATGGGAGTATGGAGAGTACATTGTGTCATGGGAGTATGGAGAGTACATTGTGTCATGGGAGTATGGAGAGTACATTGTGTCATGGGAGTGTGGAGAGTACATTGTGTCATGGGAGTATGGAGAGTACATTGTGTCATGGGAGTATGGAGAGTACATTGTGTCATGGGAGTATGGAGAGTACATTGTGTCATGGGAGTGTGGAGAGTACATTGTGTCATGGGAGTATGGAGAGTACATTGTGTCATGGGAGTACGGAGAGTACATTGTGTCATGGGAGTATGGAGAGTACATTGTGTCATGGGAGTATGGAGAGTACATTGTGTCATGGGAGTATGGAGAGTACATTGTGTCATGGGAGTGTGGAGAGTACATTGTGTCATGGGAGTATGGAGAGTACATTGTGTCATGGGAGTATGGAGAGTACATTGTGTCATGGGAGTGTGGAGAGTACATTGTGTCATGGGAGTATGGAGAGTACATTGTGTCATGGGAGTACGGAGAGTACATTGTGTCATGGGAGTATGGAGAGTACATTGTGTCATGGGAGTATGGAGAGTACATTGTGTCATGGGAGTATGGAGAGTACATTGTGTCATGGGAGTGTGGAGAGTACATTGTGTCATGGGAGTATGGAGAGTACATTGTGTCATGGGAGTATGGAGAGTACATTGTGTCATGGGAGTACGGAGAGTACATTGTGTCATGGGAGTATGGAGAGTACTATATGTTATGGGGGTATATAAGGGTAGCTGGCTGTTCTGTTTTATATTCTGGAAATTATTATCGATCGTGCTTTTTATACTTGCTTTGAATAGATCATACTTCGTATTTTACAGAACTGTTGATGGCGCTGGTCTCCGAAACGTTTTCGATTTTTGTCTTTTTTTTTAATAAAGTCCAATACTAATTAGCATTTTCCTCGCTGTTAACTCATTAGCATGGAAGGATAACTCATTTTTTTTGCATTTTCGTCGCTTTTAAATCTTTAGGACGGAAGGAAACGTGATTGCCATACATGGTATAAGTGGAACTGAGCATCTCAGGTCCAGGAAATATGCTAGTCGTTTAGCTACTTCAACTAGCTGGTCATGGTCACTAGCGTTGAGTAGTCAGCGGGTTAGTTACTTGAGAAACAGGGTTAGTAGTTACTAGTGATCAACACGTTACTTGCATGACGACCCTCCGGTCGTTTGTGCTCTAGTTCTTCCTGCTCCGAAACTACCCGTTGTTGGGTCGTTTGTAAAAGTTAAAGAATCTTTCAAAATTTATGTTATTCAATTATGTTATTCAATTATGTTATTCGATTATGTTATTCAATTCATGTTATTCAATTATGTTATTCAATTATGTTATTCAATTATGTTATTCAATTATGTTATTCAATTATGTTATTCAATTATGTTATTCAATTATGTTATTCAATAATGTTATTCAATTATGTTATTCAATTATGTTATTCAATTATGTTATTCGATTATGTTATTCAATTATGTTATTCGATTATGTTATTCAATTTATGTTATTCAATTATGTTATTCAATTATGTTATTCAATTATGTTATTCAATTATATTATTCAATTATGTTATTTTTATTCAATTATGTTATTCAATTATGTTATTCAATTATGTTATTCAATTATGTTATTCAATTATGTTATTCAATTATGTTATTCGATTATGTTATTCAATTATGTTATTCAATTTATGTTATTCAATTATGTTTTTCAATTTATGTTATTCAATTATGTTATTCAATTATGTTATTCAATTATGTTATTCAATTATGTTATTCAATTTATGTTATTCAATTATGTTATTCAATCATGTTATTCAATTATGTTATTCAATTATGTTATTCAA
This sequence comes from Morinoia aosen, assembly GCA_030386875.1. NCBI lineage: Eukaryota > Metazoa > Arthropoda > Malacostraca > Amphipoda > Talitridae > Morinoia > Morinoia aosen. The sequence continues at coordinate 33,667,190 of CM059569.1, read as the reverse complement.
TTTATGTTATTCAATTTATGTTATTCAATTATGTTATTCAATTATGTTATTCAATTATGTTATTCAATTTATGTTATTCAATTTATGTTATTCATTTATGGTATTCAATTATGTTATTCAATTTATGTTATTCAATTATGTTATTCAATTATGTTATTCAATTTATGTTATTCAATTTATGTTATTCAATTATGTTATTCAATTATGTTATTCAATTATGTTATTCAATTATGTTATTCAATTTATGTTATTCAATTATGTTATTCAATCATGTTATTCAATTATGTTATTCAAATATGTTATTCAATTTATGTTTTTCAATTTATGTTCTTCAATTATGTTATTCAATTATGTTATTCAATTATGTTATTCAATTTATGTTATTCAATTATGTTATTCAATCATGTTATTCAATTATGTTATTCAATTATGTTATTCAATTATGTTATTCAATTATGTTATTCAATTTATGTTATTCAATTATGTTATTCAATCATGTTATTCAATTATGTTATTCAATTATGTTATTCAATCATGTTATTCAATTATGTTATTCAATTTATGTTATTCAATTATGTTATTCAATTATGTTATTCAATCATGTTATTCAATTATGTTATTCAATTTATGTTATTCAATTATGTTATTCAATTTATGTTGTTCAATTATGTTATTCAATTATGTTATTCAATTATGTTATTCAATTTATGTTATTCAATTATGTTATTCAATTATGTTATTCAATCATGTTATTCAATTATGTTATTCAATTTATGTTATTCAATTATGTTATTCAATCATGTTATTCAATTATGTTATTCAATTATGTTATTCAATCATGTTATTCAATTATGTTATTCAATTATGTTATTCAATTATGTTATTCAATTTATGTTATTCAATTATGTTATTCAATTATGTTATTCAATTATGTTATTCAATTATGTTATTCAATTTATGTTGTTCAATTATGTTATTCAATTATGTTATTCAATTATGTTATTCAATTTATGTTATTCAATTATGTTATTCAATTTATGTTATTCAATTTATGTTATTCAATTATGTTATTCAATTATGTTATTAAATTTATGTTATTCAATTTATGTTATTCGATTATGTTATTCAATTATGTTATTCAATTATGTTATTCAATTTATGTTATTCAATTTATGTTATTCAATTATGTTATTCAATTATGTTATTCAATTATGTTATTCAATTCATGTTATTCAATGGGCCCAGTTAATGTTTGGTATTTATACATCTGCTGACAACTTTTGACTTCAAATTTGAGTTGAGGATCGAACTTCAGTTTAGCGAGTCGCAGTAGACGTACTTACTGAAGAGATGGTCATCGCATGTTGGTCATAACCGAGTCTGACTTGGGCTTCCCACCTCGGCGATGTACGTGCGTGTGTTGGTTGTGGTTGTGATGGTTGTTCGTTGTGTTGTGTGATGGTCGTGTTGTGGTTGTGTTGGTTGTGTTGTGTGATGGTCGTGTTGTGGTTGTGTTGGTTGTGTTGTGTGATGGTCGTGTTGTGGTTGTGTTGGTTGTGTTGTGTGATGGTCGTGTTGTGGTTGTGTTGGTTGTGTAAACGCGTTTGAGTGTTGTGGGTTTTTTAACGGTGGCAATTTTTTTTTTTTTAGCGAACGCAGAACAGTTAAGTCAAAGTCTTCAATTGTTCGGTTGCGAAATATCAACGAAGCTTCGAAAATTTTCAATTCAAAATATGTGAAGCTTACAGCACATGTGCAGAAGTGAATAAAACTGTATTTGAGCGAAGGAATTCTTTGGAAAAAATGATGTCTGTTCGTTCTACCACTTCGTTTTTTTTTCAAAGATATCCCTACAATAATATGTTTGACATGTGTATTTTGAAGCAACTATTTCTGAGTCCAGCCTCACATCACCTACGTCATCACCTCTATAGTGCTATATATGTATATATATAACATTACCTTCCTCATTACGTGGTACCCCCGCATCTTTGAGTAATGTGTCAAGGAATAATTACCTACTCAACCAACGTCGGTTATTGAACCGTAGGTATATTCTCTGGTTCCTCTTCGTATAAAAATAACAAATAACTCTTTAAACTTATAATAAAAATGTAATAAATACATCAGTTGTGTAGCATTACTACAAACGTGAAGTGCTAAGTTGAATAATTATTATTCAGTTAAGAAAAAAGTAATGGAAGTGACGTAATTATAACTACTGTGTCATTACCTACGTTGTTGGAGCTGGTAATTATTTTTCAACAAAGTGTTAAATGATGCGGGTGTGCCTCATAATTAGAGGGGTAATGGAATAGGTAATGCTCTGAAAGTAATGACATAGGTAATATTTTACAGGCCATACGTAAAATGCTGCAAAGTACACACTTTTCACATTACTTATAAAATGTACACCACAAAAATATTGGTAATATACATCCTTTATGTATTCATTGTATGATCTATGTACAAGCGTCGAGAAGTAAATGATTTAAAAATGTTCTAATTAAACGTAATCCGAAAAAAAGCAGCACTGTGCAGCGCACCCTCAGAGACACTTCTGCGCTGCGGTGCAAACATTAAGCGCCCTTGATAATATCTTAAAAATATGAAGTGATGCACGTTCAAGTGCTTTAAATTCATTATTTCCCTCTCCCCCTCTGCCCCCCCCCCTCTTGCTGACCCCCCCCAAACACCCCCCAAACACCCCCCAAACACCCTCTACCAGCGGTGGTCACACGGAGGTAATTTTGAATTAGTCGCCCTCTAATTAAATGAACTCCTGCGCGCCCACATTTAATAAGGACGCATTCCTTCGATAATTGCAATAAGCTTTCCCGGTGAGGGGCGTGTGGGAAGTGCGTGTAGCCTACGTGTGTGTGTGTAGCCGACGTGTGCGTGTAGCCGTCGTGTGTGTGTGTAGCCGACGTGTGTGTGTGTAGCCGACGTGTGTGTGTGTAGCTGACGTGTGTGTGTGTAGCCGACGTGTGTGTGTGTGTAGCCGACGTGTGTGTGTGTGTGTAGCTGACGTGTGTGTGTGTAGCCGACGTGTGTGTGTGTGTAGCCGACGTGTGTGCGTGTAGCCGACGTGTGTGTGTGTGTAGCCGACGTGTGTGTGTGTGTGTAGCCGACGTGTGTGTGTGTAGCCGACGTGTGTGTGTAGCCGACGTGTGTGCGTGGGGCTGCCGTGACGTGGCAACATTCCAGCGTCCGAGCAATACTGAGCGGCATTTACCGAACGTGTGTCTATAATCAATCAATACTTCATAATAAAACGCCAGGTGTCTCCTTAACTTTAAAAATAATCTAGAGTACACGCCCGTCAAAATGACGGAAATCTATATATTCTTATAATTTTCTTGCAAATGTGGATGCCCAACAAATATATCCATCCCAACAGTACCCGCCATTAAAATATTCTTGAACTTGTGCACTGGTGAAACTCGTATCACAGATACGGTCATTGAGCGTCACAGACAGACGGAAGAGGCTCAAACCAAACAAATAATCTTGCCAAGTGTATCATTAGGTGAGAAGATTGTATTACAGTATGTTTTGTACATAGTATGCAATACCCCGCCCAACTCGGTATCCACGATACGGACTCGAGTATATAAGGCTCTGGATCTCTTTGAAATTTTTGAAAGGGACTTGTTACAGTGCACTTGTGCAGCGGAAATGAGTTTATAAATTTACAGGTGAGCTGAAACCACGGTAAAAGAAACAAGGAAGGTTCGAACAAGTCTTTTTTTCGATGACGGTGTGGTTTTGGTGACGTCACGACATCGAACCAATAGCAGCGCTCATATTGCATCTGGTAGCACTGCTACCCCCAAATCTGGCTCCACTATTGGCCTAACGATACGGTGTTTTGGTGACGTCATAAAGTTTGTTTGAAATAAAACCTTTCTATTGGCTAGCCGAACAAGAAGAGGTATATTTTCTCCCGTAGAAATGATCCTGCCTTGTTTGTTCTACCGTGACTGAACCCAAGACCGCTAGTGCTGATATATTCCTACCTATTCTTAAGAGCGTGACACGTAATAAAATATATATAAATATATACATAAACACACGACGGTCATTCTTCGTATCTGTGATACGAGTTTCACCAGTGCACAAGTACAAGAATATTTTGATGGCGGGTACTGTTGGGATGGATATATTTGTTGGGCATCCACATCTGGAGGATTTATTTAATGGCGGGTACTGTTGGGATGGATATATTTGTTGGGCATCCACATCTGGAGGATTTATTTAATGGCGGGTACTGTTGGGATGGATATATTTGTTGGGCATCCACATCTGGAGGATTTATTTAATGGCGGGTACTGTTGGGATGGATATATTTGTTGGGCATCCACATCTGGAGGATTTATTTAATGGCGGGTACTGTTGGGATGGATATATTTGTTGGGCATCCACGTCTGCAAGATTTGTGTAAAGAAAATATCAAATTCCGTCATTTTTGAAGGAGTAGTGTAGATTGGTATTCAGTAAAACACAAGTAGCTATTATAGAATATATCGGTATATGCCGCTGTTATTTAATATATCGGTACATGCCGCTGTTATTGAACATATCTGTACATGCACCTGTTATTTAACATATCTGTACATGCCGCTGTTATTTAACATATCAGTACATGCACCTGTTATTTAACATATCTGTACATGCCGCTGTTATTTAACATATCAGTACATGCACCTGTTATTTAACATATCTGTACATGCCGCTGTTATTTAATACGTCGTCATGAACTCCCCACAAACTACCACGTCAGAGTACACCTGCCAGCCAATATTCAATTTCCGTGGGAGACTTTCGGTACAAAAACTGGCGTGCAGCGGTGCCTCGTTTACCGTAGAGTAGAGATGTTGAAGTTTTAAACAACATCTTCAGGTTATTGAATATTTCCTGAGTGAACATTGTGTGTAGGTGACTGAATATAAAGTAGGTGACTGAATGTACAGTAGGTGACTGAATATAAGTAGGTGACTGAATGTACAGTAGGTGACTGAATATAAAGTAGGTGACTGAATGTACAGTAGGTGACTGAATGTACAGTAGGTGACTGAATATAAGTAGGTGACTGAATGTACAGTAGGTGACTGAATATAAAGTAGGTGACTGAATGTACAGTAGGTGACTGAATATAAAGTAGGTGACTGAATGTACAGTAGGTGACTGAATATAAAGTAGGTGACTGAATGTACAGTAGGTGACTGAATATAAAGTAGGTGACAGAATATCCAGTAAGTGACTGAATATACAGTAGGTGACTGAATATACAGTAGGTGGCTGAATATACAGTAGGTGACTGAATATACAGTAGGTGACTGAATATACAGTAGGTGACTGAATGTACAGTAGGTGACTGAATATACAGTAGGTGAATGAATGTACAGTAGGTGACTGAATATACAGTAGGTGACTGAATATACAGTAGGTGACAGAATGTACAGTAGGTGACTGAATGTACAGTAGGTGACTGAATATACAGTAGGTGGCTGAATGTACAGTAGGTGACTGAATATACAGTAGGTGACTGAATATACAGTAGGTGACTGAATATACAGTAGGTGACTGAATATCCAGTAGGTGACTGAATGTACAGTAGGTGACTGAATATACAGTAGGTGACTGAATGTACAGTAGGTGACTGAATATACAGTAGGTGACTGAATATACAGTAGGTGACAGAATGTACAGTAGGTGACTGAATGTACAGTAGGTGACTGAATATACAGTAGGTGACTGAATGTACAGTAGGTGACTGAATATACAGTAGGTGACTGAATGTACAGTAGGTGACTGAATATACAGTAGGTGACTGAATATACAGTAGGTGACAGAATGTACAGTAGGTGACTGAATATACAGTAGGTGACCGGTGACAGTTTGTATTTATTTGTATATATCAACACAGACTGTCATGGCTTCGTGATGCGCTCTATGGAATGGTTTTTGCAGAATTTAAGTCACATAGAACGAAACTCTGGACATCCCGGTGGGGTGCCTGGACACTCTGGACATCCCGGTGGGGGGCCTGGACACTCTGGACATCCCGGTGGGGTGCCTGGACACTCTGGACATCCCGGTGGGGTGCCTGGACACTCTGGACATCCCGGTGAGGTGCCTGGACACTCTGGACATCCCGGTGGGGTGCCTGGACACTCAGGACATCCCGGTGGGGGGCCTGGACACGCTTAACATCCCGGTCGGGTGCCTGGACACTCTGGACATCCCGGTGGGGTGCCTGGACACTCTGGACATCCCGGTGGGGGGCCTGGACATTCTGGACATCCCGGTGGGGTGCCTGGACACTCTGGACATCCCGGTGGGGTGCCTGGACACTCTGGACATCCCGGTGGGGTGCCTGGACACTCTGGACATCCCGGTGGGGGGCCTGGACACTCTGGACATCCCGGTGGGGTGCCTGGACACTTTGGACATCTCGGTGGGGGGCCTGGACACTCTGGACATCCCGGTGGGGTGCCTGGACACTCTGGACATCCCGGTGGGGTGTCTGGACACTATGGACATCCCGGTCGGGTGTCTGGACACTCTGGACATCCCGGTGGGGTGTCTGGACACTATGGACATCCCGGTGGGGTGCCTGAACACTCTGGACATCCCGGTGGGGTGTCTGGACACTCTGGACATCCCGGTGGGGTGCCTGAACGCTCTGGACATCCCGGTGGGGTGTCAGGACACTCAAGATCGCGTGCGCCGTAATCTAGACAGGTAGCTGAGAATGAGATCGCCTGCCCGAAGATGTGATCTGTGGCAAATGATCGGTCACTCAAATCCTGACTGGCGGATCACATCTACACCGTGACGTCCGCATTTCAGGATCTCTTTTCCGGATCGAACTTCCCGCAAAAAATGTTCCGGTGTTGTTTAATTGGTTACAGTCGCCTGCCAGCGGCAGCAGGAAAAATGTTCGTTGGTTTTTGTTCGTAAAAAAGGAGCAGTAAAATGTATTTAACTAGATGATTCTTGGTGTTAGAGACGGGCAGTTGTCAAATAGAAACATCCGAAGATTTTTGACACAAGAGAAGACCCGTACTTGTCATTTTTCGAATTGATTTTATTGGCGATCACGACAGAGGAAAATTGAAGGAACTATTGATGACATAATTTACTACATAGAGAAGAGGGAGAAGAGGTTCCAAGGTACAGGAAACAAGGTAGGGTCATTTCAACGGGAGAAAATGCACCTCCTCTTGTTCGGCTAGCCAATAGAAAGGCTTTATTTCAAACAAACTTCATGACGTCACCAAAACGCCATGTCGTTTGGCCGATAGTGGAGCCTGACTTGGGGGTATCAGTGCTACCAGATGCAATATAAGCGCTGCTGTTGGTTCTTTGCCGTGACGTCAGCAAAACCACACCGTCAACGAAAAAAGACTGGTTAGAACCTACCTTGTTTCCTATCCCGGGAGAGGTTCCCAACCTGTGGGTATTTTTCCCACTGGGGTACTTTGAGGTAATGGAAAGATAGAGAAATATTTACTAGTTACGACTTGTATAGGTACACATCACTTGTATAGGTACACTTGTGTGGGGACACATCACTTGTATAGGTATACATTACTGGTATAGGTACACTTGTATGGGAACACATCACTTGTATAGGTATACATCATTTGTATCGGTACACTTGTATAGGTACACTTGGATAGGTACACTTGTATAGGTACACTTGGATAGGTACACTTGTATAGGTACACTTGTATAGGTACACTTGTATAGGTACACTTGGATAGGTACACTTGTATAGGTACACTTGTATAGGTACACTTGTATAGGTACACTTGTATAGGTACACTTGTATAGGTACACTTGTATAGGTACACTTGTATAGGTACACTTGTATAGGTACACTTGTATAGGTACACTTGTATAGGTACACTTGTATAGGTACACTTGTATAGGTACACTTGTATAGGTACACTTGTATAGGTACACTTGTATAGGTACACTTGTATAGGTACACTTGTATAGGTACACTTGGATAGGTACACTTGTATAGGTACACTTGTATAGGTACACTTGGATAGGTACACTAGTATAGGTACACTTGTATAGGTACACTTGTATAGGTACACTTGTATAGGTACACTTGTATAGGTACACTTGTACAGGTACACTTGTATAGGTACACTTGTATAGGTACACTTGTATAGGTACACTTGTATAGGTACACTTGTATAGGTACACTTGTATAGGTACACTTGTATAGGTACACTTGTATAGGTACACTTGTATAGGTACACCTCAATTAAGTAAAACACTTTACAGTTTGCCTTCGTTTCAACCCTTACTATTGTGCGTTATTTTTAACAGGGTAGTTGAGTGAAAATAAACATTTCGATATATTTTTTTTATTTTTTCATCTTGAATATTTAAAAGTCAAGAGGCTTGCCGCACAAAATTGTTTCTTTGAATTATTAATGGGGTAACAGGAACGATGAATACCCCATTCACCATTCCTGTTACTTCCTGTTACATTCTGTTGCATTCACTTTCTAAGGTTGGGAATCTCTGCACTGGATCGGAAATATATAGTATGCGCAATAGCTTCTGTGCTACAGTCATTCACGCATGATATTGCAACATTGTATAAGGGTATTACGATACCAATGTGTTATCAGTTAAGGATGTTGATTCTAAAGTATTTTCAGAATCAATGTTCCAACATTTCAAGTTCGTACTTTATTGGAAATAAACTGTTTTTCTTTCTTTTTCTTTACTTTTCTATATATGACGTGAAATACAGAAGCATCCAGACTCAAAGGTCACGAGCGTTGTAGAAGCAAGCGAAGAATTCAAAATCTCCCTCCTCAAACACGCGTCCCTGGTATTAAAATGACACCTCACATATTCCTTTGCTTCGTACTTTTTTTTTTGCACAATTTGAAAAAAATTTCTGCTGCAATGAATGTATGTTTGTTTGTCAGTGACTACGGCCCAGCTTATTCAGGCCCAGCTTGACCCAGCAGCAGACACAGACCCAGCCTGGCCCAGTTGGCCCAGCAGCAGACCCAGACCCAGCCTGGCCCAGCTTGGCCGAACTGCAGACCCAGACTCTGCCTGGCCCAGCTTGGCTCATCAGCAGACCCAGCTTGGCCCAGCAGCAGATCCAGAACCAGCATGGCCCAGCAGCAGTACTAGACCCAGCTTGGCCCATCAGCAGACCCAGACCCAGCCTGGCCCACCTTGGCCCAGCAGCAGACCCAGACCCAGCCTGGCCCAGTTGGCCCAGCAGCAGACCCAGACCCAGCAGGCCCAGCACCTCGCATGCCGGCCGCCATTTGTCCCACAATTGCCTAACGCGGCACGTCACGGCCCGATGGCCCGGCGGCGGCCCCATTTGGCGGGCCATTGTGGGGCGCCGGGCCAATGTTTGCTGTGTCGATCGCCTGGTCTTGGTAACTGGGGTAACTGATGGGCCTGGGAATGGTAACTAATGGTTCTGTGAACGGTGCCTAACGGGATGGTGTGGCTGGGGTAACTATGGTCCTGGGAATGGTAACTAATGGTTCTGTGAACGCTGCCTAACGGGATGGTGTGACTGGGGTAACTATGGTCCTGGGAATGGTAACTAATGGTTCTGTGAACGCTGCCTAACGGGATGGTGTGACTGGGGTAACTATGGTCCTGGGAATGGTAACTAATGGTTCTGTGAACGGTGCCTAACGGGATGGTGTGACTGGGGTAACAATGGTCCTGGGAATGGTAACTAATGGTTCTGTGAACGGTGCTTAACGGGATGGTGTGACTGGGGTAACTATGGTCCTGGGAATGGTAACTAATGGTTCTGTGAACGGTGCCTAACGGGATGGTGTGACTGGGGTAACTGATGGTCTTGGGAATGGTACATGTACATGTCAACCCGTGTGTACATGTCAACCCGTGTCAAGCGTACATGTCAACCCGCGTCAAGTGTACATGTCAACCCGCGTCTAGTGTACATGTCAACCCGTGTCAAGTGTACATGTCAACCCGTGTCAAGTGTACATATCAACCCGTGTCAAGCGTACATGTCAACCCGTGCTACGTGTACATGTCAACCCGTGTCAAGTGTACATATGTCAACACGACCGCTGATTCACAGCATGAAAGAATGAAATTTTTGCAGGAGGTAACCTATTAGTTACCCAACGGCTGCCCAACAGTTGCTCAATAGTTGAGAAACAGTTGCCTAATAATAGACCGACAGTTGATCTACAGTTTACCAACGGCTGCCCAACATTAGACCCACAGTAGACACACAGTAGACACACAGTAGACCTACAATAAACCTAAAATTACCCAAATAATTTTCAACAGTTGCCCAACAGTTGGCTAGCAGTTGCCCAACCGTAGTCCAACAGTTGTCCAGCAGTTGATCAACAGTAAAGGATAAAAGGTTGCTTTATTCCAACCAATCAAGCCTGATACATATCACCTTGTTCATTGGTTTTTCAAATGCCTTAAAACTAACACCAGGACGCCATGACGGTTTCCCCCGTAAAGCCGGTACCCACTTCCGTCACCTGGGTAAAGTGGGGTATTGTGCTCGAGTTGTTTCATTTACCCAACGGGGAAAATCGCCTCGCAACGCCGGGATTCGAACCCTCGATTCAAGGGCCTACATCAGTAGACCCATGGTAGAACAACAGTAAACTAAATACTACCCCAAACAATGTTCAACAGTTACCAAACAGTAGACTAACAGTAGATCATCAGTTGGCCAACAGCAGACCAGCAGTTGGCCAGCAGTTGCCCCAACAGTTGCCCCAACAGTTGCCCTAACAGTTGCCCCAACAGTTGCCCCAACAGTTGCCCCAACGTTTGCCCCAACAGTTGCCCCAACAGTTGCCCCAACAGTTGCCCCAACAATAGACCGAACAGTTTCTCCAACAGTTGCTGCAACAATAGACCGAACAGTTGCCAAACAGTTACCAAACAGTTGACCAAGAGCAGACCATCAGCAGACCAACAGTAGACCAACAGTTGCCCCAACAGCGGACCAACAGTAGACTAACAGTTGCCCCAACAATAGACCAACAGTTGACCATCAGCAGACCAACAGTAGACCAACAGTTGCCCCAGCAGCAGACCAACAGTAGACCAACAGTTGCCCCAGCAGCAGACCAACAGTAGACCAACAGTTACCCCAGCAGCTGGCCGCCACCACCACCCAGCAGCATGGCCAGCCAGCCAGGCAGGCAGGCAGGCAGGCAGGACAGAGACAGATGGGCGCGTATATTGCATGTGCGTTGCACAATGTAAATTTGCTTAGCAATTTACACGAGAGTGTCTCTAGGACGCGCTTTTTGCCACCCTCCTTGAACACCAAGTCACGACTGCCCGCTACCTACCTACCGTCTTTTGAACTTAATTGCGTCCAGGATGATCATTTTGAGACCTCCTTATAATTACGGACTCGAGATGAGGCTCGAGTGCTGCTATGGATCAGTGTCAAGCCTCAAGTAATGGCCGCCACTTGAAGCTCAAAGCTCGAGATTTTAGGAACTTGCGCTCTCTACCTCGATGGTGTCCCGGCCGCCTCACAGTTCTGTCAGATGAGAGCTTGTACGCTAATCTATGTATGCTTAGATCCTCATGTTTCTATGTATGTGCCCGTAGAGACACAATGGTTCATGGGTAGTCTAATACAATAGCACAATAGATATTACGATACATATTATCAATATTGTTGAAAAGGCATTCGCTTTGAAGGAGTTTCCAGCAAATAGAGCGTACGCTGCGCTACGCACGCACACCTGCACGTGAAAGTGTGTTGGTACAACGGGTAAATAGTATTTAATTTCACTACTTCAGAGTTTTTTTGCACGCATTGCAACCATATTATATATATATATATATATATATATAAAGGTTACCTTCATTCAACCTAATAAAACCGAGTGCATTTTAACACGTTGACTGCGACACGACCCACCGGTGGGTCGTGCTTAGGATTTTCCTGCTGCGAAACGACCCATCGATGGGTCGTTTTGAAAAATTATAACAACCTTTCTAAATTAGTGGTATTTAACAGGCCCAGTTAATGTTTGATATTTACAAATTTGCTTATCACTTTTGACTTTAAATTCAAGTTGAATATTGAACTTCGGTTTAACCCATCGCAACTAACGTGTTAAAGAATGCTTGGAATGCGTGTTGCTTCCGCCGTAACAGAACATCAAGTTTAACTAAAAAGATATTTCAGTGACACTCAAGGATACTTCAAAGACACTTAATTTAGTGTGTGTAGACTGTAGATGTAGCAAACCTCCATAAGTGCGTAGAAGTAGAATCGTATATACGAGTACCTCGAGAAAAATATAGGAAAGTAGGAAAAGAAAGAAGTAGGGGAAACAGCATTTCACGAAAATGTTGATACCCGAAGTCAACTCATTGGATTCTAAAATTCTCAAAATCTTCGTATGTAAACGACGGAAACATTTCGCTTGGAATATGTTTGGGGAAAAAATACCGACACTTCTTTCTGAGAAAGAAAAGAAAATCGCTGGAACGACGTAGGCTTTACAATGATACACAAGCCTACGTTATTGACATATGTTAAAATTATATGTTATTAACATACGTTATTGACTATGTTAGTGGCGTATGTTATTTACTTATGTTTTTTAAACATGTTATTGACATGTGTTACAATTATATGTTATTAACACATGTTATTGGTTTATGTTATTTATTTATGTTTTTGATAAATGTTATTGGTGTGTGTTATTTATGCGTTTTTTATATATGTTACTGACATGTTTTTGACATATGTTATCAACATTGACTTAGAAAGTTATTGGCATATGTTAATAAGATATGTTGACATGGGAACATATGCTAATAAGAGTGAGAAGAAATTATGGCGCTGATCAAACAAAAGAAGTACTGCTCAGTAATTTCAGCCTACAAACATGACGTGAACAGATCGAAGTGAACATGCTCAGCTCATGTTCTATCTGGCAACATCGGTCCCAAAAAACAGGCACAGAAGATTTGAATGCGATTTGAAAAAGAAATGATATAATTCTCCGTTATTCATTTGTATGGAATTTCGATTCAAATTACTTATTTGTTTGAATTATATTTTGAACAATTTATTGGAAATGTTTATTCGAATTATTGGTTTGAATTTTTTATTCGAATTATTTGTTTGAATTTGTTATACAAATTATTAATTTGAATTTTTTATTTAAATTAAAATGATCCAATTCTTTGCCCCCCCACTCCCCTCACCCCCCTCAAAAAATTAGTTAATTCTATCAGAAGATTTTCTTTGGAGAACCTCACATCGACCTCAAAATACATAGAACCTCATTTTATAAAGGTGGTAAAATCTACCATCAATGAGTAAATTTCGTACGGACCATCCCTATTTATCCCCTGAAATACGCTTGATCATCTTAACTCTGTATTTCCTCTGTTTCATTTTCCTAAAGCCTGATTTTCTTCCCCTTTCGCTGTTTTTCTATCACTCTCCCTCATTTCTTAACTCAACAAGGCTTTCCCTTCTTTCGCATTGCCCTCTTTCTTTGCCCTCGCCCCTCGACCTCTTCCCTCTTCTGTGTTTGGTCCTTTATTTTCGTGCCTTCCCTAACTCCACTCACCTCCACTCACCTCCACTCACCTCCACACTCCCTACACTCCCTCACACACCCTCACACACCCACATGCCCCACACCCATTCCACACACACCTCACACTCACCACACACGCCACAAAGGCAGGCGATGCCGCGAATTAATCCCGCCGCCGCGAGGTTTTGTTTAGGCGCGAATTGGAGCGATGGCTTCGTGATGGCCTCGGGCTGCCGGGCACTTTGTCCGGTGGCAGCCTCCGTTTTGTGGCTGTGGTGACCGGGACACTTTGTCCGGTGGCAGCCTTCGTTTTGTGGCCGTGTTGACCGGGGCACATTATCCGGTGGTGGCCTCCGTTTGTGGCTGAGAGGCAGTGGCAGCCTCCGTTTGTGGCTGAGAGGCAGTGGCAGCCTCCGTTTGTGGCTGAGAGGCGGTGGCAGCCTCCGTTTGTGGCTGAGGCGGTGGCAGCCTCCGTTTTGTGGCTGTGAGCCGGTGGCAGCCTCCGTTTTGTGGCTGTGATGTGGTGGCAGCCTCGGTTTTGTGGCTGTGAGGTGCTGGCAGCCTCCGTTTTGTGGCTCTGATGTGGTGGCAGCATCCGTTTTGTGGCTGTGAGGCGGTGGCAGCCTCCGTTTTGTGGCTGTGAGGCGGTGGCAGCCTCCGTTTTGTAGTTGTGAGGCAGTGGCAGCCTCCGTTTTGTGGCTGGGAGGAGGTGGCAGCCTCCGTTTTGTGGCTGTGAGGCGGTGGCAGCCTCCGTTTTGTGGCTGTGAGGCGATGGCAGCCTCCGTTTTGTGGCTGTGAGGCGGTGGCAGCCTCCGTTTTGTGGCTGTGAGGCGGTGGCAGCCTCCGTTTTGTGGCTGTGAGGCGGTGGCAGCCTCCGTTTTGTGGCTGTGAGGCGGTGGCAGCCTCCGTTTTGTGGCTGTGAGGCGATGGCAGCCTCCGTTTTGTGGCTGTGAGGCGGTGGCAGCCTCCGTTTTGTGGCTGTGAGGCGGTGGCAGCCTCCGTTTTGTGGCTGTGAGGCGGTGGCAGCCTCCGTTTTGTGGCTGTGAGGCGGTGGCAGCCTCCGTTTTGTGGCTGTGAGGCGGTGGCAGCCTCCGTTTTGTGGCTGTGAGGTGGTGGCAGCCTCCGTTTTGTGGCTGAGAGGCGATGGCAGATGATATTAAAAACTGATTATGTCTATTCTTGGTCAATAAATCAATTTTTCGGTTATTAATCAACGTCACAATTTTCACTAGCATCAGTGCTTTTTAATGCATTTGATGATATCACCTTACTACTATGGTGTTATTTATATAATACAATGGTCGCTACTACTACTCAAAAGTATAAGCAGTTGTGGTCGTTGTCCACGTCACGGATATTTTCTACTTTGCGTAACCGATTCAACTGAATTTGAAATATTTGGTCTGAATTGAATTTTAGTTCTGAGTATTGTTTATTTTGAGTATTTAATTTACATTGTCCATGGGATTTGCGTAGAGTATTAAATTTACATGGAGTATTTAATTCTATACGGTTACTTAAATTACATATGGTTTTTATCTTTCTATAAAGTATTTAATTTACAGAGTGTATTTAATTTACACAGAGTATTCAAAAAGCCTTCAAAGCGACAAAAAAAAGTATATTTTCAAAAACAATGCAGACTTTCGTGCGTTACAAAATGAGTTGATCATAAAACTTACATTATTTAACAAACTAATGTCTCTCACTAACACCAAACGCTCGTCACTGAGTTGGAATTTAAAATTAATCTTTGGAATTGAATTCGTCTCCAACTTTAATCCTCATTCTGGGAATCAATTTTATTTTTCTCTGTCGTCGCCCTCGATGAATTCTTCTTTTCTACATCGGTTGTTTTTCGTCGTCTTCATTGAGAAATATTTCTTTTTCCTGGTCGTCAACAAGGAAAAATTCTTTTTCCCTGCCAAGTTAATTTCTATAAGAACGTATTTTTTTCTCTTTCGTAACCATAGCAGAATTTACCTTTTGTTTTGTCCCATGGTCTAATTTATCACGTTTTCGGTCGTAACCAAGGCAGAATTTTTATTTTTTACAACGTCCAATGGTATAATTTATTTCATTTTCGGGCACACCCACGGCATAATTTTTTTATTCTATGTCATAACCACGACAGAACTCATCTTCTTACACAGAAAGTACAAAGAAAATTTTTTTTTCAGTGTCGTGAGTACGAAAGAGTTTATCTATTTCTCTGCCATCAGAGCGGCTACCGCAGGTCCCACAGGCCTGCGTGCAGTTGCGGTTGCCAACAATTTGTCAAGCACAGCTCAGGCCGTGCAGGCAGACTGCAGCTCTGTCATTACACCCAATTTGAATATTTAGCTCTAATGAGCCAGCTGACGCTCTTCTCTTCCTGAGGTGAGTTCTTGAAATTTGCTATGCAGGTGTCCTGTTTGTTGGAGATTTGTTGTGCAGGTGTCCTGTTTGTTGGAGATTTGTGGTGCAGGTGTCCTGTTTGTTGGAGATTTGTGGTGCAGATGTCCTGTTTGTTGGAGATTTGTGGTGCAGGTGTCCTGTTTGTTGGAGATTTGTTGTGCAGGTGTCCTGTTTGTTGGAGATTTGTTGTGCAGGTGTCCTGTTTGTTGGAGATTTGTGGTGCAGGTGTCCTGTTTGTTGGAGATTTGTTGTGCAGGTGTCCTGTTTGTTGGAGATTTGTGGTGCACATGTCCTGTTTGTTGGAGATTTGTTGTGCAGGTGTCCTGTTTGTTGGAGATTTCTTGTGCAGGTGTCCTGTTTGTTGGAGATTTGTTGTGCTGGTGTCCTGTTTGTTGGAGATTTCTTGTGCAGGTGTCCTGTTTGTTGGAGATTTGTTGTGCAGGTGTCCTGTTTGTTGGAGATTTGTTGTGCAGGTGTCCTGTTTGTTGGAGATTTCTTGTGCAGGTGTCCTGTTTGTTGGAGATTTGTTGTGCAGGTGTCCTGTTTGTTGGAGATTTGTTGTGCAGGTGTTCTGTTTGTTGGAGATTGGTTGCGCAGGTGTCCTGTTTGTTGGAGATTGGTTGTGCAGGTGTCCTGTTTGTTGGAGATTGGTTCTGCAGGTGTCCTGTTTGTTGGAGATTGGTTGTGCAGGTGTCCTGTTTGTTGGAGATTGGTTGTGCAGGTGTCCTGTTTGTTGGAGATTTGTTGTGCAGGTGTCCTGTTTGTTGGAGATTTGTTGCGCAGGTGTCCTGTTTGTTAGAGATTTGTTGTGCAGGTGTCCGGTTTGTTGGAGATTGGTTGTGCAGGTGTCCTGTTTGTTGGAGATTTGTTGCGCAGGTGTCCTGTTTGTTGGAGATTTGTTGCGCAGGTTTTCTGTGCAAAGCGATGAATACTAGAAGATCATTAAAGTCCTCATCATCAATGTCATTATTATTAAGATCTGTGTTAGCACTCGATCATCATCACTTTTTTTCCGCCTTGTCATCATCGCATGATGATCTCACTATACATAACACATGGTGTACAATAATGATAGTCTTACACTCCACATACTTCATGTTTTCAAATTTGATTAACTTTCTATATATGAAGTATGGAATTTAATAATGACGAACCTACACTCCATATTTACAAAAATAATTAACTTATTATGCATAAAACGCGGAACATAATAATGATGATCCTACACTCTACATACTTCATCTGTGCAAATTTAATCATCTAACTGTGTATAAAACGTAGAGTTTAATAATGACAGTCCTACACTCCACATACTCCATGTATTCTTATTTTCCAACGCACACTCCATGTGCTGAAAAAATCCAGCACCGCGCACTCCTCAAGCCAACAAATAGAATTTCTTTCTTCTGTGAAGGAATTAAGAATTTATCGAATAAATTTTTAGAATATTGGCTTTGGAACGCTTTGGTTAAGTTTCAACAAAGCGACTCCCTCCATCGATGAAATCGGCATATACGTACGTCTCGTTTCCCCTCTTTTGTTTCTTCTTGTTATTCTCTTCTCCGTTTCTCTTCTCCATTCCTCTTCTCCAGTTCTATTCTCCGTTTCTCTTCTCCATTCCTCTTCTCCAGTTCTATTCTCCGGTTCTCTTCTCCGTTTCTCTTCTCCATTCCTCTTCTCCGTTTCTCTTATCCGTTTCTCTTCTCCATTCCTCTTCTCCAGTTCTATTCTCCGGTTCTCTTCTCCGTTTCTCTTCTCCGTTTCTCTTCTCCGTTTCTCTTATCCGTTTCTCTTCTCCATTCCTCTTCTCCAGTTCTATTCTCCGGTTCTCTTCTCCGTTTCTCTTCTCCGTTTCTCTTCTCCGTTTCTCTTATCCGTTTCTCTTCTCCGTTTCTCTTCTCCATTCCTCTTCTCCAGTTCTATTCTCCGGTTCTCTTCTCCGTTTCTCTTCTCCGTTTCTCTTCTTCAGTTCTCTGCTCCGTTTCTCTTCTCCAGTTCTCTTCTCCGGTTCTCTTCTCCGGTTCTCTTCTCCGGTTCTCTTCTCCGGTTCTCTTCTCAGTTTCTCTTCTCCGTTTCTCTTCTCCGGTTCTCTTCTCCGGTTCTCTTCTCCGTTTCTCTTCTCCGTTTCTCTTCTCCGGTTCTCTTCTCCGTTTCTCTTCTCCGTTTCTCTTCTCCGTTTCTCTTCTCCAGTTCTCTTCTCCGGTTCTCTTCTCAGTTTCTCTTCTCCGTTTCTCTTCTCCGGTTCTCTTCTCCGGTTCTCTTCTCCGTTTCTCTTCTCCGTTTCTCTTCTCCGGTTCTCTTCTCCGGTTCTCTTCTCCGTTTCTCTTCTCCGTTTCTCTTCTCCGGTTCTCTTCTCCGTTTCTCTTCTCCGTTTCTCTTCTCCGTTTCTCTTCTCCAGTTCTCTTCTCCGGTTCTCTTCTCAGTTTCTCTTCTCCGTTTCTCTTCTCCGGTTCTCTTCTCCGGTTCTCTTCTCCGTTTCTCTTCTCCGTTTCTCTTCTCCGTTTCTCTTCTTCAGTTCTCTGCTCCGTTTCTCTTCTCCAGTTCTCTTCTCCGGTTCTCTTCTCCGGTTCTCTTCTCAGTTTCTCTTCTCCGGTTCTCTTCTCCGGTTCTCTTCTCCAGTTCTCTTCTCCGGTTCTCTTCTCAGTTTCTCTTCTCCGTTTCTCTTCTCCGTTTCTCTTCTCCAGTTCTCTTCTCCGGTTCTCTTCTCCGGTTCTCTTCTCAGTTTCTCTTCTCCGTTTCTCTTCTCCGGTTCTCTTCTCCGTTTCTCTTCTCTCCGTTTCTCTTCTCCGTTTCTCTTCTCTCCGTTTCTCTTCTCCGTTTCTCTTCTTCAGTTCTCTTCTCCGGTTCTCTTCTCCGGTTCTCTTCTCAGTTTCTCTTCTCCAGTTCTCTTCTCCGGTTCTCTTCTCCGTTTCTCTTCTCCAGTTCTCTTCTCCGGTTCTCTTCTCCGGTTCTCTTCTCCAGTTCTCTTCTCCGGTTCTCTTCTCCGGTTCTCTTCTCCGTTTCTCTTCTCCAGTTCTCTTCTCCGGTTCTCTTCTCCGGTTCTCTTCTCAGTTTCTCTTCTCCGTTTCTCTTCTCCGGTTCTCTTCTCCGTTTCTCTTCTCCGTTTCTCTTCTCCGGTTCTCTTCTCCGTTTCTCTTCTCCGTTTCTCTTCTCCGGTTCTCTTCTCCGTTTCTCTTCTCCGGTTCTCTTCTCCGTTTCTCTTCTCTCCGTTTCTCTTCTCCGGTTCTCTTCTCCAGTTCTCTTCTCCGGTTCTCTTCTCCGGTTCTCTTCTCAGTTTCTCTTCTCCGTTTCTCTTCTCCGGTTCTCTTCTCCGTTTCTCTTCTCCGTTTCTCTTCTCCGGTTCTCTTCTCCGTTTCTCTTCTCCGTTTCTCTTCTCCGGTTCTCTTCTCCGTTTCTCTTCTCCGTTTCTCTTCTCCGGTTCTCTTCTCCGTTTCTCTTCTCCGTTTCTCTTCTCCGGTTCTCTTCTCCGTTTCTCTTCTCCGGTTCTCTTCTCCGTTTCTCTTCTCCGTTTCTCTTCTCCGTTTCTCTTCTCCGGTTCTCTTCTCCGTTTCTCTTCTCCGGTTCTCTTCTCCGTTTCTCTTCTCCGGTTCTCTTCTCCGTTTCTCTTCTCCGGTTCTCTTCTCCGGTTCTCTTCTCCGTTTCTCTTCTCCGTTTCTCTTCTCCGGTTCTCTTCTCCGGTTCTCTTCTCCGTTTCTCTTCTCCGTTTCTCTTCTCCGTTTCTCTTCTCCGTTTCTCTTCTCCGGTTCTCTTCTCCGTTTCTCTTCTCCGGTTCTCTTCTCCGTTTCTCTTCTCCGGTTCTCTTCTCCGGTTCTCTTCTCCGTTTCTCTTCTCCGTTTCTCTTCTCCGTTTCTCTTCTCCGGTTCTCTTCTCCGTTTCTCTTCTCCGAGTTGGATGGGTTTGAAAAAAGCGTACGAAGGTTTGAAGGGTGCAAAAGGGTAGAATTTCAGCGCTTGAATGTTTTCAGGATTTGAAATGAAAATTTTCGGGGTACAAGCCAAGGAGACGAATTGTTGTGTGGTATGATTGGGAAGATGCAACATGGTTTGGAACCTGTTTTAGCAATAAGAAACCGTTTAGAAACCTGTTTTAGAAATTAAAAACCCGTTGGAAATATTTTTTAGAAAAAAAAAACCGTTAAGAAACCGGTTTTAGAAATTAAAAAACCGTTAGAGACATTTTCGACATTAGAGACGCGTTAAAAACTCATTTTAGAACTTATAAACCCGTTTTTGAACCCTTCACCTCCATTTCACGTGTTCATTAACGGGTTTGAAAACTCGAAGGACTTCAACAGTTGAAAAATACAAATGAAGGGCACAAATAAATTCCTTGAACGGCTGAAGGGCAGAAATAAATTCCTTGAATGGTCGAAGGGCACAAATAAATTCTTTAAACGGTTGAAGGGCACAAATAAATTCCTTGAACGGTTGAAGGGCGCAAATAAATTCCTTAAACGGTTTGAGGACACAAATAAATTCCTTGAACGGCTGAAGGGCACAAACGATGGGCAGGATCACTATAGAAGGCCTCCGATGCTCCTGTTAGTTTCTGCCTCGGTGCTTCACCTCAGTTTTGGCCGATCAGATTCCTTTCCTGGCCGTGAAGAGGAGGGTTGGGATCAGCGCTCTTCTGTTAAAAGATTCATTTCGAACTTCAGAGAGACAAATAGTAACCCATTTGACCTAATAAATGAATTATCTGGATTTCCAAATATCTATTGTATTCCGTACATCACAATCAAAATGGCATAAATCCCTAAATGTTTTTGGTTGTTTTATCGAATTCTTCAAGCGTTTGTCAGTGTTCTTAAGGAGTTGTCAGATCGCCAAGACCTTATCGGTTCAGTACAAATCTGCCTGGTAAGTGAGTGGTCAATATCAACACTGATAGATAGAGTAAACTCAATTTAGATCATAATTTGATATGTCTTCAAAAATTATGGACGATTTCACATCCATTACCAAATTTCTTCAGTTGCCTCAGTCTCACTTAAAGATTGCAAGACAGTTCACCTGGAAAAATTTTGAAATTAAAGTCCTAACTTATACAGGTCCGTGATTTAATTTAATACGATATTACAGACAAAATTATCAATTGCAGCCTTGAAAATTATATCTGAACTGGGTAAGTTTACCATGGATAATTTTTTCGCCGCCTGCATGCATATTTCTCGCCGCCCAAGTAATTAAATCGCTTAGGCAGCGAAAAATTTGGATAATTTTGAAACAGGTTAACTGATATTCAGAGGGCTGTGTGATAGTGAAGTGTGTATATCTCTTGGAAATAATATTGGATTGAATTCATTTTTATCATTAGAAATCAGCAAGTTCTAAAGTAATTTTATTACAATTCCAAAGATTCTTTAAACCCTTTTAAACTGGAACTGAGATTCTCTAGAAGTTTGAAGCAACTCGTACACGAGTTTCAAACAAGTTTTAAACGAGTTTTTAACAAATTATAAACGCGTTTTTAACAAGTTTGGAACAATTTTACGCAAGTTGTACGGAAAAAAATTCAAACAAGGTACAACAAAGTTACATAAGCTACTTTCAAAAAACTGAAATATATATTTAGCAAGTCCTTAACGAATTTCAATATGTTACCAAGGAACTGCAAGAAAGTTTCTAACATTTGTAACACACTTTCCCAACAAGTTCCCAACAAGTTTCCAGCGAGTTTCAGGCAAGTTTCATACAAGTCTTAACCAAAAGTGCGCACTTCTCACGTGAGTATAAGAACTAAAACCACTCTCAAGCGTTCGGGAATCAGAGTTATGATAAATAAGGCAGCAGTAAGGAAGCGTACAGTAAGTAAGCGTACAGTAAGTAAGCGTACAGTAAGTAAGCGTACAGTAAGTAAGCGTACAGTAAGTAAGCGTACAGTAAGTAAGCGCACAGTAAGTAAGCGTACAGTAAGTAAGCGTACAGTAAGTAAGCGTACAGTAAGTAAGCGTACAGTAAGTAAGCGTACAGTAAGTAAGCGCACAGTAAGTAAGCGTACAGTAAGTAAGCGTACAGTAAGTAAGCGTACAGTAAGTAAGCGCACAGTAAGTAAGCGTACAGTAAGTAAGCGCACAGTAAGTAAGCGTACAGTAAGTAAGCGTACAGTAAGTAAGCGCACAGTAAGTAAGCGTACAGTAAGTAAGCGCACAGTAAGTAAGCGTACAGTAAGTAAGCGTACAGTAAGTAAGCGTACAGTGAGTAAGCGTACAGTAAGTAAGCGTACAGTAAGTAAGCGTACAGTGAGTATGCGTACAGTAAGTAAGCGTACAGTAAGTAAGCGTACAGTAAGTAAGCGTACAGTAAGTAAGCGTACAGTAAGTAAGCGACAATAATTCGCTCACTAGTCAGTACCAGCACAACGCAAATCAGCAACAAGCCACAAATAGACTATCCGGCTAATGACAAAATTATATACCCTCGGCAGCTCAGGTTTAGCGGAGGAAGTGGTTCGTTAGAGACGTACATCATTTGCTGGAGCTAATGAGCGAGAGCGTACTAGGGCGTCAGGGTGTTCTTGACAAAACTGGGACTGGTTTTATAGATTTGCGTCGTCGTACCTGGGCACCTGGAAGCTTAAGTTCACGTATGAAACACTTACGCTGTTAGCTGCACCGCTATAATGCCATTAACCATCACAAAATTTAACTTTGATAACTTTATTATCTTAATAAAGAATAAGCTGGGACTTATTCTCTAACTCACGCTGTTTGCTGTACCGTTATGACTGAGTTAACTTGGAGCTTAAGCTAATTTCTCTAATATTGATAACAATAAATGATGATGTAAGTGTTTTAAAAATAATTTTTCTAGAGAGTTCTGAACCTCCCGTCGAACTTTTTCTTCAAATTAATTGGTATTCTGCTAAATAAAGTTCTCGATCGTTACATTTTAAATCACCATAAGAACTTTTGATCCGTTTTTGGAAATTAGTGTGAGCAGCAAATCAGGTATTTCTATTTCACGAGATACGTATTTTTTACATTTTCACTTCATTTCATTTTTGAGATTCAATTTTTGAATAATTCATGTGCAAAAGTGTTTCTACCTCACCAAATTTCGGTTTCAAACGCTCGAACTGATAAGCGACAAAGTTATTTCGTTTAAATAGGCAGGAAACTATCAATCTACGATTTTGTTTACCATAATTATAGTTCTTAAATTACAATTTCTATTTCAATTTACTTGAAATCAAGCGTGTGTGCGGCAAACACGAATTCCAAGATTCAATTCTGGATTCATGTTTTTTGAAACTAAGAGAAAACTTTCGGCTTAAAATTACGGAATTACGAGCGTTTTACACGGAGGTTTGTAAAGAAAACAATTTTCACTAATATAATTTAATTAGTATAACCAGATTTATAGATCGAACAGGTAACTTCTAATCGATCAATGTAACCAGATTTTTAACTCCCACATATTATTCCAACCTGATGAAACAGATTTATAACTCCAATATATATATATATTATCAATATATATATATATATACACCTAATATATATATATATATACAATACGATTAATACAAACAAGTTTCCCCAATTTGGTTAATACTACCAGATTTACAAATCCATTACGTAACTCCAATTCAATTTATATAACCGAGGGTAAAGAACGAGAGGTGTTCGAACACCTTCAAAGTACACGCTGCACTCAACACGCCTTACGTTACATTAACACGCCACACGCTACTCGTTACAATCGATGCGTTGCACTTTTTCCGTTCCACAAAAGGAAAAAACATTTCGAGTGCCATAATTAATAGAATGAAAGAAGACACTTGAGGACGACTACATCAATTGTTTTATCCAATTAGCCGACGGGTTCTTGAGAAAGCCCGGTAGAGATGCGGTCAACTGGTAAGTTTTGTAGCAGTGCGGTCAACTGCTAAGTCCTGTAGAAGTTCAGTTAACTAGTGAGTCCGTGTAGAAGTTCAGTTAACTAGTAAGTCCTGTAGAAGTTCAGTTAACTAGTGAGTCCGTGTAGAAGTTCAGTTAACTAGTAAGTCCTGTAGAAGTTCAGTTAACTAGTAAGTCCTGTAGAAGTTCAGTTAACTAGTGAGTCATGTAGAAATGTAGTCAACTAGTAAGTCCTGTGGAAATGCGGTCAACTGGTAAGGACCCAATTAGAAGTTCGGTCAGCCAGTTAGCCGAACTGTGGTCAGAGGTTTTGAAGACAGAGCACTTCTAAGCAGCACTTATGCACCTGATCATTACCTGTCACGTGCACTTGTATTGATATATGTGCTGTGCTCTCTAATTACACGTGAACTGACGTGGCTAACTAGACGTGACATGGCGCATGGCGGTCTCTCATGGCGAGCACATTATGCACTCTACTAGTGTGCTGGTGTCAGTCATGTTCAAAGAGATGAACGTGTAGTTTGTATGTTCCTAATTTCGATTGAAGAAAAAGAAAATGCCGCTTGAAACGCTTCAGTCATTTTGGAAGAACAACGGGAAGTAGGATTTGAAAGTATGTTATTTATAATGTACTGTATATTATATTCAATGTATATATATTATATTTTATTCAACATTCACGTACCGGCAGTGATGAATAGACATATGGGATCTAAAAAAAAAGTGATGAATGAGAATGTTATGAAATGAAAATGAGAAAAATTAATGGAAGTGAAAAAAGCTCACTAAAAACACCTAGAAATACAAAAAAGAAGACATGTAACGATTGGGTTACCATTTCCCGATTGCGATTAAGTTTGACATAAGTTAAAGTTTTTAGTTTTCATGAGTGCAATGATGTTACAATTCGTCTATTGAAATTAAACTTGACTGTAAATTAATTATTGCCCACCTCGACCGCCATGGCGTAAACTTTAGGTCAACATTCAACTCAAACGAAAGTCAAATTTAGCAATTAATTTTAACACGTTAATTGCTATAGGTTAAAGAAAAGTTCAATATTCAACTCAAATTTAAAGTCAATTGAAGTAAGCAACTTTGGAAATAGCGAACATTAACTGGATAACCCCTTTGTTTAGCTTTAATTAAGTATTTATGAAAATTGAGTTTGTGACTACTGGTCGGTCAGCAAAATAATGGCAATTCCCTCCGTGGTCACCGCTGGACCACGCCACAGCCAGAGAGCTTAACCTATTCATGGTTACACAGATAATACATTTGTTAGCGTGATCCCCATTGCTGGTCTGAATATTAGGACTAAATATTGGGTAATAAACAGTATTATTATGTGATAAAATACTGAATATTAGATTATTAACAATATTATTAGGCGATAAAATACTGAATATTGGGTAATTAACAATGTTTTTAGGCGATAAAATACTGAATATTGAGTAACAACCAATGATAGACGATAAAATACTGAATATTAGGTAATAAACAATATTATCAGGCGATAAAATACTGAATATTAGGTAATAAACAATATCACTAGGCGACAAAATACTGAATATTGGGTAACAACCAGAGATAGGTGGTAAAAAATACTGAATATTCGGTAATAAACAAAGTTTCAAACTCACTTATGGCTGTAGATATATCGCTCATGTCAGTGTGGTCCCCGTAGGACGATGGGACGATCTGAACATTAAGTTGTAAAATTGCATTAGTCCGAACATTAAATGAATCAAGTCCGAGGCCAAAAAATATATTGAGAACTTTACGCGACTTAAAAAAACTCTTGAGAATTTCATAAGAAAAAATGTATTTAAAATTTCACAAAACCTGAAAATAATTAATGAGAATTTTGCGTCCCAAGAAATTAATTGAGAACTTCTGTAGACGATTTCTACTTTAGAAACACAATAATCATCAAATATTGGAGTATAGGAAAAAGTTGAAAAATAAATTATGCGAATAGTGTGGATGCGACTGATGCTCCTTGTGAAAGAGATACGGAAAATCGTGCGTACGTTTTAGATTTAAATCCGCACATCTCGGTTCTGAACCTGCTGTACGTAACAGAATATGACCAGAAATCACATAAGCGAAAAAAGAAACATAAAATGCGTCATCATTATCGACACACAAACACTTTCACACGAAATTAACTCACGAATATTGACACACGAATATAGGCGCTCTAATATTGCTACTCGAATATTTCTGCACGAATTTTGGCACACGAATATAGGCGCTCTAATATTGCTACTCTAATATTTCTGCACGAATTTTTGCACACGAATACTCGCAAGCGATTGTTGGCACACGAAAATTAACTCACAAATATTGGCACACGAATATTGGCTTACGAATATTGGCACACGAATATTGACACACGCATTACTCGACTCACGAATAACGCATTCAAAATAATACACATAACAACACGTTGGTAACATGTTATCAGTGCACACACTTTATCCGTTTCTTCAAATTACCAATTAGTGCCTCTTTCTTCTCATTAGCGCTATTGCAGGTGATATCCAATAATTCTAATAACTCATTAGGGTATAAAATATGTCAATTAACACATCAATATGCTGACCAATGTGATAATTAGCTCGGCCAGTTACACATTAGCGCATATCAGAACTTGCTAATCATCTCATTAACACAAGATAGCAATTGCTCATTAGTGTCGCTAGTTGCACATTAGCGTACGGTGGGAAGCACCTAATGAGAGCCAGTAGAGGCCGCGCAGGGTCTTCTCTCTCCCCCCACACCTCCACAAACCCCTCCTACCTCCCAAACGAAAATATGCTTGTGAAAATCCATGAAAATATCGAAAAATATGTTTATAAATTTATGAATTCAGACATATTTTTTGTGTTTATGTATGTAGGTTTTTTAGTATAATTTATTTATGTAGCATTTCATCATATATCAATATTTGATGTTAGTTGTATATATATATATATATATATATATATATATATATATATATAGAGAGAGAGAGAGAGAGAGAGCGAGACGATGTATTCGTTTATCGCCTGTATATTTATTTACATATTTATAGAAATATATTTGTTATTTATTAATGAATAACAGACTCTATTAATAAATACATAAATATATTAATAAAGACGAACCTCATCGTCAAGATTCTTGAAAAAAATTTACTTCTGAACAAAAAATCCTCTCGATGCTGTAAAAATATGTGGTTTGAAAGAAAATTCCCTCGAACAAATTCCCTCAATTCCCTCAAACAAATTCACCCTCAAAACATCCTCAAGAAATTCCCTCAATTTCAAACACCCTCAGGAAACAAGAGACGTCTCCCACTCGTATCAATAAATGTGTGCAGTTGTGGAAATTTTTTTCCAAAACCCGTTAAAAAAATGCAATTTATGGAAGAAATATTCATTGCCTCAGCAAAAAAGTTAATGCTGAGGCATTAAATTTTACTGAGGCATTAAGTTCATAAATCAGATATGTTGATATGGGAAATCCAATCAGGAATTTTTTAATATTTGTTGTGTAAAATATGAAGATTTGTTGAAGAAAATTTGAAATGTTTGAAGGAGATAATTGCTCCTACCACCTCTTAAAAATATATATTTCATTTAAAAAACTTCAAATATCTGTGAGATATATTCTCCTTCTCCACCTCATAAAAATGTATATAGGTACCAGAAAACTTGAATTACTCGTAATAGAAAACCTCTCCTCCCTCCTTGTAAAAAGTAAATATTTTGTATAAAAAAGCTTCAAATATTTATAAAACTCTCCACTGCCCTCTTTTAAAGAACTAATTGAAATTTTTAAATTTTCATTGAAGTAAATTAAAATAAATAGCTTGAAATTCTTGTGAAAATATTTAAAACACACTTTGTAAGAATGCATAATTCTGCAAGAATGCTTCAAATATTTATAAGAAGGAATCTCACTCCTACATTGTAAAAACTATATATGTTATACAAGAAAACTTTAGATGTTTGTACTAAAGAACCTTTTCCCTCGAGAAGAAATATTTATTTGAACTTGAACTTGAAAACTTTAAATATTAAGAAGGTAAATTGAAAACTTGAAATATTAAGAAGAAAACTTGGAATATTTGTGAAAGAGAATCTCCCCTCCTCAGCTTGTTAAAAGTATGTTTTTCAACTTGAAATTCCCGAAAGCTTAAAAAATGGAAACATCAAGATGAAATCTTGAAATCTTGATATATTTGAAAAAAGTTAAAACATTTATACAATAGAATCTCCCCTACTCACCTTGTAAAAATACATAATTCTGCAAGAAAACTTGAAATATTTATAAGGCTCTCCCCTGCACACCTTGTAAAAACTATACATGTGTGCGAAAAACCTTGAAATATTTGTAACATTTCCTTTCCCTCCATGGAAGAAATACACATTTTGTATAAGGAAACTTGAAATATACATAAAAGATAATCTCCCCTCCCCACCCTATACAAAATATATATTGAAACTTGAACTTAAACTCTAAATCATATTTAGAACTTAAAATATTTAAAAAAATTTAGAACTATTTAGAAAAATATTTAAGAAAATATTTAGAACTTACTTTAACTCTAAATATTTTTTAGAGTTTAAGTTCAAGTTTCAATAAATATTTTTTATAGGGTGGGGAGGGAAAATTATCTTTTACGCATATTTCAAGTTGTCTTATAAAAACATTCAAGACGAAATATTCAAGAAAACTTTAGATTTTTAAGAAAACTTGTAACACAAGAGAAAATCCCACCTCTCCACTTCATAAAAATACGTAATTCTACAAGAAAACTTGAAGTATTAATAAAAGCTAATCTCCCCTACCCACCTCGTAAAAACACCACGTATAGCACAAGAGGAGCTCCAGCAGGCCGGCCGTCACCCGACACCCTCGCAACAGCCGCAAAAAACGGCTCCGACCTGCGCTAATTTGCCTTCAGTCGACTGGAACTAAAGCGAACTGAAGTGTGGTGGTGTGGCATGGTTGTGGCGTGTGTGGCGTGTGTGTACCACGGTTGTGGCGTGTGTGGCGTGCGTGTACCACGGTTGTGCTATGGCGTGTGTGGCGTGCGTGTACCACGACTGTGGCGTGTGTGGCGTGCGTGTACCACGGTTGTGGCGTGGTTGGCGTGCGTGTACCACAGCTGTGGCGTGTGTGGCGTGCGTGTACCATGGTTGTGGCGTGTGTGGCGTGCGTGTAACGTAAATTGAGAGCGTATGACCGCTTAACTCCATTAAAGTCTACTCAATGAAGTACAAATCGGGAGACTGAACAAACCAATACAACACGGCAACACGATGACGTCGGAAACATTCCCTTATGCTGAAAAATATTTTAATTTCCTTGTCGGTATCCTTACTGCCTACGAGGTGGGTCGTGAATAGTCACAAAAAACACACGTTGCAGAAATGAAATGGGAAGAAATGCGTAAAAAAAACTTAATATTTTGATGGATTAAAAACGTATACTAATGAATCAAAAACGATTTTCGTAAGTCAGGTCCTGGTTCACCTACAATTTTTTGCCACTTTTCCCACATCATTTCAAAATCGAGCGTCGATGTATGTAAAGTGTTCAGGACGGGACACGTTTAAGGAACATTAAACTGATGTAATAAAATTCACTAAGGTATTATTTATGAATTACAGCATTTTAGTTAAGCACAATTTTGATTTAACAACTTTGATTGTGTCCACTATACATTGAAGAACACAAGACTGTATATGTGGACATGGTGTTGAAAAGGCGTGTGAATGTAGACATGATGATGAAAAAGAGTGTCAATATAGACATGATGTTGAAAAGGCGTGTGAATGGGGACATGGTGTTCACCTGGAGTGTGAATGTAGAAATGTTGATAATATGTTGATAGCCAGGACTGTGTAAACAGCTGGAAACTCTATAGAAATATGATTGGAAGAGTTGAGACAGCGTGAGGTCGGTGGAAGAATTGCAGGCTTCGTCTTGAGAGCAACCAGAGTTCCTTGGGCATGCTCCAGTGGACCGAAAGCAGACATCGGGATGTACAGTTAGACATCGGGGTGTCCGTAGTCTAATTAGACATCGGGGTGTCCGTAGTCTAATTGAGAATTTAAAAATTTAACATGAGAATATCCAATCTCTATCTGAAACATCTCAGGAATTGGACTTAGGGTATCCAAAAGTCTAAATAGAAATTCAAAAAATTGGACTTCGGAGCGCCCGAAGTCCAAAATAAAAAAAAACATTCAAGACGAAGTAAATGTAAATTGAAAAATTGAACTACAGAATATCTAGTTTAATGGAGTATTCAGGAATTGAACTCTGGAAACCCTAAGTTTAATTTAAAGTTCATAAATCAGACATGTTGATATGGGAAATCCAATCAGGAATTTTTTAATTATTTGGACTTGAAGGTGCCCAAGGTTTACTTGAAAATTGTAATTGGGCTTGGAGAGATTTACTTTAAAATTGTAATTGGGGTTGTATGTACCCAAAATTTACTTGAAAAGTGTGATTGGGCTTGTAGGTACCCAAAACCTACCTGAAAATTTATTATTGGACTTGTAGATACGCTTCTTCGGACTTTCCACTGGATCTTTCCCATCTGGATACAAGTGAGACTCTTGCTTGCGGAGCGACACGGATCAGCGTCAGTTCTTACAGAACAATTACCGTCATTTTCCGTGTATAACATCATCTTAATCAGTTACGGTCATTTTCAAACATAAATGCCCTAGGTTAAGGATATTTTTAATGCCATAGTTAATTTGGAATTGTTAGTATATTAAAGGCTAAAGACGTAATGCGGAGGTCAATTTGAATAGCAATGACGAATGTTTTCTGGATGAGCGATTCAGAAGTGTTACTAGTATCAAAGTCTCGGTTGTGTGTGTCGGGCGTGCGTTGCTGGAGTTAGCCACACTGCAGGGAAATATGTGTTCTTGGCTGATAGTGTTTTTCTCGAGTTATTTTTCTTTTGAGAATGTAACTGGAATGCATGTCACCTGGGCAAGTGTTGCCATGTTGAGTGTTACCTGAGTGAGAGTTACTCATTGTAGTGTTCTTCGAGTAAGATTGGCAGAATAAGCGTTGCCTAAATTTAGTGTTGCCTGAATAAGTGTTGCCTGCATAAATATTGCTTAAACCGGTGTTATCTGTATATATGAGTGTTGCCTGAATTAGTGTTGCCTAAATAAGTGGCATCTGTACTTATGAGACACATGAGTGTTGCAAGAATAAGTGTAGCCTAAATAAGAGTTGCCTGAATAATGGTGCTTGAATAGGTGTCACTTGTACATATGAGTGTTGCCAGAATAAGGGTTACCTAATTAAGCGTTAGCAGAGTCGGCTCGAGTGGAGTGCGAGCCACCCGAGTAACAGTCCGCTGTACGAGTGCCACTCGAGAAAGCTAAGCCGTTACGCACGTCCCACTCGACACCGTCTCTGCTGGCCGTCGGCCTTTCAAAGCTGATAACAAATCTCTAATGAGTCGTGAAGTTGATCAGTTAGCCTGGGTAATGAGGTAACCCGATCCCTGCCTCGGCTACCCTTCTGCAGCCGCCATCTGAGTAACCTCTCCGCTGTCCTGCGCTTTATTAGGTATTTGCTTGTGTTTACCTTTGTGGACTCGAGCTTTTCTTGTCCGTCTTGAGCTTTATTTTTGTGCTTTACTAGTATTTAACTTCGTGAACTCCTGTCGTTCTTGTCCGTCTTGAGCTTTATTTTTGTGTTTTACTAGCATTTAATTCTGTGAACTCCTGTCGTTCTTGTCCGTCTCGAGCTTTATTTTTGTGTAATTAGCATTTATCTTTGTGAACTCAGGCCATTTTCGTCCGTCTTGAGCTTTATTCTAATTTGATTTCCTTTTCGTTTGTAAACTAATGCCGCTCTTGTTCATCTTGAGCTTTGTTATGATTTTACTTGTTTTTTCTTTATGAGATCATGTTGTTCTTGTCCTTCTTAAGCTTTATTACGATTTTACTTGCTTTTCCTTTGCGAGATCATGCCTTTTTTGTCCGTTTTGAGCCTTGTTGTGATTTTACTTCCGTTTACTTTTCTGTGATCATACCCCGAACCTATATATGAGTGTTTAAAAATTTTGGGCCGAAGTCGTTCTCAGGTATGTGTCTGTAAGCCGGTTACGTCAGGCCGGTCGTACTGAAATTCGGTCCACGCTTCACGAGTGTGGAAGTTGGACAGTAAGTTGTGAGATTAGAGTTAGATAATTAAATTTCAAAATTCAAAAATTTTAAAATTATCGTTGAATTAGATTTGTGTATCGTCGTTCACAAGAGAAAGATATTTGTGCAGGAAATGAGATAAGGTAGTCAGCACTGTGGGTTGATTGCGTACCTACCACGAACATTAAGATGTAGACACATTAACCTAGTTGCTCACCACCAACACCAACACCAACTTGCAGTGTGAATTATGCTCCTCAACAAGCAATCGGAGCACATTAAGCAACACAACACCACCACAACATGGCAGTCTGGTCGACATCTTCTTCAGACATTCCTAAACGTCAGACTCTGCTCTCCATCCAGGCGAGATGAATGCTAATAGGCAACAAGGTATTGTAAGGTAATGTAAGGTAATATAAGGTGATATAAGGTCCAGCTTTTGAGGTAAGGCGAGATGAATTCTATAATGATGAATTCTATAGGTGATATAAGGTCCTGCTAGTAAAGTAAGGGGAGATGAGTTCTATAAGCAGGACTTATTCGGTTCTCGAACTAAATTATTTCATATTACTCGCACACTTAAGTACTGAAAACTTCATATTTTCAGTACCAAGAGAAACAGAGTTTCTGGTAAGTTTGATCACCTTGTTTTTAACGTTTCACCCCATCTGGCGTTATTAGGATAGGGTGATAAGGATATGTAACATACCAAATGATGTCTTTGATGTAACCACGAATTCTTGTTTTTAGTCTTCAGTTTAGGATTTTTGTATGTTCTGTATTTTTTTCGTGTGGGATGTTGGATAATTTCCGTAATCATTTTTCAAAGTCTTTAGTCATACTCAGAGAATGTGTTTAGGTTTCGATAATTTAATAGAAATTTATAATTCAATTTTGTAAATAATGAATATGGTGAAACTGAAATGTAAACCATAAGAGGTCCACCTAAAGGTTGGTCAAATTTCGTTTAATGGGTTCACCGTGAGGTATAAAACCATATTTAATAGCGCAATAACAGATGAAGTATAGCCCCTTCGCATCTGTGAAACGACCTGCTAGTGATGCAAACCTCTGGTATCTATTTAAAACAATAAAATGTTTCATCAAGGCATCAAACCTAATCTTACAGTAAATTTTCCAGTTTTTGTTATCAACGCAAATCTTGAAGGCGAATGACGGCATCGATGTATCGTATTTTTATTATGTGAAAACACTAAGTCTTTTTGTCCCATGTTTACTGCGTAGGGTGTCTCAAAAATATGTACACACTCTTTGACCGACGATAACTGCTGTATTTTTCCTTTTTTTTATGTGCGACTAAATAATTTTTTATGATATTTGATTTTCTTGAATTTAATGTTCTTTTCTTTGGTTTAAGTTATCACATTTGTATCTGTATCCATAAACACTTACATCAATACAAAACTCATGCATTCTGAGCTGTGGAAGTTTGAATTCGTAAATTCTTGTGGTAGTTATCGGTAAGTTCTGCGTGCAACGCAATTTTAACAAGAACGAAATTCGTAGTTTTGGTAGTTATCTATACTTATTCGACGTTATATCAATACCCGGTAAAGTCAGAATAAGCAGGAGCAAATACCTTGAAGAAAGTTAGATCCTGCTCGTTAACACCAGTTGGTAGAAGCAGTTCTCGTTAGTTCGGCATGACTTCACGTTACAAGTATGTGAGTTAACGCGCGTCCGAGGAATGGGTGTGTTCCGTAATTTGATTGTTTTGGTGCAGTCCGCCATATTGGAGAGGCATCTCTGAACCAAAGCCTAAGGCTCACAGTTGGTATAGGCATGGCCTTTTTCTGGCCAGAATTCTAAATTTTCGCCATGTTTCATTTGGAAAAATGCCCGCTCTGGTTCAGAGTTGGTTTGCCGAGGCACTTTTTTCTGCCCAAAATCCTCATTTGTTTCATACTTCATTCAAAAAAAATTCAAGTCTGAGTGGTTTAGGCAAGAAGGTTCCTTTTTTTCCTGTCAAAATCTTCAAGCTTGGTCATACTTCATTTGGAAAAATAGCAAACATACATAGGTTCAGAGTTTATTTTGGTGATTGCACTTTTTTGTACCCAAATTATTCGAATCTGGCCATACCTCACTCGCAAAAGTTGTCAAACGTGATATTTTTGGTTAGAAAAACTCACTAAAATTACCAAACGTAAGGTTTATGATTGAAAAAACTTTCAAAAATGGCCAAACGTAAGGTTTTTGATTAAAAAATTGTGAAAAATTGTCCAACGTGTGGTTTTTGATTCTAAAACCTCACTAAAATTGCTAAACGTGAGTTTTTTGGTTGGAAAACCCCAAACGAACGATGGTTTGGAGGGTTTAAGGTTGCACGAGATCCATCACCCGTTCACTGCGGGGGTTGGAAAGGTTCCTTCACGACGGGGGTTGTAAAGATCACTTCAAGGTGAGGGTTGGAACGATCCCTTCACAGCGAGGGATGCGAAGAGTGTCCGGCAACAGGATCCAGTGTTCATTGAGTTTTACTAGACCATGTCTTCCTCACACACACACACACACGCGGTACCAATAAGAAGTAACAATTTCAGAGATACGGTCGCTGGTTCGTCACTTTCGCGTCACTTACTGGCCGGTGTCGGGTCGTAATTAGTGGTCTTCACTTACGCTCTCCCGCTCACACGCTCCTTCTTACGGCTCTGGTTCACGACGTTAGTGTTTCGGCTCATTGGTTGTTGTTGTTGTTGTTGTTTTTGTTGTTGTTGTTGTTGTTGTTGTTGTTGTGGTTGTTGTTGTTGTTGTTGTTGTTGTGGTTGGTGTTGTTGTGGTTGTGATTGTTTTGTTGTTGTTGTTCTGTTGTTGTGTTTGTTGTGGTTGTTATGGTTGTTGTTATTGTTGTGGTTGTTGTTGTTGTTGTTCTGTTGTGGTTGTTGTTGTGTTTGTTGTGGTTGTTATGGTTGGTGTTGTTGTTGTTGTGGTTGTTGTTGTTTTGTTGTTGTTCTGTTGTTGTTGTGTTTGTTGTGGTTGTTATGGTTGTTGTTGTGTTTGTTGTGGTTGTTATGGTTGGTGTTGTTGTTGTTTTTGTTGTTGTTTTGTTGTTGTTGTTGGTGTTGTGGTTGTTGTTGTTGGTGTTGTTGTTGTTGTGTTATTGTTGTTGTTGTTGTGTTGTTGTTGTGTTTGTTGTGTTTGTTATGGTTGTTGTTGTTGGTGTTGTTGTTGTTGTAGTTGTTGTTGTTGGTGTTGTTGTTTTCGTGTTATTGTTGTTGTTGTTGTGTTGTTGTTGATTTTGTTGTAATTGTTATGGTTGTTGTTGTTGTGTTGCTGTTGTGTTTGTTTTGGTTGTCATGGTTGGTGTTGTTGTTGTTGTGGTTGTTGTTGTTGTTGTTGTTGATGTTGGTGTGTCTGTTATGGTTGTTGTTGTTGTTGTTTTTGTTGTTGGTGTTGTTGTTGTTACTGTTGGTGATGTGGTTGTGGTTGTTGTTGTTGTTGTTGTTTCTGTTACTTCTGTTATTGTTATGAGTTAATGATGTACGTCTATGGTTGTTCACTAATTTACTTAATAGTGAAATCTTGTTGTTGTTATTGTTGTAATGGGTTAATAATGGTTTATTTATTTAACAAATTTATCTATTTGTTGTTGGCTCCTCATTTCTTGTGTTATTGCTATGAGTTATTGATGTGAGACCTTCCATCTGCGGCTGTTCAGTTATTTACTTTCGGCTCATCATTTCTCGTTGCTGATTTGTCGTTGAAATATGTTAACGACGTTATGTACTTCGTCTGTATCTGTACATTAAATTATTTTTGACTCAAAATGTATTTTATTGTTGCTGTTTTAAAAAAATTTATTTCACTGTTTTATTAAGATAATTAATATCCTCTCCTTGTTTGTTTATTTACTATTTAAAATTATCTATTAATTAACACCACACCACACTTCCTACTCCCACTACACCACACCGCCACACCACACCATACCACACCGCCACACCACACCCCTACTTCCAACCACACCACTACGACACCCCCCCTCTCCCCGCCCCCGCAGGAAGCCACCACGCACCGCTTATATTACTAATTGGCTCCTCAGCAAGCTTCTCTAATTGCGCCACCGCCGCTCGCCGCCGCTAATCCAGCACAACGCGGGCTTGGGGCCAAAATATCGTCTGTTTTTTGACTGCTCTGTGGCAGTTTTGGTCTGCTTGAGACGATATCCTAGGGAATGTCTACTTGGATGTGATGTCCTGTCGAAGATGTCCAGGTGGGCGCGATGTCCTGTAGAGAATGTCCACATGGGCGTGATGTCCTGTAGAGAATGTCCACATGGACGCGATGTCCTGTCGAGGATATCCACATGGGCGCGATGTTCTGTCCAGGATATTCACATGGTAGCGATGTCCTGTAGAGGATCTCCACACGAAGGCGATGTTCTGTAGAGGATATCCACATGGGCGCAATGTCCTGTCGAGGATATCCACATGGGCGCGATGTCCTGTCGAGGATATCTACATGGATGTGATGTTCTAGAGAGAATAGGGCACAAAACAGGACACACCTGACGATCAAGTTGAAATTTTTATCTTGTTTGAAGAGAGTTCGACATTGACGTGATAATCTTGAAGCAAAATGATGAAGTAAGGTTAGAAATTTGAACTTTGGGACGTCATTTTAAAGTCTAATTTTAAGGCTGAAAATAATTCAAACTATCGACACCAATCTTGCGATGCAACAATCGCTTCTTGCGAATCATGTGTCCCATTTATTACAGTATTATAGCTTCAGAAATTCGAAATCCAAAAAGTTGAAATGTTTCACGTAGCGTTGAAATATTTTCCATTTATGTTACTCTTTGCGTCTTAACACAAAGGTGGTAACCAAGCCTTTTTCATTTTTTAGTGGAAGAACACGTCCAATATTTCGAAAGTGTTTCCATGACCCTGTAACAAATGTGCTAACCAAGCAGTTTTCATATTTCACGTCCAATACTTCAAAAGTGTTTACATCACCCTGTAAAAAATGTGCTAACAAAGCAATTTTTATATTTCACGTCCAATACTTCGACAGTGTTTCCATCACCCTGCGCCATGCTGCCCGCACCTGCCGTCACCGAGGCGTCCCGACAGTCGGTCGGCCGTGACAAAAGTTTAGATTTGTGCGAACCGCAGCGTCTTGCGTCAGCTTTGTAGTTACACAGGTTCTTGTTCTGTGTAGGTGCTCTGTTTGACTCATGTGTTAAGGACAGCAGCATTTCAAAAGCTGTATTTTCATTCTGTAGAATAACCGCAGATTTTGAAAAATAGACGCATAAGTTTGAATTTTCTCCCATTAAAATTAAAACTAGTTTTTTAAAGTGAATAACCTTATTTGGCTTTAGAGTTCCGTGTCTAAAGCAAAGATACATTCAATGAATACTTTTTCCCTCTAGGAAGAATGAGAAATGAATCGAATTTCAGAGGGCTATCTTAAACCTAAATTTTCTTAGGTTTAAATCTTAATTTTCCTTTGATTTAAGTGAGTTCAATTTCAAGGGACACATATCGGAAGACTCTGTTATTGGTTCCTGCGATAACGAAGCACCTTTTTAGCTTAACAAATGACCGTTTCAGAGTGCTAATCTAGTTTGGGAGATTCTAAAGAAAACACAGCCCCAGTGAGGAAGATGGATTGGCATGTCAAGCATTTGGCAGAAATTCCAGCTGTAGTGATCTCACGATGTCTGTGTGACCTAACAAGCATGTCAAAAAACACATTGGTACAGTACACAGCACCGGTTTTAAAAGATAACTCTTATCATCGCAGATATAACTTGTCTCTGAAATTTTAGACGGACGACGAACGTTTCAAAGTGACGGATGTGAGTCAGGTGTACGTACCTTCGCTTTCTTTTTTTACGGGTCAGGATCAAGTTTCGAAAGGTCAAGGTATCAAAATTTGGCTTTTTTTTTTAGCGTAACAAAGCTCTCTCATTCACAAACTGTCCGGCGTTTTGGAACTTTAAATTAATGTTTTCTGTCGTATTAGACCATCACTTCTCAGAAAGTTAGGGCGGCTTGTGCGCGAAACGTTTTCAAGACAGAGAGCGCATTTTTCCAGAATTTTCATCGAATTTTTTCCATCTTTCTATTATTCAATTCTTCTAAATTTATTTCCCCTTGGCTACGCTCCACAATTAACATCAAATAACAAATAAGACCAATGACACCTGATAATTTAGCTGCTATTTGCCATTTTCAATGAAGTTAAACGCTTGAAAGGGCATTAATTAGACCATGGACTTGCTTGAGCATATGCGACACAGATGGAGACATTGTGATGCTGTGAAGCTTCTGAACGCGCTTTTTGGTCTTACGAAAGGCAATAGTAAAAACTCACTTGCTCGTCAATTGGTATCACTTATTGCTCTCCTGCTCCCATTATCACTACTATGACTAGCACTAATAATGCTTCTACCACTACTACTACCACAACTACAATTGCTACTAGTACCCCTACCACTACTACTTCTACTACCATTATTACTATAACGACTACCACTACTACTACGTCTACCACTACTACTACGTCTACCACTACTAATACTACTACTACTTCTACTACTACAACTACTTCTTCTACTACTACTAATACTAATACTACTAATTCCCCAACTACTGATGCTGCTTTTAATGAATGTAAACAATAACTCTAAGAACACTTACCCCCTCCACACCCACCTCCACACCTGACATTTTTGTGCGGCAATCTCGACGAGTTCCGATGTTTTGTCCAGAAAATATCGTGGCTTCGCTTGCTCATTAATTCTAAGAAGCAATCACTTGAAAAATAAATGAGCGCACTTTAGCAAACAACTTAAACAGAATGTTAAAAAGCGATGAACAGTTTGTTACGAGATATTACAAATAAGAACGCAATGTGACATTATTTTTGTGGAGACTATTCCGGATTATTCCTGAAGATATCATCTCCTTTAGTGATCTATGGTGTAGACAAGGGCTTTTCAACCGGGGGTACATGTACCCCCAGGGTAACATTCGACATACTTCATATGTTAAAATGTACAATATATATTTACATACAACTGTATAAGTATATATCATTATGAATCATTAAGTGTATTTTTATGGTTTCTTAAACCTTTAACTGTGCTGGGGGTACATGAAGGTACACCATTAAGTTAAGGGGGTACACGACAGTATAAGGGTTGAGAAGCCCTACATTAGATCATATACTATAATTCCCTTGTTTATTTTAAATGAATTACGCTATTTCACGTCATAATTCGCTGTTTAAATTATTTGAGACCCCAGCTATTAGTCTCATTCTATTTTTTAGAGCATTTCTTTTGGAAATTTTTTCTTTTCCTTTCGAAGAATATATAAGAATATTCATACAACCAGGTATTTCATTTTTTTTTGCATTTTTCTTACATAAATTTTTGCTTCTCTTTGCAAATTTTGAAAACTACCTTCCCCGAACACTCACGCTTCCAGAATCTTCCCCAACCACCATTCCATGTTCCTCCCCAGCGAAGGGGGGGAGGGGCTTGAGGGGGAGTTTATATGATAAAATGACTACTGGTACCTTCCTCACAAGGTGCTAGAGGTCATGGTTTGATCTTACATAATCGTTACTGACACTATTTTATTAACATATTTCTATGCATACTGGGTGCCTCTCCAAAAAAATGTACTCATACGTTGACTGGCGATTTCTCGCGAATTTTCTGTTTTGGTGTCCAGGTGCAATTAAGTTCACGTTCCTGACACTGAATTTTCTTAAATTTAAGGTTCTTTTCTTCGATTTAACTCATAAGACTTGTGTGTGTCTCAATTGACACCCACATCAGAACTAAATACATGTGTACTGGGCAGTCAGAAAGTGAGGGTGGCGGGGACGGAAATTGGGGGTGGGGTGAAATAGGGGGACGGGGAGGGGGGAGGGGCAGGCAGGCTCTAATTACCTGCCCCTCAGGAGGCACTTCCTCCGGCCTGCAGTGCAGGTCGTGTTCCGATGTTCAGCCTATTGCAGTTCTTACAATTTATTCATTGTGTATGTTTAATTATTATTTGTCATTTTTTTATTGTTTACTGTTATTGCGTTGTTTATTTATTTTTAACAAGTATTTTGTTATTTATTTATTTTTAATTATTTTGTTATTTAATTATTTTAATTACATTGTGTTATTTATTTATTTCTAATTATTATTGTGTTGTTTGTTTATTTTTAACAATCATTTCGTTATTTATTTATTTATTTATTTTAATTATTTTGTTATTTTTTTATTTTAATTACTTTGTGTTATTCATTTATTTTTAATTAATAATTATTGTGTTGTTAATTTATTTTTAATTATTATTTTGATATTTATTTATTTTCACTCACTGGGGGCGTTCTAGTTTATTCATTATTAATTTTTTATTATAATTTTGTTATTTATTTGCTTTTGCTTACTGGGGTGTATTGCAATTTGCTGAGGTTGCTTTTGAAGTAATTCTTTGTAATGATTCGTAAGAGACTATTTTTCAAGTATTTTAAAGTATTAATTATCAGGGTACTTCAAAAAAATGCACCCAAGAGTAAATAAATTTGCAAAAGAAGCACAAGGTTTCTATGGATGCCCTAGAAGTTAACTCACTTTGCCCTCCTGTAGTTACATCTCAAACCGTCCGTTGGTATAGTTCCGACCATTGGTGTAGTTCTGAGTATTATTCCTACTGGTATATTGCTCAAGGAAATAGAAGTATTGCTTCTGGAAATAAAACTATTGCATCTGGAAGTAAAAGTTTTGCTGGTAAAAGTAAAAGTATTACTTGTGAAAGTAGAAGTATTGCTTGTGATAGTAGAAGTTTTACTTGTGAAAGTAGAAGTATTGCTTGTGAAAGTAGAAGTATTGCTTGTGATAGTAGAAGTTTTACTTGTGAAAGTAGAAGTATTGCTTGTGAAAGTAGAAGTATTGCTTGTGATAGTAGAAGTTTTACTTGTGAAAGTAGAAGTATTGCTTGTGAAAGTAGAAGTATTGCTTGTGAAAGTAGAAGTGTTGCTTGTGAAAGTATTGCGTGAGAAAGAAGAAGTATTAATTGTGGAATATTATATACATTATATATTACTAGTGTGCACAGCCCGCAAAAATGACGGGATTAAATACCTTCCTTTAACCAACTTCCAGATGTGGATGACAAACAAATATATCCATCCTAACAGTACCCGTGCAAAAAAAAATATCATTGTATTTGCGCACTGGTGAAACTCGTATCACAGATACGGTCATTATGGCTATCTTTATGAGCATGACAGAGATATGGAAGAAGCAGACTCCAAACAAATGAACCATGGGTGTAGTTAGGTAGTAGCAGGACCCGTAGAAATTCCTCGAACGATGTCATCGTTAATTAAGCTAGGCGGACCCGCGGAAAATGTTGTCAATATTACCTAACTTATGCTAACCTATCTTAACCGAACCAAAACTATCCTAAACGAACCTATCATGATAAAATGTCAAACATATCTATGCATGTAAAGGCCATCTTTTGATGTTATACTGGAATTTGGTATCCATGATCCCGCATACTCAGACATCCTATGTTTCTCAAGAAGCGGACACCAAACAAATATATAATTAACACACAACGGGTATTATTAGGTTATATTCCTACGGAGGCATATTTAGTTACAATGTTTTCTTTTTGCGGTAAAATGAGTGCATTATGTTATAAAGCTACGCGACTAATCAGCAGATCATTTATCTAGTTATCATATACCTTACACTAATTTACTTGTATGCTTACTTGATGAATGTCTGAGATGCTTATCAAGTGGACTTGAACTATCTTGAACAATTAGTCAGTCTCTCCAAACTACCAGATCTCACTTCGTGACCTCATCACTTTATTCCTTTCACAGTCTCATCACTTTGTTCCCCTGTTAAGAGACAAACGCGTTGTACCCCGGAAAAGCATCACTTTGTTCCCCTGTTAAGAGACAAACGCGTTGTACCCCGGAAAAGCATCACTTTGTTCCCCTGTTAAGAGACAAACGCGTTGTACCCCGGAAAAGCATCACTTTGTTCCCCTGTTAAGAGACAAACGCGTTGTACCCCGGAAAAGCATCACTTTGTTCCCCTGTTAAGAGACAAACGCGTTGTACCCCGGAAAAGCATCACTTTGTTCCCCTGTTAAGAGACAAACGCGTTGTACCACGGAAAAGCATCACTTTGTTCCCCTGCTAAGAGACAAACGCGTTGTACCCCAGAAAAGCATCACTTTGTTCCCCAGTTAAGAGACAAACGCGTTGTACCCTGGAAAAGCATCACTTTGTTCCCCAGTTAAGAGACAAACGCGTTGTACCCTGGAAAAGCATCACTTTGTTCCCCTGTTAAGAGACAAACGCGTTGTACCCTGGAAAAGCATCACTTTGTTCCCCTGTGAAGAGACAAACGCGTTGTACCCCGGAACAGAGGAGCAGATTGTCCCCTCAAGAGCGTCACGCTCATCACTACCCAATGACGCGCACAGCCGCGTACGCAGCGCGAGGGAAGGCAGGAAGTGCATCGTTGTAGCTGCTTGAGCTGCGCGTTTGTTTAGTGAGCCATTTGTGAGGCGGTGTGTGCTCACTTCTGTGAGATATAATGCCCTTGCCTTGTGCTCAATGTTTACTGAGAGAGGGTAGACACCTCTATACTCAGTGAAGTGTTACTGAGATATAATGCCCATGTCTTGTGCTCAATGTTTACTGAGAGAGGGTAGATACCCCTATACTCAGTGAAGTGTTACTGAGTTTGCTGTGAGAGGGTAGACACCTCTATAATCAGTGAGGTCTTCACTGTGATATAATGCCCTTGTCTTGTGCTCAATGTTTGTTGAGAGAGGGTAGACACCTCTATAATCAGTGATGTCTTTACTGTGATATAATGCCCGTATCTTGTGCTCAATGTTTGTTGAGGGAGGGTAGACACCTCTATAATCAGTGAGGTCTTCACTGTGATATAATGCCCTTGTCTTGTGCTCAATGTTTGTTGAGAGAGGGTAGACACCTCTATAATCAGTGAGGTCTTCACTGTGATATAATGCCCTTGTCTTGTGCTCAATGTTTGTTGAGAGAGGGTAGACACCTCTATAATCAGTGAGGTCTTCACTGTGATATAATGCCCGTGTCTTGTGCCCAATGCTTGTTGAGAGGGGGTAGACACCTCTATAATTATAATCAGTGAGGTCTTCACTGTGATATAATGCCCTTGTCTTGTGCTCAATGTTTGTTGAGAGAGGGTAGACACCTCTATAATCAGTGATGTCTTCACTATGATATAATGCCCGTGTCTTGTGCTCAATGTTTGTTGAGAGAGGGTAGACACCTCTATAATCAGTGAGGTCTTCACTGTGATATAATGCCCGTGTCTTGTGCTCAATGTTTGTTGAGAGAGGGTAGACACCTCTATAATCAGTGAGGTCTTCACTGTGATATAATGCCCGTGTCTTGTGCCCAATGCTTGTTGAGAGAGGGTAGACACCTCTATAATCAGTGAGGTCTTCACTGTGATATAATGCCCTTGTCTTGTGCTCAATGTTTGTTGAGGGAGGGTAGACACCTCTATAATCAGTGATGTCTTCACTGTGATATAATGCCCTTGTCTTGTGCTCAATGTTTGTTGAGAGAGGGTAGACACCTCTATAATCAGTGATGTCTTCACTATGATATAATGCCCGTGTCTTGTGCTCAATGTTTGTTGAGAGAGGGTAGACACCTCTATAATCAGTGATGTCTTTACTGTGATATAATGCCCGTGTCTTGTGCTCAATGTTTGTTGAGAGAGGGTAGACACCTCTATAATCAGTGAGGTCTTTACTGTGATATAATGCCCGTGTCTTGTGCTCAATGTTTGTTGAGAGAGGGTAGACACCTCTATAATCAGTGATGTCTTCACTGTGATATAATGCCCGTGTCTTGTGCTCAATGTTTGTTGAGAGAGGGTAGACACCTCTATAATCAGTGATGTCTTTACTGTGATATAATGCCCTTGTCTTATGCTCAATGTTTGTTGAGAGAGGGTAGACACCTCTATAATCAGTGATGTCTTTACTGTGATATAATGCCCTTGTCTTATGCTCAATGTTTGTTGAGAGAGGGTAGACACCTCTATAATCAGTGGTGTCTTTACTGTGATATAATGCCCGTGTCTTGTGCTCAATGTTTGTTGAGAGAGGGTAGACACCTCTATAATTATAATCAGTGAGGTCTTTACTGTGATATAATGCCCTTGTCTTGTGCCCAATCTTTATTTTAAGATATAACGCTCAATCATGTTTGAAATTTAATGCCTGTGTATTATGCTAATTTTTCCTAAGTAATAATCTCCGTATTTTATGTTCAATGTTTACTGAGTAATAATGTCCGTATTATGTCTGTATTGAGAAAAAAGAGATTTCTCGTTCTTTTTTTTCTTGGGCATGTCGTATGATTAATATTACTTGAACATGATCATTACTTTGTCTAAAATGTCGCTAAAACCTAATAATGAGTTGATGATGTTTATTTCTTGATGATGAATTAAATACACCGTGATCACAAGTACTACATGATTCAAAATTTAAGTTGATCATAAATATTCGAATCTTGTGGTAAACTGTAACTTGATAGTACGTATAAAGTAATCAAATAAATGCTACTTGAACAAAAAACAACTGATCGCATATATAAGTTGAACACATAG
Source organism: Morinoia aosen (assembly GCA_030386875.1). Taxonomy (NCBI): domain Eukaryota; kingdom Metazoa; phylum Arthropoda; class Malacostraca; order Amphipoda; family Talitridae; genus Morinoia; species Morinoia aosen. Next base: position 33,622,472 of record CM059569.1, on the reverse strand, counting down.
TCAAAAATTTTGACTAGGAGATTGTTAGTCTGAGGTGAACCGTATTCTGAGGTGAACCGTATTCTGAGGTGAACCGTATTCTGAGGTGAACCGTATTCTGAGGTAACCGTATTCTGAGGTGAACCGTATTCTGAGGTGAACCATATTCTGAGGTCAACCGTGTTCTGAGGTGAACCGTATTCTGAGGTGAACCGTATTCTGAGGTGAACCGTATTGTGAGGTGAACCGTATTCTGAGGTGAACCGTATTCTGAGGTAACCGTATTCTGAGGTGAACCGTATTCTGAGGTGAACCATATTCTGAGGTGAACCGTATTCTGAGGTGAACCGTATTCTGAGGTGAACCGTATTCTGAGGTGAACCGTATTCTGAGGTGAACCGTATTCTGAGGTGAACCGTATTCTGAGGTGAACCGTATTCTGAGGTGAACCGTATTCTGAGAACATCTAAAAGATAACGATACCTCATTCTACATAAAATGGAGTTTTAACCTACATACGGCATCAGCTGTCATTCATGCACCCAAGCACATATAGTTGAGTAGTCTTGAGCCTTTAATTTTAAACAGGAAACAGGTTTATATTTCTCTTCAGTAGGATGCCTTGTAAATGCGCGCGGTATGGCTTTTTGAAAATCGCTTCTTCTTTCGTTTCGAGCCTCGGAATTACAAGTTGTGGTTGCACATGCGATCTTTTCATACATAAATCATGTGGAGGGATATTAAAACGTTTGTGAAATTTCGTCAGGGATCGGTTAAAAATTACATGCATCTACAGGCTAAGATAAAAAAACTGTGTTTTTTAAATTTATTTCAATGAACGTAGTCAATTTAATCAATTTTTCGTGTGTATTATGTCCTGCGAATTATTTCGAAATTACTGGGACTTGTTTTAAGATTTTGCAGCTGTCGACGACGAAACACAAAAACAAGAAGATTGTTTAGCAGCTATTGAAGTTGCTGCAGTTGAATGCGAGCGTGAGCATTTTCACGCTCATGGCACGCTCTCGCAAGTGAGCGCACTTTGGAAGATCGATTAAATTTATGAATATTTTCCCTCATTATTATTTATCTTTTTATAAGATTTATCACAAAAACTAACGATTTCTGAGACGTCAAAATTTTATTAAATTTAACGCCGACCTTCTCTAACTCTGATCTTGCCTTACATTTGTGAAATATTTGATCTATTGCTGCATCAATTTTAATATTATTCAACACTTTAGGTAGTTCTGGTTTAGTACTACAGCGCTAACAATGGTCAAGACCGGTGGTTCCTAACCCCTGGGTCGCGATCCAGGACGTCACCGTTGTTCTAGTGTGCAGCTTATATTGATAAGCACGACAGCAATTATTTTTATTTTTATAGTGTAAGCCTATAGAAACCAGTTTTCAAAAGAAAAATCATATTATGAGTGAATTTTTGTACTGTTATAGAGGCTTGAGTCGCGGCAGTTGTTTTTGGGCAGATTTTGGGACATTTCCAAAAAAGGTTCAGAGCAACTGGTCTAGACCGTGCGCTAACAATGGTCTAGAGTCTAAGCCCTGCGCTAACACTGGTCTAGATACCTGCTCTTTCATCGCGCTATATCTAACATCAACAATATTGCATACCCTGCGCTCCAACTCTTCACTACACCTTACACTAATCTTGACCTTAGAATTACGTGTACGCAGAAGCAGAGTGGATCATTACTTGCTGTACGTTGCAGTCTCCAATGTTAGTGGCTATTTCTACCCTCACAAATTTCGCGTTACCTACCGCAATTACGGCCATGTTTATTTTATTCCGAAAATGACTCATTGTATAGTGTGGGTGGGTGATTTTAATATTGCCGATAGTCGTGTTAGTCTTCTTAGACAGTCTTCTAATAGTCTTGTTTGATCCCACCACTTGTTTTCGATCATCAAAACTCATTTTCAATCAATACTGATTATTTTTAAACATAACCTCTTGTTTTCAATCATCTCCAGTTTTTTTTATTAATTTTTTGTTCTATGATCTGTTTTTTGTACGAGAAAAGTTTTAGGGACGATCACCAGAGATTCGTTGCACGCAGGATATAGCCTAAGTGACATTGATGCTACAAAGATGAATTTAAGTGTGAACTTTTGGCTTCAACTTCAGCGTAACGCCTTTCCCAAACCAAAATGAGAAATGTTAATTCATATCCAATGCTCCAAAACTGGATTCTTGATTTTTAATTTAATTTCTCTCTGTTATTAACTGCTATTTTTCCTAATCACCTATTAGATAAATCTGCTATGTGTAAATTTCCTGCGTTAGGACTACCGCCCGCCTGCTTTGGCGTTTAAGCACTCCACGCAAAGGACGACCTTAAACCAAATGCCGAAATGGGTTTACGGATGTGATCCGTGCGTGTGCCAGATAACAAAATTTATTACTTCCATAGCTGGTCTAAGATAAAAAGACTGCAAATATGTTCAAGCTAGGATGGGTTAGAATGGAAAGCCTATGGACAGTCTGTACGCATTCAAGTGAAATGCTGCAATTTGACGACTGTAGTTTAGTACATGCATCACATCTGACCCCACACTCCCACACTGTAGCAGTGTGGTGACTGCAGTGTGCATCATATCTGACCCCGCACTCCCACACAGCTGCAGTGTGGTGACTGCAGTACGCATCACATCTGACTCCCACACAGCTACAGTGTACTGACAGCAGTGCTCATCACATCTTACTCCCACACTCCCACACTGTAGCAGCTACAGTGTGGTGACTGCAGTGTGCATCACACCAGACTCCCACACTTCCACACTGTAGCAGCTACAGTGTGGTGACTGCAGTGTGCATCCCATCAGACTCCCACACTCCCACACACCGCAGTAAGAGCTACAGTGTGATGACTGCAGTGTCCGTCACATTTGACGTGTGCCCGCACATTCCTCTCGAGACTACAATAACAAAGCAGAGCAGAACAAAAGCACAATGGGATAAGTGAGATTAGTTTATGTTTCGCTTGAGCGGCTCGTCACCAGCGGAGTCGACGAGCCTCTGGATTCCGCGCGGCTTAGCCGACCTGGCTTGTGACGCGGCACTTGTTGTCCTGTGCTCCCTGGTGTGTTGTTATCCCAACTGGGGGGGAAGTGTTATCGCTAACTGGGGGGAAAGACGTTAGTGTCCTCAGCTGGGGGTTTGTTGTTATCAATAACTGGAGTTGTGTTGCTGTCTCAGGATTGTGTTATCACTAACTGGGGTTGTGTTGCTGTCTCAGGATTGTGTTATCATTAACTGGGGTTGTGTTGCTGTCTCAGGATTTTGTTATCACTAACTGGGGTTGTGTTGCTGTCTCAGGATTGTGTTATCACTAACTGGGGTTGTGTTACAGTCTCAGGATTGTGTTATCACTAACTGGGGTTGTGTTGCTGTCTCAGGATTGTGTTATCACTAACTGGGGTTGTGTTGCTGTCTCAGGATTGTGTTATCACTAACTGGGGTTGTGTTGCTGTCTCAGGGTTGTGTTATCACTAACTGGGGCTGTGTTGCTGTCTCAGGATTGTGTTATCACTAACTGGGGTTGTGTTGCTGTCTCAGGATTGTGTTATCACTAACTGGGGTTGTGTTGCTATCTCAGGATTGTGTTATCACTAACTGGGGTTGTGTTGCTGTCTCAGGATTGTGTTATCACTAACTGGGGTTGTGTTGCTGTGTCAGGATTGTGTTATCACTAACTGGGGTTGTGTTGCTATCTCAGGATTGTGTTATCACTAACTGGGGTTGTGTTGCTGTCTCAGGATTGTGTCATCACTAACTGGGGTTGTGTTGCTGTCTCAGGATTGTGTTATCACTAACTGGAGTTGTATTGCTATCTCAGGGTTGTGTTATCACTAACTGGGGTTGTATTGCTATCTCAGGGTTGTGTTATCACTAACTGGAGTTTTGTTGCTGTCTCAGGATTGTGTTATCACTAACTGGGGTTGTGTTGCTGTCTCAGGATTGTGTTATCACTTACTGGGGTTGTGTTGCTGTCTCAGGATTGTGTTATCCCTTACTGGGGCTGTGTTGCTGTCTCAGGATTGTGTTATCACTAACTGGGGTTGTGTTGCTGTCTCAGGATTGTGTTATCACTAACTGGGGTTGTGTTGCTGTCTCAGGATTGTGTTATCACTGACTGGGGTTGTGTTGCTATCTCAGGGTTGTGTTATCACTAACTGGGGTTGTGTTGCTATCTCAGGGTTGTGTTATCACTAACTGGAGTTTTGTTGCTGTCTCAGGATTGTGTTATCACTTACTGGGGTTGTGTTGCTGTCTCAGGATTGTGTTATCACTTACTGGGGTTGTGTTGCTGTCTCAGGATTGTGTTATCACTTACTGGGGTTGTGTTGCTGTCTCAGGATTGTGTTATCACTTACTGGGGCTGTGTTGCTGTCTCAGGATTGTGTTATCACTAACTGGGGTTGTTTTGCGGTCTCAGGATTGTGTTATCACTAACTGGGGTTGTGTTGCTGTCTCAGAATTGTGTTATCACTTACTGGGGTTGTGTTGCTGTCTCAGGATTGTGTTATCACTTACTGGGGTTGTGTTGCTGTCTCAGGATTGTGTTATCACTTACTGGGGCTGTGTTGCTGTCTCAGGATTGTGTTATCACTAACTGGGGTTGTTTTGCGGTCTCAGGATTGTGTTATCACTAACTGGGGTTGTGTTGCTATCTCAGGGTTGTGTTATCACTAACTGGAGTTTTGCTGCTGTCTCAGGATTGTGTTATCACTTACTGGGGCTGTGTTGCTGTCTCAGGATTGTGTTATCACTAACTGGGGTTGTGTTGCTTCGGGGTTACACCGCAACACTCATGTGTGCGCTGCTGTAGATAATGATACACAATTTAATTAGGATTTTTTATTCATCCGATTATGTTTGCGTAATTCAGAATATTAATGTTCATAATGAAATTGAGATCAAGTACGACCCAAGACAATAATTATTGCAATAGATGACCGATATGATTATTAAATTAAATAAAAGTGAGAGACTGGTTGTCTCATTTTCAAATTGTAATTGTCTTCAAAGCCACTGCAGTGTAAGATCCCTAGTTATTAGTTTTCTCTTGTTAGTAATTGTATTTTTTAGAAGAATATTTTAGTGAAAAATTTTAGCAAAATTTAGTAATAATTTATTTGTAATACTTTTTTGTAATTTTGTACCTAGAACTGGATTATAATTGTTCAAGGGATGTACAGGAAATGCTTCTAATATTTGCTAGTACAGAATGACTACATATTTATTAATTGGCTAAAATAAACACGAAAAATAATAATAAATTAAACTCATCCAATGTGTACGCAACATGACAAGCACGTTTCTATTGTTCAAAAAAGTATCTCCTTAATTTTTTTCTGCTCATTTACATTAACTCCTGTATAAATATATTTCTATGGTTCATTTTATGAAGCTTGTCTGTCATTGAAGCAAAACTTTGTGATGGATATTTATCACTGCTCTTCATTCCTGAAAGATAAGATGTTCTTAAAATAAAAACCATAATGGAGGACTAAAAGACTAGAATATTGACATATGCTGAATTTAGTTCCTTCAGAGTGCAGACTATAATCCACTGCTTCAGACAAAAAATTTCTCCTACATAAAGGACGGCCAGCTTATGTACTTTTCATTTCTTCAAATGTTGTCGCTCAGTTGCTCTCAAGCTTGAAATCGTAACTTCAAGGCAATCTAATATCATTTACAAAATTATTCCTCAAATCTGCCAATAATGCACGAAGCTCAATGTATTTAAAACTATTAGGACAACTAATATCATTAGTCATCATCAAGAAATATATTCTGACATTTACTCATCTTCACCCATACTCATGACGCTTTAAAGACGCATCACGTATTGTAATAATTTTTTTTTATTTGACCTTACTTCTTGTGTGGGCGTAAAAAACGTAAATCTCACACCGTTCATTCACACATGGTAATGTGTTTTTCGTCAAGGTCTAACGGATTCACCCTTTTAGCTTAAAAGCATCAACCTTTCGAGAGACAAAATTCGTTCACTTTCAAGAGACCAGGACAGTTTCCGTTATTATCGAGGTGTATTCGCAGCCGTTGTGCTGCTATCCAATTACTCTTAGAAAAGATGAGTTCTGGAAGACTTGGTCCCGAGGGAGAGATTAGTGGGATAGTTTGTGTTACGCATGACCGGCCCCAATACAGCTCCTTGGGGGACACCCTACTCCTGCCCCTTCGCACCTCGCCTCCCAGCTTCTGCGCTCTGTGAGCCTTCGACAATTCATGGGATCTTTGAATAATTACGCCGGTAATTATTGAGTTTGAGAATTCAACTGAAATGAAATGTTAAGAACTTGCTACTGGATTGCACTACCATAGGTGATAATTGAGTTTGTTAATTCAACTGAAATGAATGTCCACGACTAGCTACTGATTCGTACCAAGCACATATAATTTTACGCTCCATAATTTTTGAATAATTTATAGTGAATGGTGTCCACAGGCTATAATAAAGTTGTTAATTGAACTGGAAGGAATATGTCCAGGACTTGCACCGGTATCGATTACCACAGATAATAATAAAGTTTGTCAATTCAACTGGAATAAAACGTACAGAACTCGCTGCTGATTTGTATTAAGCACATATTTTAAATGTCCATTACGCTGAAGACTTATGTATTCAACAACACGATCGGCATTACATGCTAGCTTATGAAATTTTAACTAAAGTCCGATGGTAACTCGTTGAAAAATCATTTAATTATAAAATGACAGTTAATAACAAATGCTGTCTAAGCCTACGCTGTGCCCCACACAGCAATGGCCAAAAAAAATTATAATTCTCGGACTGCTAAGTTCTCATGAATTTAGTTTTAATGTAGGTGTATATCATTGATAAAACGCAGGTGTAATGTGTTGAACCAGTAAAAAAGAACTACTTATTTGGAAAAATTAAAAATCATATTTGAAAACTTAGTTGCACATGATACAAAAAGAATATTACATGAGTAATCGTCACTCAAAAGATGAGTGCATTTTTTGAGTCACCCTGAGGAAAACATTTGGTTGACTCTTTAACTCATAAAATTTTTGTTTGAAAAGCCACCAAGCATGTATCGCATTACGAATAAATTAATTTTACTTCCATTAGAAATTAAACAATTATTAAGAACCTACCTTTTTTATCCGAAACATAGGGAAGGCGTCTAGTTACGTATTGTAAAATAGAAAAAACCTCCATCTTGAAAGTTTATTTGACGGATTTATTAACCACGAGTGTGTACATTGCCATAAGTAAAACGTAAGAATAAACAGAATATTTAAGAACCAACAATATAAGTACACATAGGTAAATAAGCTGTTAAGTTGTGAGGCAGCAAACCTGAAGAAGTACAATTCTAAATTAAAGCGTGGATAATAATTTTGACATCTTTTTCTTCACGTAAACAATATTTTTTCGGTTGATGAATACATCTATTCCTTATCAATACATTGGATGAGTTTAATCATGTATTTATTCGTCACACGTTATAAATAAAAGAGCAAAGAAAGTCGCTTTTACTCGTGAATTTAACATTCAAATTCAGTATTAAACTGCCTTAATAAAGGCAGTCTAAAACTAAAAAATGAACGTTTCGACCCGGAAAGTCATTTTCAACTTCTGTCGGTACAAAATCACAAAATCCAATCAAATACATGCCACGCATGCCTCCTCTCCACACTCACATATTAGCTAAGATCGTCTCACCACAGGACGATGATGCACACACGTCAATATTGTTATAATTATTCCACACAAACTCTCATTTACCTCATCCTTCGTTGCATCCACGTGCATTAATATACGTAGAAACTCAAGTTTCTGCAGCTGTCATAAAACACACGGTACACACAAACGCACAAATCTGTGTAACTGCCGTAGAACACACAGAACACACAGACTGCACATTGCACGCTCAGTACACACAGCCACACAGCTACGCAAGTCTGTAGAGCTACTCCAGAACACACAGCACACACAACTATACAAGTCTGTGTAGCTGCCACAGAACTCACGGCCACACAGACACACAACTACACAGCACACACAGCCGCACAGCCCACACAGCCACAGAGCACACACAGCACACAGAGCCACACAGCACACACAGCACACACAGCACACACAGCACACTCACAGACACATAACACACACAGCACACACAACACCTAGCGCACACAGACACACAGAACACACAGCCACACAGACACACAGGACCACCTGCCTGCGCCCAAATGAAGTCCTATGCGCATCAGCAGCTGCCGCCAGAATAAAGCAATCAACAGCCCCTCGAAATAGACTCTAATGAGAGCTAAAAAGCGGTATCGGTGTCTTGGGGCGCCGGGGGGGAGAGTTCCTTCTATGGACCTTAATTGCTCCCGCTTTCAGGCTGCCAAAGTTCGTCTTTGAAAGTGCACTGTTCTTTTTCTATCTTGACTTTCCGATCTTTTCTTCGTTTTCTATTCTAATTGTACCGTTTTCTGTTCATTTCCATGCGGGATGCCCGCGCGTCAAAAGCCGTCGATGACTGGCTTGTTTGAACGGCCGTGGAGACGCCATGCGTCGGCCAAACTCGGCCACAAAGCGGCCGTAATTTAATATGCTAATAAGAGTTTGATGGCGAAATGATGCCTAACGACCTGATACCTTAAGCTCTCTCCTGCATCGCCTCCTGGAGTGCATCACTATACGCCGCATCACAATATGCATCAGCAGATCATCCATCAACAAACCGTCGGGAAACAACTGTCTCCGGAGAACAATGAAGGAGCGGGCAAGCATGATACATCGTACAATGTATCATGCTACGAAAGTATGAGCGTGCGCGTCGTCTTGATGGATGTGTGTTGCTCAGCATCATTAATGTGCTTAATCAAAGTCCGTGTCATACTACATCAATTTGATTAGTGTTATCGTAGTGAGAGGGTGAACTTATTATATCAGATCATGATGGTGATGGTGCTATTATTAAGTGCTATGATATGGTTTAGAAAATATAATGTGAGAATGATTAGGAGATCATGACACCGTTTTTATTCGGAATTGTCTCCACTATTTCATTCCATGTTCATAAAGCTAATTTCAAGTCAGCTGTTTATTCAAGACACGGAAGCTTATAATGTGCTGGTCTATCTTGCCCTCAGTTTTCCCGCGTAACATAAGCTGTGAACCTTTTAAACATAAGTTTAACATAAGTTTTAATTCCACTCATTACGGAATTTTATTGCATATGACATTGGAATTTCACTGTGCCACGCGTTTACACCGGAAAAAAATCGTGATAACCTTAATGTTAATCATTCCTAATTCAGTCAAAAATAAATGTTTTCTAGGTGTAAACTTTTAAATACGCGTGAAAATTACTGGTATGCCTGTGTAGTGAATTCGGACTTGGGGCTAACTCGAGGATATGGTGCAGAAACAAAAATAGAAGACGTGTGGACCTATTCATTTAAAATTCTTGCTGCCATGGATAAACAGGAAAAAAAATTTTTGTCTCAGATTGGGTGTTTGTCTGAACTTCCTCTGCCCGTCGTCGGTGACGAGTGTATATTGTTAAATTCCAATTCTGGTGTTTGCGTGAAATTAATAAGCTACCAGTATTGGTATAATTACTAACACTAATATTACTTCTACTAATATCAATCTTAATACTAAAATTTATCCTGATACTAATATTATTAATACTATCAATATTAGTATTATTAGCACACGAATGTAATGATATTTATTTAAATTTATTAAACAACACTTTTTGGTTGATTAGCTCCGTATTGGGATTCAACACCCAAGACGAATTACACGTATCGCACCAGCCCCAACCTAGACTGCTTAATTGGATTTGTTCTGTCTATTAATTTTAAATTTTAACCTTCTTTCAAATTTGATGTTACCACACCCTCATTCTCGAAAATAATTAAATTTACATGGTAACCGATAAATTTGAATTAAATTAAATTAAAAATTAATTAATTTAAATAATCGAATTAATTACTTAATTAAATTTACATGGTAACCGATAAATTGGAAAAATTTTCTTAGAAAGAGGCTAGCTTGGAAACGCGGGTTCTAACGAACACCCGTTAAAATGCTAATATTTTGGATTATGACTGTAACTCACTTGGGCCTGCATACATGTAAATACAGAAGTTCCTCTAGAATGTCAGTAAAAATTATTTAGCTGCTTTACAGAAATTAGAATGACTCTCCCTGTAAGAATCCCAGCCGAATCTACATTAGTGTCACGCTCAATAATTGCTGAGTGTACCTTCTGTCTCACTTTTAGCATTGGTGATTGTACTTTCAAAATAATTTTTAGTATTGGTGAGTGTACATTCCGTCTATCTTTAGTTTTGGCGAGTCTGATTTGCTTGTGATAACCAAAGTGGTGCTAAATATCTACCTAACGTAACATTAGGTGAAGATAGCGTGTAGAAAACAATATCAACGGTTTTTGTCATTTCTGGATTACCCGTGAACCATCAAAGGAAGTTATAAGAACTGTGTCATTTGTTGCAGAAAATATATAAATTCCACTTTTACCGCCGAGGCAATTAGGTTTGCAAATTAATTAATATTTTCAATATAAAGAGAAAATGTTTCACAAAATTACTTATGAACAAAGTAAAATTTGTCAGTTTACGTTGAAAAAACTAATTGCAAATGTTGTTCTTGAAGCGCACACGAAAAAAATAACAATTTTGGATGATGCAGTTGTTATCTGTGATCCCTGAAGAAAGAAATGAAGAAAACAATCGATGTTGTTTTCAAAATTCTCAGCGGCGGATTTAACGTTCATTAACGAATCTCCTTTTCATAATTAAACGCAACTTGTTCAACATTGGCTTTTATTTTCAAGTAATTTGGGTTACATTAATTCATTTTCAGATGAATGCCGAAGTTTATGATTAAAAAATTAACCCAATCGCTTTCAATTCATGGCCTCGATCATCAGCTCCCGGTTGCCGTATAAACAATTTAAAGAATTTAAACAATAAGAATTTCTGCGCGTCAAAACGCTGCACTTCTTGTGCCCTCGCAATTTTTGTAATTAAGATCATAATTTTGTATACTTTACTCTCATATGACATTAAAATTGTGACTGATTATAAGCAAACCAAGATAATTATTGGTTTTTATTAGACTCAGCGTAGAATAAAACAGTATTAGATTTTTAGAGCAAACAATTTTTGATTACTCTATTTCAGCTGCAAACATTTGATCAGGGTACGAAGCTTTCGAGCCTAAATCAGTTGTTACAGCACGTTTTATTGATGGACATCCCTTGAATACTTCATTCATGACATTCATAAATATCCTATGAATATTCATGAACATTCTCTCTATGTATGAACATGAACATTCTCGCGTGACCTAATAAGTTAACTTTATAAAAAAATTCTACACAGTGCGACTTTCATCAACTAACTTGCAGATATCAGCGTTCAGTGGACAATCAACTTTTGTACCGAATTTTTGAATTTGATGATGTCTGAAGCCAGAATGCTGTTTAATTAGATGGTTTGACAGAATATAATTCTTAAGTTCGATAAAGTTTTGAATGGCTTTACTTCAGCATTGGTAATCACCGTGCTAGCACTTGGATATTAGGATTTTGATGTTTAATTGTGAAAATCAACTATTGAGGATCTCTTTCCCTCTCTCTTGCTCTACGTTCACGATTTTTGTGATTGAATCATTCAAAGCTTGAGATTTAAATCTTGTGTCTCAAGACACAATACGCCAAAATCTTGCCTCCTGTAATCTTGCCTCCTTGTTAAAAACCTTGAGATTTAAATCTTGTTTCTCAAGACATAATACGCCAAAATCTTGCCTCCTGTAATCTTGCCTCCTTGTTAAAAACCTTGAGATTTAAATCTTGTGTCTCAAGACCCAAAATCTAGCCTCCTGCAATCAAAGTCTTATTAAAACCCTTGAGATTGAAATCTTGTATCTCAAGACCCAAAATCTTGCCTCCTGCAATCAAAGTCTTATTAAAACCCTTGAGATTTAAATCTTGTATCTCAAGACCCAAAATCTTGCCTCCTGCAATCAAAGTCTTATTAAATCTCAGCCGTGACAGCCCTAAAGACCGCGAGTGCAAGACCTGCCCCGAAGCCGAAGTCGGACCATCGGGCGGGCGATGTTTGGATAGCTTTCGATGGAGGACCGCGGCGTCTTTGCTCACCACACAAAACTTCAAACAAAACTCAACAGCTCCACAAACAACTCGATAAAGAAACGTCATGTGGGCGAGACACAAGTGCAAGACACAATTAGCACAATCGTCGGAAGGGAAGGAGGCTGCACCGCAGAGCGTGTGTCCAGCCCATTTGTGCTGGGATGGACCTGTTGGCTGAGCCAACACGGCACACACAAGCCTGTGGTCCGGCCGAGGTCTTCGCTGTAACGTCTACCGGCCGCACTCCGACTGTGCCCACGATCCTCACCTATCCTAATCTTTGTCCTGTCTCATTTTGCTCATTAGAATGCCGTGTGTGAAGAGCAACTTTATTCGTGCTTCGTGTGAAGTAGAACTTTATTTATACTTCGTGCGAAGCTGATTACAGCTAACTTTATTCGTGCTTTGTGTGAAGCTGGACGTTATTCATGTTTTGTGTGGGGCTGAACTTTATCCATGCTTTGTTTGAAGCGAAACTTTATTCATGCTTATGTGAAGCGGAAACTTATTTATGCTTTCGACGTAGAACGATTGAAACTTTCCGTAAGTGGTTGGGATTTTCAAGTGGGCAGTGGGAATCTGTCAGAACGGGGCTCGAATCTCTAAGTGGGACTCTTGTTGAATGTAGCTTCAAGTGGGCGGTGGGAATGTTTTCTTACGTGATTCGAAGCTTCAAGTGGCAAGTGGGACTCTTTTCGAACGTGGTTTGAATCGTTGAGTGGGGAGTGAGAATCTTTTAGTGCATGGTTCGGGTTTCTAAGAGGGCGGTGAGACTCTTCTGAAAAGTAGTTCAAGTCTCCACGTAGAAAGTGGAACTCTTTAAAAGGTGATTTGAGTCATCAAGTGGGCGTAGAGACACTTTTAAACCTTGGATCGAATCTTTAAGTACATAGGAGGAATAATTTTTTAGAAGGGGTTCAACTCTTTGGGAATCTTTGAGAGTTTTCAAAAAGGAAGTCGGGCTCTTGTAAGAAGTAATTAGAATCCTTGAGTGGACTTTGAACTTGGTAATCTTTCATCAACAATTTCGAACCTTCAAGTGGGTGGTAGGAATCTTCAGTCAAGTAATAGAAATTTTATGTATATTAGAAAAATAATACGCGACGGGATGCGATTCCTTCCGTGCTAGAAATAATCACGTGAGTGAACAGATTTCCAAATAGAAATCAAAATTACTTGACCTAGCTCGGGATGTTTTATTGCAGAAAATCAATTTGGAATTTGTAGGTGACTGCAATTTTCAGTTTAGAAAAGGACTTTTTGGATGCAGTTAAAATTTTTCAGCGAGAGAAAAATTCTAGACGGAATATGAGTCTCTTTTTTTGAGGTAGGAATTCGTTTGTTAGTAGGCTACTCGTTTTATAGGCAATACAAATATATCTTTTAGGTCACAGGGTCCTTCACGCTCGTGTTGGGAGTTCCTTTCTATGCTTTAATTTTTTTTCGGGTGGATGCTACAAAAATTCCATAGAAACTATCCAAGTAAAGCTTGTTAAAAACGCAAAATTGATATGTTATTTTGGAAAATATTAAAGAAAACTACGAGTAAATATAATGCCGTCATTGCACTGTTGTAACGCTGTATTTATTTCTTAACCTGTTTCCTGTTTATACAGTGACCTGTTTCTTTGTTTATTCATAGACCTGTTTCTTCACCTGTTTCCCTGTGTATGCAGTGACCTGTTTCTTCACCTGTTTCCCTGTGAATGCAGTGACCTGTTTCCCTGCGTATGCAGTGACCTGTTTCTTCACCTGTTTCCCTGCGTATGCAGTGACCTGTTTCTTCACCTGTTTCCCTGTGTATGCAGTGACCTGTTTCTTGACCTGTTTCCCTTTGTATGCAGCGACCTGTTTCTTGACCTGTTTCCCTGTGTATGCAGTGACCTGTTTCTTGACCTGTTTCCCTGTGTATGCAGTGACCTGTTTCTTGACCTGTTTCCCTGTGTATGCAGTGACCTGTTTCTTCACCTGTTTCCCTGTGTATGCAGTGACCTTTTTCTTGACCTGTTTCCCTTTGTATGCAGCGACCTGTTTCTTGACCTGTTTCCCTGTGTATGCAGTGACCTGTTTCTTAGCCTGTTTCCCTGTGTATGCAGTGACCTGTTTCTTGACCTGTTTCCCTGTGTATGCAGTGACCTGTTTCTTGACCTGTTTCCCTGTGTATGCAGTGACCTGTTTCTTAGCCTGTTTCCCTTTGTATGCAGCGACCTGTTTCTTGACCTGTTTCCCTGTGTATGCAGTGACCTGTTTCTTAGCCTGTTTCTCTGTGTATGCAGCGACCTGTTTCTTGACCTGTTTCCCTGTGTATGCAGTGACCTGTTTCTTGACCTGTTTCCCTGTGTATGCAGTGACCTGTTTCTCGACCTGTTTCCCTGTGTATGCAGTGACCTGTTTCTTCACCTGTTTCCCTGTGTATGCAGTGACCTGTTTCTTGACCTGTTTCCCTGTGTATGCAGTGACCTGTTTCTTAGCCTGTTTCCCTGTGTATGCAGTGACCTGTTTCTTGACCTGTTTCCCTGTGTATGCAGTGACCTGTTTCTCAGCCTGTTTCCCTGTGTATGCAGTGACCTGTTTCTTGACCTGTTTCCCTGTGTATGCAGTGACCTGTTTCTTGACCTGTTTCCCTGTGTATGCAGTGACCTGTTTCTTCACCTGTTGACCTGTGTATGCAGTGACCTGTTTCTTGACCTGTTTCCCTGTGTATGCAGTGACCTGTTTCTTGACCTGTTTCCCTGTGTATGCAGTGACCTGTTTCTTGACCTGTTTCCCTGTGTATGCAGTGACCTGTTTCTTGACCTGTTTCCCTGTGTATGCAGTGACCTGTTTCTTGACCTGTTTCCCTGTGTATGCAGTGACCTGTTTCTTCACCTGTTGACCTGTGTATGCAGTGACCTGTTTCTTGACCTGTTTCCCTGTGTATGCAGTGACCTGTTTCTTAGCCTGTTTCCCTGTGTATGCAGTGACCTGTTTCTTGACCTGTTTCCCTGTGTATGCAGTGACCTGTTTCTTCACCTGTTTCCCTGTGTATGCAGTGACCTGTTTCTTGACCTGTTTCCGTGTGTATGCAGTGACCTGTTTCTTGACCTGTTTCCCTGTGTATGCAGTGACCTGTTTCTTGACCTGTTTCCCTGTGTATGCAGTGACCTGTTTCTTGACCTGTTTCCCTGTGTATGCAGTGACCTGTTTCTCAGCCTGTTTCCCTGTGTATGCAGTGACCTGTTTCTTGACCTGTTTCCCTGTGTATGCAGTGACCTG
The DNA here is from genome assembly GCA_030386875.1 of Morinoia aosen. Taxonomy (NCBI): domain Eukaryota; kingdom Metazoa; phylum Arthropoda; class Malacostraca; order Amphipoda; family Talitridae; genus Morinoia; species Morinoia aosen. The sequence continues at coordinate 33,607,022 of CM059569.1, read as the reverse complement.
TTTCTTGACCTGTTTCCCTGTGTATGCAGTGACCTGTTTCTTGACCTGTTTCCCTGTGTATGCAGTGACCTGTTTCTTGACCTGTTTCCGTGCGTATGCAGTGACCTGTTTCTTGACCTGTTTCCCTCTTCAAAAAAACGCCACGATATGCAGCAATAGAATGGAAGTTTCCGGCCGAAACAAAATAGAGCGCGTAGTTTCCGGGGAAAATAAATCCCAGTTAAAGAATAGATGCTTTTAAATTATACGATGAGAATCCTCAAGATCCTTTTACAACGCAGATTAATTAGCGATGGCATTAGGAGAAAACCTCGGACGACTCGGCGTACTCGGAAACGATGACGGTCAAATTTCCACCCTTATTTGAGGCCGTGTGTCCAGCCGCACCGCTAGGTTATGTGCGACGTTGGCGTATAAGTATCAAATTTAGTGATAAAAACTAAAAATGGGCCCTTCATTTTATGGCCTTAATAATGGTGCCATAAAATTAGGCCTCCAATCATTTCATCAAAGTTTATCCCTGGGTGACTTTTGACTTTATATGAACCTCGAAAATTATCGAAATGAGCGGGAAACCGGAAATAAGCTGGTGATTGTCATACTTAATTTGGCTGTAATAGAAAATTTTTGAATGTGGTTAAAATGCTAAGGTTACGGAGAAAGGTGAAACTGACTTCGCTATTCGTCTTGGCACTGAAAACAAAAAGGATGTCAAACCAGGCAAACAAAGAATATGTCACACCAGGAAAACAAAGAATATGTCAAACCAGGAAAACAAAATGGATGTCAAACCAGGAAAACCAAATGGGTGTCAAACCAGGAAAACAAAAAATGTCAAATCCAGGAAAACAAAATGAATGTCAAACCAGGAAAACAAATAGGATGTCAAACCAGGAAAACAAAAAGATGTCAAACCAGGAAAACAAGAAGGATGTCAAACCAGGAAAACAAAAAATGTCAAATCCAGGAAAACAAAATGAATGTCAAACCAGGAAAAAAAAAAGATGTCAGACCATAAAAACAAAAAATATGTCAAATCAGGAAAACAAAAAAGATGTCAAACCAGGAAAACAAAAAGGATGTCAAACCAGGAAAACAAAAAAGATGTCAAATCAGGAAAACAAAAAAGATGTCAAATCAGGAAAACAAAAAAGATGTCAAACGAGGAAAACGAAATGGATGTCAAACCAGGAAAACAAAAAGGATGTCAAACCAGGAAAACAAAACAGATGCCACGACTTCCATGCGCCGGTCAAAAATCTGATGCCATAGTTTCCGGTTGTTCGTACTAAAAAAAACACAGGGTGGGACTTGGTATTGAGACTGATGGGGCAGTGGGTGTTTCCAAACTGAAGAAATGAAGGGAGAGTGTTAATGAATGATGATATTCCACACTCGATTCGATGAAAATTATATTAATCATGTCTGAACACGAACGAGTACGCCTGAACAGGTGTACCTGAACAGGTGCGCCTGAACAGGTATGCCTGAACGGGTATGCCAGAATAGATGCACCTGAATAGGTAGACCTGAATAGGTACGCCTTAACTGGCACGCCTGAACAGGTGCGCCTGAACAGGTACGCCTTAATTGGAATGCCTGAACAGGTGCGCCTGAACAGGTACACCTGAACAGGTACGCCTTAACTGGCACGCCTGAACAGGTGCGCCTGAACAGGTAAACCTGAACAGGTACGCCTTAACTGGCACGCCTGAACAGGTGCGCCTGAACAGCTGCGCCTGAACAGGTGCGCCTGAACAGGTACACCTGAACTGGCATGCCTGAACAGGCACGCCTGAACAGGTACGCCAAAAAATTAGAGCTTTCTGCAAATAAACATTAAATGACCAAATGTTTTTCTTTGTGTCCTAGTCTCATGCCACTCGCTATTTCGTGTCATAGTCTTATGCCACTCGCTATTTCGTGTCATAGTCTCATGCCACTCGCTATTTCGTGTCATAGTCTCATGCCACTCGCTATTTCGTGTCATAGTCTCATGCCACTCGCTATTTCGTGTCATAGTCTCATGCCACTCGCTATTTCGTGTCCTAGTCTCATGCCACTCGCTATTTCGTGTCATAGTCTCATGCTACTCGCTATTTCATGTCCTAGTCTCATGCCACTCGCTATTTCGTGTCATAGTCTCATGCTACTCGCTATTTCGTGTCCTAGTCTCATGCCACTCGCTATTTCGTGTCATAGGCTCATGCCACTCGCTATTTCGTGTCCTAGTCTCATGCCACTCGCTATTTCATGTCCTAGTCTCATGCCACTCGCTATTTCGTGTCCTAGTCTCATGCCACTCGCTATGCCATGTCCTAGTCTCATGCCACTCGCTATTTCGTGCCCCAGTCTCATGCCACTCGCTATTTTGTGCCCCAGTCTCATGCTATTCGCTATTTCGTGCTCCAGTCTCATGCTACTCGCTATTTTGTGCCCCAGTCTCATGCTACTCGCTATTTCGTGCTCCAGTCTCATGCTACTCGCTATTTCGTGCCCCAGTCTCATGCTACTCGCGATTTTGTGCCCCAGTCTCATGCTATTCGCTATTTCGTGCTCCAGTCTCATGCTACTCGCTATTTTGAGCTAGATTTTGTACCAGCAGCTAGTTCATTATAAAATTACAGTAACTGTTTCAGATAAGGATTTTGCCACGCGGGTTTTTTCGTGCCCCTCATTCACATTATCGCGCAAAATGATTCTGAAACTCAACCCCTCTCAAGTTCTGTGCCCTAAAATTTTTGAAGAATGCAAAAGATCATTAAAAGATAATGCTGCCTTCAATTTTGACCTTCAAATCAGGTTGTCATTAGATTTGGTTTGTCAATTCGGCACGCCTACTAAGCGACTTCTTTTTTCAGGCCACAGTTAACTTTGATCTGCAAACTGCTGGCATTTTTTTTTTGTTACACGGGCTCCTTGAATGTTGTTTGCTGCACGAGTAAAACTTGGATTTAAGATTTATGATTGAAATAATGATTAATATTGATGATTAATTGAATCATCATTTAGGCTATTGATTAAATAATTAATTAAATTATTAAAAAATTATCAATACCTAATTTATTTGAATTCATGATTTATGATTAATATTGATGATTACAAATTTTAATCACGTGTGTTCTTGAGCTCACGGGCTGTTCATGACGCTTTCGATATCACTTCATGTTAAAATAACGGGACAAATTTTTAATTTCAATATGGGATTGACTTGAAATTGATTTAAGCTTCGGGATTGATTCGGTTATTCAAATCGACTCATAGACGTCATGAATCATGAACACGAATTTGAAAAATGAAAATTTTTTTATACCTATAGCTGTAACACTTTGAATCACCAAAAATTGAGCAACTAATCCAAGCTGCACTGAAATCTCCCTGAATGAACGAATACAAGAACACATACGCAGAAAATTATTCACATACATCCAATTCAGCCGATGTGTGCGTGTGTGCGTGTGTGGGCCGATGAGTTGTTTACAATCGCTGAGCTTGTGCCTTTTATTTTCTGTAATCAAAAAGACCTGTACATCAACTTGTCATTTTAAGTGTTGTAACTTGTATTTTCTTTAATCAAAAAGACCTGTACATCAACTTGTCATTTTAAGTATTGTAACTTGTATTTTCTTTAAACAAAAAGACCTGTACATCAACTTGTCATTTTAAGTATTGTAACTTGTATTTTCTTTAAACAAAAAGACCTGTACATCAACTTGTCATTTTAAGTATTGTAACTTGTATTTTCTTTAAACAAAAAGACCTGTACATCAACTTGTCATTTTAAGTGTTGTAACTTGTATTTTCTTTAATCAAAAAGACCTGTACATCAACTTGTCATTTTAAGTATTGTAACTTGTATTTTCTTTAAACAAAAAGACCTGTACATCAACTTGTCATTTTAAGTATTGTAACTTGTATTTTCTTTAATCAAAAAGACCTGTACATCAACTTGTCATTTTAAGTATTGTAACTTGTATTTTCTTTAATCAAAAAGACCTGTACATCAACTTGTCATTTTAAGTATTGTGACTTTTATTTTCTCTAATCAAAGAGACTTGTGCATCAACTTATCATTTTAAGTATTGTAACTTGTATTTTCTTTAAACAAAAAGACCTGTACATCAACTTGTCATTTTAAGTATTGTAACTTGTATTTTCTTTAATCAAAGAGACTTGTGCATCAACTTGTCATTTTAAGTATTGTAACTTGTATTTTCTTTAAACAAAAAGACCTGTACATCAACTTGTCATTTTAAGTATTGTAACTTGTATTTTCTTTAATCAAAGAGACTTGTGCATAAACTTGTCATTTTAAGTGTTGTAACTTGTATTTTCTTTAATCAAAGAGACTTGTGCGTCAACTTGTCATTTTAAGTGTTGTAACTTGTATTTTCTTTAATCAAAAAGACCTGTACATCAACTTGTCATTTTAAGTATTGTAACTTTTACTTTCTTTAAACAAAAAGAATTGTGCATCAACTTGTCATTTAAGTGCACCATTTGCAAGCAGTGTTATCGCCCAGCTGCGAGGAGCCAAGCGACGTTCATGAACATGTGTGCATCTACCATGGCTGAGGCTTCGACTACAACGCTTCTAGTCCTGAAATTTAGGGGACTCGCCCAACTTGAAAATTTAAAAAAATGTACAAATTTAGAAGTGGAAAAATTTAAAAATTAAATAATTTGAAACTTTTGAAAAATTTCAATGTACGAAAGGTTTCAGAAATTTAGGGAAAGTGGAAAATGTGTTGAATTACAAAAAATATGAAAATTTGAAAGATTTCTAAAATTTTTGATATTAGTAAAATTTTTGAAATTTGTAAAATTTGAATACTTTGTAAAACTTGGAAAATTTGTAAAATTTCAAAAATGAGTAAAATTGTAAAAAAATTGTAAAATTTGAAAGATTTTGAAACTGAGAAATCATAAAAAATTTGAAAAAATTGAAAAACGCCGTTTAGCAGGAATTTATTCACCCCAATAAGCAAATCAAACGTCTTCATTTCATAAAAGGATTTCCAGAAGCAAATTAAAGCAGCCATCGCTTGACACACGCTGTCAAAACCACGTTGAGCAGCCAAGAAATCAGCACGGGGTGCACCAAAACGAACTTTATCACAGTGACACTCAATGCCAGGAAGAAACTCATAAAGCGTTCGCCAGCGGCCATGAGGCGTCAGCGTCAAAGTTTAACGGACTCTTGAAGAGATCTTCTTTTTAATTGAAGTCATAAACTACGTGTAGTTGTAAAGCGCACACCCGCACTCGTAAGCGTACGTTTTTATGTTTCTTTTCAAAAATTCAATAAAAAAATTATTTCACGGTATAGAGTGTCTGGAAATCCGCGAGTGAAATGATCGAATTGCCGAGCCTTTGGTTAGCGTTATAATTACTGAAGACTTGATCAACAATATAAGGATATGTTCCATGAAATTTTAAAGTATTTCATCGCATGGTTTTGATTTTTAGGTAAAGATAAAATAACCAACAATTTGAGCATTTACTGATATGTTCCGGCGTATATTAGTATATTTCATCGCTCGCATGTTTCTGATTTCTACTGAAAGAAAAAATAACTAATAATATGAACATTTACTGACCTATATCTTATTTTTGTTACTCTGTATTTTCCTGCGCTCTATCATGCTCACAATCTGTATAACTTAGGAAGAATTTCCGTGAAAGAAAAGCGCCAATAGTTGTAAGAATAATGAGAGAGATAATATTAAAAATGGTGAACTCTAATGCGAATACTTATAAAAAAATGCTAACTGTTGTGAACGAATTGTTTGAGTTGTGTTTAATTTGCTGCTGTATTTTATGCATTCGTTAAACAGAGTTAGGAATAGTATTGAGAATGAAAAACTTGTGCTGAAATTAATCGGACTATAGAGACCAAAAACAGAAAGAATTCCGGGAGAATAAGTAAATGAGTTAATGAAATACATATTTTTAAAATATATTTGCAGTCCTTTTGTGAGCAACAATGCATAAATAAATGTCTTTACTACAAGGAAGAGTAAGTGCCTTGTATTCTAGTTTAAGAATTTGTCGCAGATTTTCCCAATATATCCTTTAATTTCTGTTTCATATTTTTTTCTAAATTAATTGTGGACATTTTTATGGATTAAGATCAGAAATGAGGGCGGACCATACCTTCATATGGATATTACTAATGTAAAAAAATGAGGGAAGAATGTTAAAATGTGATTAATTGTAGTCCCTTTCTAATTGGATCATCTGGATTTTTTAATTAAAGAAAAACTTTAATTAAAGTAATTATTTGGACATCCGGTGCAATAAACCTTCGTATTCTAGAATCCCTGTTCATTTTAAAAGATAAGCCTATCTTAAACAACACGCAATCAGCCTTCCCTCTGCCACGAGTGTAGTCTCTGTCTCTTTTTATTCATAATTTCCACAGATGAATGTATTTTGACTGTGTTATAATTCTTTATTTGTGTATATTTTTTTCAGAAAGTTGAGAATGACCAACAACTTGGTCGAAACATTCTTTTTATTATTGAAACATTTTTAAAGAAATATGATTCCTATTAAAGCATTTACTTTGCTCTTTTATTAATTCTTTAATTACAATGGTTGTGCATGAAAGCGTTGAAAGAATTTATAAAGTTAGTTAATAAATTTGAGAGGTGTTGGAATCGAACATTTTCATTAATTGTCCTAAAGTTTATCCTCCAAAAAGTTTTAAAAACGATGTTGTGTTGGATTTTTCATTTGCTCGCCATCGACCTGTATATTTGTTTGTTATGTTGTGCTCAATTCAATGGCTGGTGTAAATTCACCATTCAGAAGTACAACGTCTCATTCGTAATTTTTGTTAAATGGGCGAAATTTGTAATGAAAGCAAGACAAAAAATAAAACCAGTAATTTCCAAAAAAAATATAGAGAAAGTTCAACACTTTCCTTGTTATTAAATTTCCTAAGTTAAAAACCCTTGAATTTAATTAGTAGAAAAAATAAAAACAACCCAAGTTACTTAAAGACGAAAAGAAACACGTTGAAACAGAAATGTCTTCTCTGACTTAGTCTTCACTATAATACATAATCCAACACGATTTCTCAATAATGACCAGAGTAGTTGGGAGTATAATGAGTGAAAAGAAATAATGGTATTGATAAAACAAATGATTTACAGTTCAGTAATTCGATACCAGGAAAATTTTTGACAGTTCACAATCAGACAGGGAAGATGTGAACCATCAGTTATGAAGACCTCTTAATAAAGCCATTTAGTGATAAAGCTCTGACAAAATCGTCATGTGATCTTCACAATCAAATGCTTATTTTTAAATTCAAAAGAATGGAGAACACCAAGTTCCCCTTGCCTCTATTTCAATGGAAGCATTGTACGTAATTAGGAGTGGCTTGAGACGTTGGTTTTTGATATCGAAAGCCGAATTGCTTATCATAAATAAAGGAATTACGGTCGAGAAAAGAGGAATCACAAGGAAGATCACATGACGATTTTGTCAGAGCTTTATCACTAAATGGCTTTATTAAGAGGTCTTCATAACTGATGGTTCACATCTTCCCTGTCTGATTGTGAACTGTCAAAAATTTTCCTGGTATCGAATTACTGAACTGTAAATCATTTGTTTTATCAATACCATTATTTCTTTTCACTCATTATACTCCCAACTACTCTGGTCATTATTGAGAAACCGTGTTGGATTATGTATTATAGTGAAGACTAAGTCAGAGAAGACATTTCTGTTTCAACGTGTTTCTTTCGTGTTATCAATAATCTAACATAAAAACATCAGTGTAGTTACTTGTCTATATTTACTGACAGAAGTTTCGTCATCGTTCTTAGTGATCGGAGTTACACATGCAACAACTCTCAAAAAATTAAAAGCGCAAGAAATTTGTTTTAGAAAGTCGTAGAGATATGAAGACACTAAATTAATAACGACTATACAAACTAAATAATCTAAACTAAATAAACTAAATTAATAACGTGTTTAAGAATTTAAAGTCAATATGCTTTCCCTTACTATTTGCTTTTAACATTTTAATGCCCTTGGGAATTTCTGACACGTTTATTAGACCAAGGTAGTGAAAGTTGAGTTTAAGTAAGCAAAGTAGGCGTTAAATCCAGTTTAACTTTTGGCATGCATGTTTTTCGCCACCCCAGTAATTAAATCGCTTAGGCGGCGAAAAACATGCAAGCTCCGGCGAAAAAGTTGAACTGGGAAGTAATTTACTTCCGGCTCAAAACTTGAGAATATTTTGTTTCAGTCATAAGTCTTCTAAGACAACGCGAAGCAGAAACAAAAATATGAAAAATAAGGATAATAATAAGGCTATTAGTGCTAGAAATCAAATAGGGACTGAAAATCAAAATAGAAACAAATAAAACACAAAGATGAAAGTAATAATATAATAGTAATGCCAATGTTGATAGAAGGGACCTAGAACTGATACCCAGAATTCGAGCAAAGTGAGGTAAACAACTGGATAATGGCATGGGTCAAAGTTCTAATTTTATAAGTTTGCCCAGACGAGCATGGGTCAAAGTTCTAATTTTATAAGTTTGCCCAGATGAGGGTGGGTCAGAGTTCTAATTATATAATTTTGCCCAGACGAGCGTGGGTCAAAGTTCTTATTTTATAAGTTTGCTCAGACGAGCGTAGGTCAAAGTTCTAATTTTATAAGTTTGCCCAGACGAGCGTGGGTCAAAGTTCTTATTTTATAAGTTTGCCCAGGCAAGCGTGGGTTAAAGTTCTAATTTTATAAGTTTGCCCAAGCGAGCGTGTGTCAAAGTTCTAATTTTATAAGTTTGCCCAGGCGAGCGTGGGTCAAAGTTCTAATTTTATAAGTTTGCCCAAGCGAGCGTGGGTCAGAGTTCTAATTTTATAATTTTGCCCAGACGAGCGTGGGTCAGAGTTCTAATTTTATAAGTTTGCCCAGACGAGCGTGGGTCAAAGTTCTTATTTTATAAGTTTGCCCAGACGAGCGTGGGTCAAAGTTCTTATTTTATAAGTTTGCCCAGGCAAGCGTGGGTTAAAGTTCTGATTTTATAAGTTTGCCCAAGCGAGCGTGTGTCAAAGTTCTAATTTTATAAGTTTGCCCAGACGAGCGTGGGTCAGAGTTCTAATTTTATAAGTTTGCCCAGACGAGCGTGGGTCAAAGTTCTAATTTTATAAGTTTGCCCAGACGAGCGTGGGTCAAAGTTCTTATTTTATAAGTTTGCCCAGACGAGCGTGGGTCAAAGTTCTTATTTTATAAGTTTGCCCAGGCAAGCGTGGGTTAAAGTTCTGATTTTATAAGTTTGCCCAAGCGAGCGTGTGTCAAAGTTCTAATTTTATAAGTTTGCCCAGGCGAGCGTGGGTCAAAGTTCTAATTTTATAAGTTTGCCCAAGCTAGCGTGGGTCAAAGTTCTAATTTTATAAGTTTGCCCCGGCGAGCGTGGGTCAAAGTTCTAATTTTATAAGTGTGCGATTTCCCAGTATATTTCTGGTGACCCTGAAAACTGAAGTACGCCAGTAGAAAATGGGAGCAATTTTCAGTTATCTCGTGGTATCTTGGAGTTAATTTCCCAGCTCAGATATCGAGCGTTTACAGAAACAAAAGTGAACTAATTCCTATCTGTTGTTCGGCATCAAGTCTTTCCTGTTGTTTGGAATGGAGATGCTCTTGTTGTTTGGAATCGAGGTGCTCCTCTTGTTTACTACCGAGATGCTCTGGTTTTTTAGAGCCACATCACTCCTGTTTCCAAAAAGGTAATTTTTTCGTCCGCGGAGTTTTTTTCTGTTTATAAGACTAAAATCGCTTTGGTTTCCGCTTGAATCTCTAAGGACTTACAATAATTTTTGAGTGGTGAAAATAAGTTGAGCAACATCCTTTTTATACAGGTCGACGAATAATTTCGGGGAGGGGGGGAGGGGGTATGGGGTGGGAGATGGGGGTTACAAACGTCAATTATGAGCAATCTTTTTATTCCTTTACTCAAAGCGGCGACTGAAACTGCTCCCCAGCTCAACATTTCGGATGGGGGGGGGCATGGTTTCGCAACCCCCCCTGGCTGAGCTAGTGGCTTAAGCTGGCCACACACTAGCATATCTGATCGGTCAGTTTCTGCCGATTTGATCTGTACAGACCAAATTGCTCAAATATCTGCCAGTGTGTGGGGTGATACAGATAAAGTTTGGCATATCAAATCGCTCATTTTGATCTTCCATCATGTTGGAATTCCTTACCCGCCTCCAGATTTTATCGCCCAGTGTATGGGCAAATGTGACGGTTCTTTCTCTCCACCACAGAACTTATTGCCTTTCTGAGCATCGTATTTTGCTTTTGTATGAATGGGGCAATGGTGGCATGTATTTCTTGTAATACCTCATTGGACATTCGCAAATAATTTCTAAAATCGTATGGGTTATTTTCTTTTGATTCTTTTAGAAGTGTCATATGAGAAAATTATTTTTTTAAGCCATTCCTTTGACCAACGCGATCGTTTCCGCTTTCCGGGCTTCTTCATAACACTTAATAGCACAAAGCTTGCTAAAACTTTTTTTTCTTATCGTCCATGACTGGTTATCTCACATCCGCCCCCCTCAGGGGGATACAACTATTGTATCTATGGGAATTAGCTTTCCCAGGGGTACAATGTGAGGGCCTGAGCTTAAGGTTAGGTAGGCTTTCTTTTCGTTAAAATAACATAGGTTTTTGCTTTGTTACGGACCCTCTTTTTCCGTTCACTGCTGTCCTGTTTTTCAGAACCTCCTGCTTTCTTCTTCAACTTTTTCTTGTTTCATGATCTTCTTTCTTAGCTTTCTGTTTCTATGAACCTTGTGCATAGATTCTGCGTTCCCTCAACTCCATACTAAAAAATGCTTGCTTCCTTCCTCTCTTTGGATCTCATTTGTTGAAGATAGGGAGGCTTAACCTAACTAATAATCTAATTTTATCTATCTCACATCCGCCTGCTACCACTGCTGAACACGCACTGGAGTTGCAGTTATAGTCGCTGCAGTTAGTGGCGATTAGAGCGACAGATTTCATCTGTAGCATTCCATATCTGTTGGTCATGACCGATCAGATATGCTAGTGTGTGGCCAGCTTAAGAGTCAGTAGTAGCTGGTTCTCAGGAATGCATCAATGCTCACTTCAACCAGTACGAGCATTGATCAGTCTAACCTGCTTCTTATGCACTAAATTACACGCAGAACTTCTTGCAAATGAACGTGGCGACTTAAGCGCAGTTCATTGTTGCGTCAGTTTTGCGTGCGGTACTTATGTTATTCAACAAACTTCGTGTATGTGTGTGTGCGACGTCTAGTTCGCAGCACCCCTACTGGTCGTGCAAAGAATTTAGGGCGTGAAGGGTTAAAACGTTTAGTTCGATAAATGTGCGTTCTATTTTCTAAAATTTTTTTTTGACGTTACTTTCCGTAAAAATTTTACCTCGAATGCAGAAAAATAAGTCCTCTAGAACGGGTCCAAGTGTGCATGCATTTTTTGATGGATTACTGTGTATATTTGTACAAGGGTGTAAGTCACTGTGTATATTTGTACAAGGGTGTAAGTCACTGTGTATATTTGTACAAGGGTGTAAGTCACTGTGTATATTTGTACAAGGGTGTAAGAGATGCGAGTAAATGTATATGTATAAATGTTAAGAAACTTGCATGCTGGAGGGCGTAAGTTGGAACATTGGACTCGAAGTTGACATTTGATTAACGAAGGATCTTTATACATAGACATTTTAAAACCAATGATATGAATCAAGCACCACACTCTGAATGGAAAATTAAGTTTTTCTCTCTTTTATTTCTCTTTTTATTTCAAAACTGCAGTGGAAAATACATCGAATCAGATCAATGTACGACAAAATTAGTAAGTGTGCGAGCAACCTTCTTGATCGTGATCCAAAAATTTAAAATAGTGAAAATCACACGATGTTCAAATTGAATTATTCCTAATTACACATGAAAATATGACATAAAGGAAGCAAGAACGTTGTTTTCTTAGAACATCACGGGCATGCGTTTTCGTCTGTGACCTGCCCTGTCAAAAGAAGAGAGCCAGTTAATGACTTCAACCGCTCTTGTTTTTGCGACATAATCGATTTCTTGATAATTTTGAGCAGGCACATGAACTCTTAAGATAAAGAACTCATCTACCAGATTTATTATCAGTTCAGCTTCAAGTTTTTGACCATTTCAAGATCCGTAAGCAATAGCTCGACATCTGAGGCTACTCCGCACGCGTGTCGCTCAGCTCTCGATCTCGGAATTATTTTCTTCTTCCGGCCGAAAATTCAGGTGTTTTTTTTCGGTCTCCGACATCACCTGACTTTTTGAAAATTTGTGCAACAGCGAAACGTGTTTTAAGAGATCGGGAGACTGCGCATTTCTAGAAATGTTGCCACAAAGCGCTCCTACGCATCGTCATGTTGAAGCGACCACAGAGGCTGCTGTCTTGATTAACAAGTTGCGTCAAGGTGAAATACGATTAGAAACTTTCTACTACTATGATATTATATCTTTTATTATGTTATATGTTGCGAGTAAAAAAAAAAGTTACCAGTAAAACTTTCTGAGTTAGGGAATGAATCCCCCCTTAATACATGGCACAAAATTGGAGTTGAGAGGGTAAAGCGGTGACAGTGGCTACCGTCTTGATCGAAATGTTGCATGTAGAAAAAAGAACAGCTTCAATGAGTTAAGGAATGAATATCACCATGACACACGGCACAAAATGTGAGTAGAGAAGCAAGGTGCACATCAGGCAGTTGGCGATGTTGGTGTTAAAACACGATGTTGATGTTAAAACACGATGTTGATGTTAAAACACGATGTTGATGTTAAAACACGATGTTGATGTTAAAACACGATGTTGATGTTAAAACACGATGTTGATGTTAAAACACGATGTTGATGTTAAAACACGATGTTGATGTTAAAACACGATGTTGATGTTAAAACACGATGTTGATGTTAAAACACGATGTTGATGTTAAAACACGATGTTGATGTTAAAACACGATGTTGATGTAAAAACACGATGTGATGTTAAAACACGATGTTGATGTTAAAACACGATGTTGATGTTAAAACACGATGTTGATGTTAAAACACGATGTTGATGTTAAAACACGATGTTGGTGTTAAAACACGATGTTGATGTTAAAACACGATGTTGATGTTAAAACACGATGTTGATGTTAAAACACGATGTTGATGTTAAAACACGATGTTGATGTTAAAACACGATGTTGATGTTAAAACACGATGTTGATGTTAAAACACGATGTTGATGTTAAAACACGATGTTGATGTTAAAACACGATGTTGGTGTTAAAACACGATGTTGATGTTAAAACACGATGTTGATGTTAAAACACGATGTTGATGTTAAATCACGATGTTGATGTTAAAACACGATGTTGATGTTAAAACACGATGTTGATGTTAAAACACGATGTTGATGTTAAAACACGATGCTGATGTTGAAACACGATGTTGGTGTTGAAACACGATGTTGGTGTTGAAACACGATGTTGATGTTAAAACACGATGTTAAAACACGATGTTGATGTTGAAACACGATGTTGATGTTAAAACACAATGTTGATGTTAAAACACGATGTTGATGTTAAAACACGATGTTAAAACACGATGTTGATGTTGAAACACGATGTTGATGTTAAAACACGATGTTGATGTTAAAACACGATGTTGATGTTAAAACACGATGTTGGTGAATTAAATGCTTGTGTTGACAGAAAATACCAACGAGATTTTTCGAACAAACTGGAGATATCTGGGAACTGCGGAATAAGATTCCTCGAACAAAAAAGAATTTCTGCAGGGATCTGCAATACGGTTTTGCGTACTTCTGCAGCTAACATGCCCCACGAAGAGAAAGGTTTTTGATCTTAGAACAGTTGCGAGAGTGCGGCGCCAAGCGCGAAGATTTTGTCTAACACTTTAACGCCCAAGTGGACTGTACGGTCCTCCTTCGAAAATAGCCTCAATGTAGTGTATTTCTCGTAAAATTAGTTCCCTGATGTGTTTTTTGGATTGCATTGTCGAGTGGCAGTTCCTTCCTCATCGTTAAATCGATAAATATCTGATGCCGGTGCCAGTTTAATGATGGTGGTTGTGATAACGGTAACATGAGTAGAAAATTTGGACGTTAAAGGGCTAAGTATATACGGAGTGAGAGGTAAGTGTGAAATGATAGGTGGAGAGAGGTAGTTTGGAATAACTTTTAGAAGTTTTGTGTTATGAATTTTTTGCAGCAGACCACCGACGTTAACGCAAAATTCATACTTCGTCAGTCAAGTTTCTCATAGCAATTACGTGACCAGTAAAACTGTGTCACGTGTCTCTTGCGAGGATCAAGTAGCGTTGTGCTTCAATTTAGTGCAGTAAATTTAATAAATCCTCGAAATAAATTTTTGAAGCATTGAAGTGTGTTTATAAGGATTTCATTGCATTAGCTGTCTCGCGCATTGGAAAGAGAACGCTCGATTTCACAGATTAGATTATAGGTTAGTTTAAGCCTCCCTAACAGCTACAAAAAAAGCGTATCGAAGAGAGGAAGGAGGAAGACACCATTTAGTATGGATATTAGGGAATGCGGAATCTATGCAGAAGGGTCATAGAAACAGTAAGTTGGGAAAGAAGTTCATAAATCAAGATAAAAGTTGAAGAAGAAAGTAGTAAGTGGTGAAAAACAGGACAGCAGGGAACCGAAAAAGGTGTTAATTAACAGAACAAAAACATTGTATTTCAACAAAAAGAAGGCCTACCTAACTCTCAGCTCGGGCCCTCACACATTTCCCCTGGGAGCGCTAATTCCCATATATACAATAGGTGCATCCCTCTTAGGGGACGTTCGATTTTACACGCATGTGTGGATTTCTATTTGGTAAAAATCGTGGCGTTTCGTGGAAAAAACTGAAGGCTTGAATTCAAGCTTCTGAGCTAAATATGGTACATGTTTTTAACGTAGAACCTCATGGAATTAATGAATGACTGGATGCATCTGGAAGTACTAGTAACATGTATCTGTAAAAATTAATTCTCACACTACAACGCAAGGTCTCCGTTGTATTGTATTACTATATCACTCGTCCTAAATTAACTCAATGATTTGCACAAGTAAACATATCTACAAATCACTGGATCTCCTCTCCCCCCCCCCCCCCCCCCCCCACGAAACAGAACTGCCATCATCACCACAGCCCCAGCACAGGACAGGAATATTTTCATTAGAGAAAAAACTAATACAATCCGCATCGCCCAGGGCATGCGTCCCAGAGGTCCCAGATGGGAAGTCCCAAATGAGAAGTCTCCAGAGTCACAGAGGCTCCATATAATGAGAAGTCCCAGATGAGAAGTCTCCGAAGTCCCAGATGAAAAGTCTCCGAAGTCCCAGATGAAAAGTCTCCGAAGTCCCAGATGTTCCATATATTGAGAGGTCCCAGATGAGACCTCTTAATCGCACCTCCATGACCCATAGAAACCGACACATACCTCCTGCTTTCCCCTGCTGGTGAAGCTTTTCAAACAAAGCTGAAATTTATAAATAGGACATAAAATTTTAGGAGGTAATTAGGATCGCGTTCTCAAGAGTTGCAGACGTTATGGATTGCGTGGGATAACTTCCCTGCGTTGTTTTGCGGCCGCTGTTAGGAAAACAGAAAATATGATTTGTGTTTTTAGTGTTTATTAAGACAAGGAAAAGTCTCCCAGACATGAACATGGGAAAGGTAACAAAAATAACGTACTTTAGTGTGACTAATTGATTACAAGTAGTTTCAGCCTCCCTTACCACAACGAAGATGTTCAAAGAGAAGAAAGCTGAAGAAGACACCAATAATACGGAGATAAGGGAGAGCGAAATCTATGCCATGCGCGTAGAAAGAGTAAGTTGAGAAGGAAGGTTAGGATAACGAGACAAACGTTGATGAAAAAAGTATGAGGAACTGAAAAACAAGAGAGCAGTGAGCCGAAAAAAAGACTCCTTAGCGAGACAAAAAATTTATTTCAATTCAATAAAAATAAATCCTGCCAAGCTCTCAGCTCTTGACCTCGCCAATTTCCTTACATAAAGAGACTTTTGTCCTTCTGAGGGTATGAAACTTAGTGTTTGCAAGATAGCTTGAATGCTTATTTCTTCCGTTGATTGAAATGTTTTTACTCTTATCAGAAGCATTCATTTTTGTACAAAAGTCCCTGGTACAAAAATATCTACCGGCCAAGATTAGAGTAGACTAGATTATTATTTAAAGCCTCCCTATCTACCCGGCAAACACAAATAAAAAAATAAGGCCAGCTATAAAAAACTATGCCTAAATTTCAAACTTCTAATTCATAGGATTTTAATTACATTTAGCTGGCGATTTTCTTAGCAGTGATTCGAAAGACAAACACGCAACTTACAATTCAAATTTACTTATCTCAATAGTATGGAAATTTCAGCCAATTTGCTCTAGTATGATACAGAGAAACATTTGCTACTTAATACAAACAAAAAAAATGAAGTGCAAAGTCTTAATATTTGCAAGCTCCAAAGAAACGCTTTCTATATTTATAGTCGCTAGTGACGCTCGACTTATTTCCAATGACCAAATGAAATAAATGCAGTTCAAAAAACTCCACAAACCACAACACATTTCCGCAAAGCAAACCCAGTAAGTCACAAAGCTTAGTCGGGTCAACAAGTATTTATATCTCAACCAGTACATAGTAACAGTTTTTAGAGATTAGATTAGATTAGATTAGATTAGATTATAAGTTAGTTTAAGTCTCCCTAACCGCTGCAGAAATAGAGCGTATCGAAGAGAGGAAGGAGGAAGGCACCATTTAGTATGGAGATAAGAAAATGAGGAATCTATGCAGAAAGGGCATAGAAACAGTAAGATGGGAAAGAAGTTCATGAAATAAGATACAAGTTGAAGAAGAAAGTCAGAGGTGCTGAAAAACAGGACAGTAGTGAACCGAAAAAAGGTGGTCCTTAACATAACAAAAAACATTTTATTTCAACAAAAAGAAGGCCTACCTAACTCTCAGCTCGGGCCCTCACATTTTTCCCCTGGGAGCGCTAATTCCCATAGATACAATAGTTGTATCCCCCTGAGGGGAACAGTTTTTAGAGACCATTCTACTGAGATACAGAGAGAGGAAATAAACAGGTGACGCAACGAACAACTTCATAGCTCGCAGGTTCGAGTCTCGACGTTGTGCATTGTTTTTGTGAATCTCATCTGGGGACTTGACCTCGGGTAACTGAGTTAAGTTAGGGTAACTTTGAGTCAAGGTAAAGTCCCTCTGAGTTGGCCTAAGGTAACTCAGAGAAGCTACAATAATTCTGAGTTTGCCTAGGTAAGAATAGATCAGATTTTAGTTTAAGCCTCCCTATCAGCAACAAAGGGCGTTCCAAAGAGAGGAAGGACGAAGGCTCCATTTGGATTCGAGTTTTTTTAATGGCATTTTATTTGATTGAATTTATTGTTTTTTATATTCACCTCTTCAGACTAGTATGTATGTCAATGAACACCTTCAACAAAACAAACAAGTTAGCACAGGGCAGTTGAAAGTGAGTCATTTTTAAGGACACCTTGTGTTTGTACCATTCTGAAGCACAAGACGTATCACAATTCTATTTTTCATAAAGTTATGCAAGTATCATTTTAACAGATTGCAAATAAAACCAAACTCATCAAATGAAACAAAAGAACTAGACAAGAACGAGAATAACAAAATCACAACAAAGTGCTACCAAATACGAGACATTTCCGTGGACCAAAACGTCGCACGCATAAACATATTAATATTATTAATATTTTCACAGTTTATTTATTAATGCTTAAAAAATAGAATAGAATATAAGGGCATACCACGCACGCATATAGCGAACTACCAACGCTTTTTTTTCATTTTCCCAATAATACAACCGCATATGAAAACCAATAACGAGAAGAAGTACAGTCGAAAACAGATAAGTAAGCTATGTAAAATGCGTGTACAAACAATAAGAAAATAACAGTGGAAAATGGTTTTAAGTGTTAAATGCGCCATGTAATGCTGCTTGTTGGGTAGACATCTCGGCGTTAATACTATACAGACGCACGCTCTTCATACCGAATTCATAGTAAGAGTATCAGTAGTAGTCATTCAAGACTAATAAGGCACAGGTAACGCCTCAATATATACGGTGACGTACGGGTAAACCACCCTGTAACTTGTGACCGAGCATCCAACGTCTTTTGTTCCTTAAAAGCCGTGTGTTTTGCCAATCTAAGTTGTCGCACCGATGCGCCTGGCAACTCATCACCATTTAGAAGCGCTTATGTTGCCAGCTGTGATGCTACTGCACCGTATACTGCTCGCAAATCCTCACCTTAGGAATGTTTGCACGATGATAATGATAAGTTTAGAATAATAGTCTCCAGGAATTTGCAACTGTTTGCACGATGATAGGAAGAAATTTAGGGCTACGGTCTCGAGCAATTTGCCAATACTGTAAATGTTTGCACAATAGCAATAAATTTAGGATTACAATCTTTAGCAACTTGTAATTAAATGTTTGCACAATAACAATTTATTTAGGATTACGGTCTTTAGCAACTTGTAACTAAATGTTTGCACAATAACAATAAATTTAGGATTACAATCTTTAGCAACTTGTAATTAAATGTTAGCACAATAATAATAGGTTGCAACTAAATGTCAGCACAGGTCCAGACGCTGGGGGTGAAGTTGCAGCGATCAGCAGATGCAGGCACATAACAAGGCTCTTCCGTAGCTCCTCCATACTCGCTTGTGCTTATATCAAAACACCCGCAAATACTGGCGATTGAACAGCAGATGATCATCCCACACTGCAAAATAAAAGTAGATAATAACAACTGAACAGATGATTAACAATAACCTCAAAGTCTTACTATTACCTGTGCAAGCTACATAATTCCAAATAAAAACACTATTCAACTACACCGCAATATTACTTCCAAAACTCCTAAAATTTTCAATATAAGTCCCAAAATAACCTTTGGAAGCCCCACAATTTATAGTACAAGACACAGAACTGCCCCAATCCCCACGGATGTGAACATTAGCCAAACAAATATCGTAGAACGTGTTGTGGTCACGGTGGCCGAGTGGTTAAGAACGCTTCCTTCCGTGAAGGTGTCGGCAGTTCAAATCTCGGTGCTGCGCGGTGATTTCTCCCCGTTGGGTACAGGGAGAACTCAGCCACAATTCCCCACTCTACCCAGGTGTCTGAAATGGGTACCGGCTTGACCGGGCATAACAATCATTGAAGTTATCAGGCATTTAAAAAATCGATGTACAAGATGATATGCATCCGACTTGATTGATTTGAATAAAAGCATCTTTCGTAGAAACAACACCACCGCCGCCACTACCCCACACGACGTCACGGCGTCAGGTACGGTAGAAGGAACAAGGTGTCACAATGCTGACGTCACGGCATAGAACCAATAGCAGCGCTCAGATTGCAGTTAGCAGCACTGCTTTCCCAAAATCTGGCACCACTATTGGCCTAACGACATGTTGCAATGCTGACGTCATCCAGTGCATTTGGAAAGAAGCCTTTCAATTGGCTAGCTCAATAAGAACCGGTCGCTGCATCATTGCACGACTCATAACTCAAAAATTCATGGTATAGAGTCCCAATGTTTATAAAAATGCTGATTTAATCCTGCATCTTTCAGGAGGAAAGCCGTAAGTCTAAGTGCATTTCTGACAGAGAGATAACGCTGTTGATTTGCGTGAAATTATTAAAGTTACATGACTTAGAATAGATGCTTTGAAATGTTTCCCCTGATAAATCACAAAATCTGAGTTACGAGTCTTGCAATGATGTAGCGAGGTGTACGGTACTTTACCCCAAAGAAATGACCGTACCTCGTTTATTTTACAATGGAGTGAGGTCTACGAGCCCCAGCTTGAGGGCTGAGTGAGGCGGGAGCGTGACGAATATGGTGCGCACCGTGCCGTCGTACGTCGCGCACCGCCACCGCCTGCACGGTACCATGTTATTTTTTCGTGAACGAAGTACTAGCATTAGATGAGATGTTAGTTTAAACTTCCCTGACCGCTAAAATACAGCGTTTCGAAGGGAGGCAGGCAAAATTTAGTGAGACGAGACGCTATGATTACATTACAAAAAAAAATACCTCATGAAATGAAATAAGAGGCGACATTTTCAACGAAACATTCACAAAGTAAATACGTTGAAGTTAATCCTAATGTCCTCCAGGAATGATGGTAGCTTTAACAGAGTTTCAACAAGTAAACAGTTGTATATTTTATCTATCAGAACATTCCCATGAGCATAAAAAAGTTAACAGAAGCATTTCCTTGCCTACCATAACATCAAATCGAATATAGAAAAGTAAAAAAAAGTATTTCCTTGTCCACCAAACATTAACACGAGTATAGAAAACTAAACACTGGAGCATTTTCTCGTTCATCAGAACATGAAAAAGCCATCTCCAAGGCTGTTAAGAGAGAAATCCATCCAGTCCTGTCGCCTCAGTACTTCTTCCCCCAACATCAAAGATCGTACCGAACAATGCACAAGTTTATCATCCAAAAATCTCTGTTCAACGCATAAGTTTTAAACTCGAGTTCGATTTTTCTAGATTGCCAGGTGCCCTGCTCACCTGACCAGCCACCTGACGCAGGTGCCCTGCTCACCTGACCAGCCACCTGACGCAGGTGCCCTGCTCACCTGACCAGCCACCTGACGCAGGTGCCTTGCTCACCTGACCAGCCACCTGATGCAGGTGCCCTGCTCACCTGACCAGCCACCTGACGCAGGTAACCTGCTCACCTGACCAGCCACCTGACGCAGGTAACCTGCTCACCTGACCAGCCACCTGACGCAGGTGACCTGCTCACCTGACCAGCCACCTGACGCAGGTGACCTGCTCACCTCACCAGCCCCCTGATGCAGGTGACCTGCTCACCTCACCAGCCCCCTGATGCAGGTGACCTGCTCACCTGACCAGCCCCCTGATGCAGGTGACCTGCTCACTGACCAGCCACCTGACGCAGGTGACCTGCTCACCTGACCAGCCCCCTGACGCAGGTGACCTGCTCACCTCACCAGCCCCCTGATGCAGGTGACCTGCTCACCTGACCAGCCATCCATTACGGAGCAGCTCTGGGGCGTCCTTTGGGGGGGAGCTGGATGAGTCACCGCTCATGTCTATGTTGAGGCTGTGAAAAAAGGCTTTGAGTAAACAATGTCACCACATCAAGTAAACAATGTCACAACATTAAGAATACTATGTCACAGCATCAAGTAAACAATGTCACAACATTAAGAATACTATGTCACAGCATCAAGTAAACAATGTCACAACATTAAGTATACTATGTCACAGCATCAAGTAAACAATGTCACAACATTAAGAATACTATGTCACAGCATCAAGTAAACAATGTCACAACATTAAGAATACTATGTCACAGCATCAAGTAAACAATGTCACAACATTAAGAATACTATGTCACAGCATCAAGTAAACAATGTCACAACATTAAGTATACTATGTCACAGCATCAAGTAAACAATGTCACAACATTAAGTAAACAATGTCACAACATGAGGCTGTCGGCAAACAATAACATAACATGGCAATTACCTGGAGTTTGAGTGAGGCCATTTGAAGGCATGTCTTTTGACAGAAGGGGACCGTTTCGGATTCCTCCCTCTAAACGAATGAAGTTCGTTCAACAAAAAGATATCCTCCAGCACCAAAATACTTGCGGTAAATTTCTCGCAATGTAATGAAGTACTAACTAAGCAGCTTACTGCATAGTGTATTCATTCATTTTTTGACGTAAGTCGATCCTCGAGATATACATCACTCATACGGAACCTCAACTAACTTTGATGATTATGATAAATAGTACAAATGAAGCAACATAGTAGACGCCTCGAACACGATTCAATAGTGCCTTGCTCACGCAGAAAGTAGTCTCTGCCATTCATAACTTCATTGAAGCATCAGTTTTATAACTGGGACTAGCCTTTATCTTGTTTTTATCTTTAGTAGTCTTCACGTCATCATCTAGTAAAATAACTGGGACTAGTTGAATGACTGGGCCTAGTTTTTATCCGTACAAGTTGAGAGTGGTATGAGAACGTAGTTACTTCTCCCTTGTAATCCTATAACTAGCTTACACAGAGGCTACCAACGTAAACAAAGGCTACTACAAGCGCGCTCATAAAGGCTACTACCGGCACACAGACTACTACTAGCGAACACAAAGGCTACTAGCCGAAGCTACAGCGCACACGCAGGCTACCAGACTAAGCTACAGCGCACACGCAGGCTACCAGACTAAGCTACTGCGCACATGCAGGCTACCAGCCTAAGCCACAGCGCACACACAGGCTACCAGTGTACCCGAGAGTGTACCTATGCTCAGCGGAGGAGAGACGCACACAAGGCACCCCTGGTGGAGGCTGCGGCTGCTGCTGCCACCTGTACACGAGGTGTAGGTGTAGGGGCGTGGTGCTGGTGACATCCAGTCTGCAGTTCCGCCACAGCCTGTAATGCAGGGGACTTTATAATGGGGCATTGGACCTTGCGTAGCGGAATAGGGTCCAAGTTTTGCAGGACTAGGACCTTACAATGTGGAATTGGGACTGTGTAATGTGAAATTAGGACCTTACATTGTAGAATTGTTACCTCATAAAGACGAATTGGGACCTCACAATGTGGAATTGTTACCTCAAAGACGAATTGGGACCTTACAATGTGGAATTGTTACCTCATAAAGAGGAATTGGGACCTTACATTGTAGAATTGTTACCTCAAAGACGAATTGGGACCTTACAATGTGGAATTGTTACCTCATAAAGACGAATTGGGACCTTACAATGTAGAATTGTTACCTCATAAAGAGGAATTGGGACCTTACAATGTGGAATTGTTACCTCAAAGACGAATTGGGACCTTACAATGTGGAATTGTTACCTCATAAAGACGAATTGGGACCTTACAATGTAGAATTGTTACCTCATAAAGAGGAATTGGGACCTTACAATGTGGAATTGTTACCTCATAAAGACGAATTGGGACCTTACAATGTGGAATTGTTACCTCATAAAGAGGAATTGGGACCTTACAATGTAGAATTGTTACCTCATAAAGAGGAATTGGGACCTTACAATGTGGAATTGTTACCTCATAAAGAGGAATTGGGACCTTACAATGTGGAATCGTTACCTCATAAAGAGGAATTGGGACCTTACAATGTGGAATTGTTACCTCAAAGAGGAATTGGGACCTTACAATGTGGAATTGTTACCTCATAAAGAGGAATTGGGACCTTATGTTGTATAATTTTTACCTCATAAAGAGGAATTGGGACCTTATGGTGTAGAATTGTTACCTCATAAAGAGGAATTGGGACCTTACAATGTGGAATACCTCATAAAGAGGAATTGGGATCTTATGGTGTAGAATTGTTACCTCATAAAGAGGAATTGGGACCTTATGGTGTAGAATTGTTTCCTCATAAAGAGGAATTGGGACCTTACAATGTGGAATTGTTACCTCATAAAGAGGAATTGGGACTTTACAATGTGAAATTGTTACCTCATAAAGAGGAATTGGGACCTTACAATGTGGAATTGTTACCTCACAAAGAGGAATTGGGATCTTATGTTGTAGAATTGTTACCTCATGAAGACGAATTGGGACCTTACAATGTGGAATTGTTACCTCATAAAGAGGAATTGGGACCTTATGTTGTAGAATTGTTACCTCATGAAGACGAATTGGGACCTTACAATGTGGAATTGTTACCTCATAAAGAGGAATTGGGACCTTATGTTGTAGAATTGTTACCTCATGAAGACGAATTGGGACCTTACAATGTAGAATTGTTACCTCATAAAGAGGAATTGGGACCTTACAATGTGGAATTGTTACCTCATAAAGAGGAATTGGGACCTTACAATGTGGAATTGTTACCTCATAAAGAGGAATTGGGACCTTACAATGTGGAATTGTTACCTCATAAAGAGGAATTGGGACCTTACAATGTGGAATTGTTACCTCGTAAAGAGGAATTGGGACCTTACAATGTGGAATTGTTACCTCATAAAAACGAATTGGGACCTTACAATGTGGAATTGTTACCTCATAAAGAGGAATTGGGACCTTACAATGTGGAATTGTTACCTCATAAAGAGGAATTGGGACCTTACAATGTGGAATTGTTACTCATAAAGACGAATTGGGACCTTACAATGTGGAATTGTTACCTCATAAAGACGAATTGGGACCTTACAATGTGGAATTGTTACCTCATAAAGAGGAATTGGGACCTTACAATGTGGAATTGTTACCTCATAAAGAGGAATTGGGACCTTATGTTGTAGAATTGTTACTTCATAAAGAGGAATTGGGACCTTATGTTGTAGAATTGTTACCTGATAAAGACGAATTGGGACCTTACAATGTGGAATTGATTAGCATCAAGAAAAACCGAAATTGACCTGCATTACAGGGTGTGGAGCAGCCTGTCTGTGATGCAGGTTACCTAACATCGCAGAATTGTCAACTTATGTCACAAAATTAACCTGCAGTGAGCGCACTCACGTAAGCAGAGAGCACAATCATCAATCATTTGATGTTTAACATTTCCCACGTTCAGTAGATGAATTTCTGAATACTACCCTGAGCAAACCTTTTTTCATGCAAAATCATTAATAGATTCTAAGAAGAAATGTTCACGTTCAGAAGGCTTTTCAAAGAAATAAGATAATATTAGTTGCCGAAAGCAGGAGTCTGCAGTGGTATATAACCCACTGACTTCGATATCACCCCCTGGTGGGTCGTTAGAAAATTTCAACGATCTGTTGAATTTATTGTATTCAATATCCCCAGTTAATGTTTGGTATCTATAAAATTTCTAGCAACTTTTGAATTTAAATTTAAGTTAAATACTGAACTTCAGTTCAATTCATTTCAGCTAACGTGTTAAAGCAAGAAACTTATTGGCGCTCAAATTCCTCTAAGATGTGGACAATGCCCAAATCACATTTAACCCTTTAAGGCCGAAGTACGGTCCTCCTTCGAGAATAGCCTCAATATATTGTACTTCTCGTAAAATTAGTTCCCTGATGTGTTTTTTGGACTGCACTGTCAAGTGGCAGTTCCTTCCTCGTCGTTAAATCGATAAATATCTGATGCCGGTGCCAGTTTAATGATGGTGGTTGTGATAACGGTAACATGAGTAGAAAATGTGGACGTTAAAGGGTTAACTTTGACTGCAATGGGTTAACTCGTTAACTGCGATGAGTTAAACTGAAGTTCAACATACAATTCATATGTAATGTCAATTGCATTAATCAACTTTAAAAATAGCAAACATTAACTGGTTGGGCCTTAATTTAGCTTTCATTAAGTATTAATAAAAAAGAGTTAGCAACTGCAGGTGAGTCAGCAGCACTATGGAAATCACCTAAGTGACCACCGGTGGGTCACTTCGCAGGAAATGGGTTGAACTGGAGCTCAATATTCAACTCAAATTTAAAGTCAACTGTAGTAAGTAATTTTAGAAATAGCAAACACTAACTAGATCATGCCTTGATTTAGCTTTGATTAAATATACATGAAAATTGAGTATGTGGCTACAGGTCAGTCAGCAGCAATATAAGAATCCCCTCCGTGGCCACCGGTGGTGCACGTTGCGGTCAGACTATTGAGAAATTCATATTTGAATACATTTTTTTCCCACGATTTGCTTTTCATTGTTTCAATGCCTTCGGAAACTTCTGACACGTTTACCAGAGCAAGGTGATGTTCTATCTCTGTATCACCTGTGGTAAATAAATTGTTTAAAAGGTTGAAAAGATTAAATTAGAGTCTGCAAGACAGATGCACAGAGAGTTAAAGTGATTTACTTCAGGGTTAACACTTCAGAATATTTCGTTCTGATCCAACGTCAAAAAAGAAGAAACATAATAAGAGAAATAAGTATAATAATAAGGCTAAGAATAATACAAACAAAAAAGATTGAAAATCGCAATAGAAATGAAGAAGATACCAGATAGGAATGTAGTAGTAGTAACAACATCAATTTGCTAGCGCTTCAGTGCCTGCACTATGTCGCGCCGAAGGTCTCGCAATTCAGGTTGTCTCCACTTCTCAAATTTCGAGGTCTTACTGCCACAAACATCGCACCGCAAGTCACAGCAACTATTAAACAAACAAAGACGCGACAGCCACGAGCGTGATCTGAACAACACTTGATTTCATTGGTGACAGTAGTAGTAGTAGCAGCGGCAGTAATGAAGGAGCTGCTAGTTCAATACCATACTCCTCATGCTTAGGGTTCAATCAGTTCATACGATCATCTTAAGGTACATGCACAGTTTGCACATTGAGCAACAGCCTAACCCCCTAATGGGGGTCTCAGCTGCCCACCCAATTATGGCCGGGCGCCTTACCCGCGCTGAAACCCCCAGGGGCATTGCGCAGCGCGCCCGGCCATTTTACAGTTCAGTGTTTACATCGCATTACCATGCGTAGAATCTTCAGGCTAGATTTTTGAAGACAGATTACACGCTCCAATAAACGACTGCAGCGCTGTCACATTATAAGTTGACCGCTCAGCCTCCCCAAGTATTCCAGTCAAAACATCCTGTGCACACCCGCGAAGGTGCGGAAAATGCAGATTCCTGGCAACAGCATTCAGGGGACACTCCGCGAGGAAGTGCTTTACAGTCAAAGGCACACGACACCGTTCGCACTGCGGCTGTGGTAGCCGCTCCATCAGGTGCCCGTGTGTTAGCCGCGTATGGCCAATACGGAGGCGACAAAGCATCACCTCTAACCGGCGACCACGACAACTGGACGATATCCACTCACGTATAGTGGGTTTAATGCTTCTTAATTTATTGTTATCGTTAGCAGCGCTGTCCCATTCATGCTGCCATCGTTCTCTCACTGCCGCTTTGATCCGAGGGTAATAATCTCGGAAAGGAACCATCAGATTTAGAGTCTCCTCGTTTGCCTCTGCGGCCCGTTTAGCCTCCTGGTCAGCTCTTTCATTGCCAGACACTCCTACGTGGCCGGGCACCCAGCACAACGTCAGAGATTTACGCTCACGTATTAAATTTATTAAGTTCATGACAATCTCACCAACGAGCGGATGGGTGCTATTATGCTCTCGAGTGGCCTCCACCACACTTTTTGAATCCACAAAAATAGCAAAAGTATCATACACACAATGTTTAATTAGTCGGAGGGCCTCCAACACACCGTAAAGTTCCGCAGTGAAAATGGACGACTCTGGGAGCAATCTCTTGGCGCTCACCAGCTCCCCCGACACAGCGGCACACCCTACAGCGTCTCCCACCTTTGAGCCGTCGGTATAGAACTTCATCGCACGGGCATGTTTTTCGGCAATATGGTCCAAAAAGATCCCCTTTAGTATGTGTGTAGGCATAGAATCCTTCTTAGGCATTTGACATCCCGGACAAAAACTCCCGATTGGGACACGCCACGTGGGAAAACTTTCCAAGAACACTGGTTGTATTCTCATTGGCCTCAGCTGCATTGCAGCCACGACTGCCGAATAATCTTCCGATGAGGGCAGAAAGTAAGGGAAAGGCAGATGTCGGCCTAGTGGCGCATGCACGCTGGTCCATGCAGGAGACAAGGGGACTTGTTCCAACCGCGCCAAGTACTGAAGGGTCAGCTGCACACGTCGGTGCCGTAAAGGAGGTTCACCGCTCTCCACACACAAGCTGCTGGAAGGGGACGACCTAAACGCGCCAGTGCAGATTCTGATAGCAGCATGATGCACAGGGTCCAGCTTCGAAAGTGAAGTCGCCTTAGCATATTGATACACTATGCAGCCGTAGTCTATTTTGCTTCTAATAAAAGTACGATATAGTCTCAGTAGGGTCATTCTGTCAGCCCCCCACGTCAGGCCGGCCAGGCTTTTTAGCAAGTTCAGCCTTCTGACGCAGTCAGCCTTGAGGGTGGCTAGGTAGGGCTTCCAAGAGAGCCTGTCATCAAGCGTCACCCCCAGAAACTTGGCGCTGTGTGAGAAACTCACTTGTCTTCCCTGCAGTGTGAGCTGTGGGGGATCACTACGGCCACGGCCCTGGAAGTAAAGTCCAACGGTTTTTTCGGGTGAAAAGTTGAAGCCATGTTCCTGAGCCCACTTATTAGCGTTATTGATGGCTAATTGCATTCTTCGCGTCAGAGCCGGAAGATGTGTTGATGAAGAGTATACCATAAAGTCGTCCACATATAAGGAGGCAACCGTTCCGGGAGGCAAGGTGGAGGTGATACCATTTAAGGCGACACTAAACAGTGTGCAGCTCATAACACTGCCCTGCGGTAAACCTTCGCACTGCAACTGCGAGGAAGAGAGGGTGCCACCGACCTTAACGCGGAAAGTTCTTTCACCAAGAAATTCTCGAATATACAGGGCCATGTTACCACGGAGTCCATACTCATGTAGTGTCTTAAGTATTCCATATCTCCACACGGTGTCATAAGCTTTATGCATATCAAAGAAAAGACACATGGTTCGGCGACGCTCGGCAAGGTTGGCCACCAGGTGGTTCTGTAAGCGGAGCAGAGCGTCTGTGGTCCCTCGAAGCTGCCGACTGCCAAATTGGACAGGGTTCAGTAGCTCCTCCGCCTCTAACCATCTGGTGAGTCGCGCATTGACCATTTTCTCCATCATTTTTCCAAGGCAACTAGTTAGGGCAATGGGTCGGTAGTTGTCAGGGTTGGATGGAGGTTTGTTGGGTTTTTCAAAAGCCATGATTAATGATGTGCGCCATTGTTGAGGATATGTATGCGTGATCCAGATTTTATTGAAAATATATAGCAAGAATTTAATGGCTGTAGTATGCATTTTCTTCAACATCCGGTAATGGATACCATCTGGTCCGGGAGCGGTATTTTTACATTTCTTCAGGGCGTTGTAAAATTCAACCATTGTAAGGGGGTCATTATAAGAGTAGGTGGAGTTTGTTGAGAAGTCCAACTGCTGCTGCTCCTGTTGCTGTTTCAGCACTGTAAAGGCAGGAGAGTAGAGTCGTCCGCTACTGACACTATAAAAGCTTCGGGCCAGTGCTTCTGCCACGCACTCCGGGTCTGAGGTGAGAACGCCATTAACTTCTAGGCACGGCCGTCGATAACTGCATTTTCCCCTCATTTTATTCACTCGCTGCCATACCTTGGCCATAGGAGTATCGCTGTTGAGAGTGGAGACGTATTTCTGCCACGATACCTTACGGGCGACGTCTTTTATAATCTGAGCTCGCGCTCTAGCCCGATTGTATGCGATCTTGTCGGCTAGTTCTTTTGTTCTTTGGTATCGTCGCAATGCGCGTTTCCTCTCGATATTAGCGGCCTGGCAGTCATTGTTCCACCACGGGACGCGGTGCACTGGGCAACCGCCTTTAGACTTTGGAATAGCACTGTTGGCGGCTTCGTGCATTGCACTCACAAAGCTGTCAACCAATTCATCTACGCCATGAGCTTCATTTGGGTCCTCCATTGTCGTCAGCGCTCCAAAGTTTCTCCAGTTGGCCTTTTTGAAGTTAAACCTTGGTTCTATCAGCATCTGCTGGTTTTGGACCGAGTGCATTTCAGCTAACGTGTTCGCTGAACTCACGGACCACTGAAATTCGGAAAGGATGTCGGGAGTGCAAAGACTCAGGTCGATGGCGGAGGAAGTCCCAGTCTGCACGTGAAAATGAGTGGGGGCTCCGGTGTTCAGAAGACAAAAATCAGAAGCGACGATGAAGTCCTCCACAATTTCACCTCGACGATCGCTCCGGGCGTTTCCCCAAAGTATGTGCTTGGCATTGACGTCTCCCAGGATCAAGGCCGGCCTCGCGAGTTGATTGCTTAAGAGGCTGAGATCTTGCAGGGCTAAGGGTTCGCCTGGTGGTATGTAGATGTTACATACTGTTATCATACGTTTCCCAATGTAGACACGGAAAGCGATAGCCTGCAGCCTGGTGTTTACCGCAAATCTACTGTAGCCAACGTCTCTCCGCACAAGCACCGCCAGTCCCGTTCCAGGTACCGGGTTGGGCGCTGGGGAGAACAACTCTATATTGTAGTTGCTTGGAGGCCTTGGGGTAACGTTCCCCAGCAGTGTTTCCTGCAGACAAACACAACAGGGCTGGTGCCTCTCCAGAAGTGCTCTCAAGTCTCCGTAATTCCGTCTGTAGCCACGTATATTCCATTGTAAGAAGGTGTTCATTTTTTGTCAGTTTTAGATGTTATATACGTAGGACCCTTTTCAATTCCCTCACCTGCGGCACACGTCAGTCCGGGTGACGTAGAGACAGGAGGTCTGTCAATCCACGGGTGGACAGGTACCGCCGGAGGAGGCCCGGTGGGGAGGTTTTTTGGGGGTGGGAAGATTTTTAACAGGTGTGCTGCTACTTCTTTTGGGACGGTCGTAACCCGCTCTAAAGAACGAATGCGTTGGGTAACAATGTTACGCTGCTTTTCACTGTCAATGTGGGAGCTATTCTTTTCTTTGGTCGGTAGCGACAAGTCACGCCCGGATCCCCTTTCCTGCTTGTCTCCACGGCTGGGCCCTCGCACGGCAGATCGAGATTCCCTCACAGTGCTGCGTTCGTGCTCTGCCCTTCCACCGGTTGTAGCCACTGAATCCCTGACAGGATCCTTCTCTTGACTCGGGATAGCTTGGCCTTGATTGTCTGCTGGGGTGTCTTCCATAAATCTCAGTGTTTTCGGAGTTTTTGTTTGTTTTACATCTTGTGGGGGCGATATGTCGCTTTTAGTTCTTTTGCGGGAGGTAATAATTGAGGGGATTGATTGAAACTGTTCGTTAGATGAATCTTTCTGGTGAGTGGTGGAAGCTGGATCTTTTGAAATTTCCTTATTAGAGGGTCCTGATTGAGCCAAAGGTTGGGTCACGCGCACTGGAGGCTTTTGGGCCAGGCTCTGGCTTCTTAGAGCAGAGGCATCCACAAGGCTCAAAGGCTCTGGCTCCTGCTCATCTTGCCGTGCTGCCACACTCCGCGAGTGCGGTTGCTCAGGTTGCCGAAAGATTGGCTGAGAGTTCAGTCGACGGTGTTGGGCGACGTCAGCGTAAGAAGTGCGGGGAGAAACATACCTGGATGTCACCGTCCTCTTGGCTTCTCCATAGCTAATGCTCTCTCTCACCTGAGTTGCGAGGATTTCTGCTTCAATCTCATAGTGGGAACATGATGTGGAGCTGGCTGGATGCGGACCCTCACAGTTGGCGCATCTCGCAGGTCGGACACAAGGCGACTCATGTTGCTCCATTGAGCAATTTGCGCACGTGCCTCGCTGGGCGCGGCAGGTTTTGGCGCCGTGTCCGAAGGCCTGGCATTTAAAACAGCGCCTCGGTCTCGGCACGTACTGGCGTACCAGGCATCGCGTCCAGCCGATTGACACAGTATCAGGCAGCCTACAACGATCAAATGTTATGAGGTATACTCGACCTGGAGTTAGCACGCCCCTCTCTCTCCTTTTGAAGCAATATACCTCTTTGGCGCCGAATCGCTCCAGCTCCTCTAAGATACGAGCATCTGTGTACCTTGGGCTGTTCTTATACCAGATTGTTCCTTTCGTTTGATTAAGGCGTTCATTCGGAGATACTGTTACCTCCACTCCGGCAAGAGACTTAATGGTGGTGATGCAGCGGCTCTGGTGAAGATTCTTGACTTCGACCAATAAACTGCCGTTACGGACTTCATTAATTTTAGTGGGTTCACCCCCGAGTCGGTGACATATTTCTCTGTAGGCTTTCGCGACGTCCACTTCAGCCATAGGGGAGTTATCGTTGGCTTTTATTACAAAGAACTTTTTGTATTCCACGACAGGCAATTCATCTTCTACCGCCGAGGGCAGGCGTTGCCATCGACGGTTTTTCCTTCTGCCTGCTCCCGGCACTCGGCCATCAGATGAGGCCTCGGCAGGTCTCGAAGGTCTGGGTGGTTCATATGGCTGCATTGTCCACTCTGCACTTCCGTCACGTCGGCCTGTCCCCTCGCCACCTACAGGAAATTGAGATAACGGTACGACTCGTTTACCGGGTTCAGGAGAGGTAATTCCAGTGAGTGTATCCATTTGTGAGGGCCGTGTCGTCAACGTTGAAGTAGGTAAAGTTTCAGAAGAAGAAGAAGCAAGCTCAAGTGTTTAGGAGACTCTTGTCAGTGAGGGTTCCCCCCCACCTATCCAGGCCGGCTCAAGCCGGAAGAGAACCCCCCGGGCGGTCAGTAGCCTACTGACGCGTCTCCACGTTTAAGGCGGGCACACACTGACCAATAGGAATGAAAATCCCTCCCACCGTCGACCCCGGCCCGTGGCAGCCCCTATGTACGCTCGGGATAACAGGGGCTTTATCACCCGTAACTGCCGGGGTCCGGTTTTATTTACATGGGGGGCCTTCCCATGGCCCCCCACTTTGTCTGGCTGCTCCAGGTGAGCCTGTCTGCCACGGTTGAACCACCAGGCAAGTCCTGACAGCATAGCCTCACCTTTCCTCACAGCACGCAAACCCTCCCACCACAATAAGGTAGGGGGACGTTGGGAGGGTACCAGATAGGAGAAATAATAATAAGGCTAATAATAATAGAAACAAAAAAGGGACCAAAAATCAAAATAGGAACGGCACAAATATAAGAGAAATAATTATAATAATAATAATAACAAAGGTAATGATAATAATAAAAGGAATAATAAACAAAAAATAATGATAGCAACCCAAGCCTGAGAGCTGGACCACAACTGACGGAAAGGAATCAAAATAGGATTAGATTATATTACATTATTAGTTAGCTTAAAGCCTCCCTATTTGCAACAAATGCGATCCTAAGAGAGGCAGGAGGAAGGCACCATTCAGTATGGAGTTAACCCTTTAACGCCCAAGTGGACTGTACGGTCCTCTTTCAAAAATAACAATAATATATTTTATTTCTTATTCAATTTGTTCACTAATGTGTCCTTTGAACTTCACTGCCGAGTGGCAGTTCCATCCCCATCTTGATAACAGTGACTACCTAATGCCAGTGTCAGTTTAGTGAGTGGTTGTATTAACGGTAATATGAGTATAAAAATGTGGGCGTTAAAGGGTTAAGGGAACGTGGAATCATGCAGAAAAGGCATAGAAGCAGTAAGTTGAAAAAGGAGTTGATGAAACAAGATTTAAAATCGAAGAAGAAAGTAGCAGGTGCTGAAAAACAGGACAGCAGTGAACCGAAAAGAAAGATAGTCGTTAACATGACAAAAACATTTTATTTCAACAAAAAAAGGCCTACCTGACTCTGCGCTTGGGCCCTCATATTTAATCACAATAGAAGGAAGAAGATACAAAGATAATAGAAATAATAACAACCCAATCGTGAGGGCTGGACCAGGACTGACGGGAAGGCAGCGAGGTGCGCAGAGGAGTTGCGCAGCAGCAGGCAGCTGCCCGCCATGTACGCCTCGCTGTGGTCGTACTGCGCCGCCTGGTTGCTGCTGCTGCTGCTGCTGCTCTGCACGTGGCGGGACAGGCTGTACGCTAGGTGGCAACAGGGGGGGGGAGGTGGGGTGGCGTCGGTGGGTGGTGACAAGGGCTGGTAACACTAGATTGCAACACTAGTTTACAACACTCGCTGGCAACACACACGTCCACTCCACACTCGCCACACACACCAACACCCACAGCAAACGTTGCGCATCACAACACGCATTCATCCCACGACTCCTTCAGTCCTGTCATCAGAAGCAAGTTTTACACAATACTACATGGGTTCAGTGCAAGAAAAGATTGGAATACAAGTAAGTTTAAGTCTCCCTAACGACATCATAGGTGTTCTAAAGAGCGGAAGGATGATGGCACCATTTGGTATAGAGTTAAAGGGAGGATGAATCTACGCACAGGCTGCTATCTTACACAAGATTCTCAACGCAAAAAAAGAGCAAGATGAGAAGGAAGTTTGTGAAACAATATAAACATTGAAGAAGAAAATCTGAGGTGCTTGTCCTTAGCCACAATAAAGAAGCCATAGATTAGATTAGATGTTAGTTTAAGCCTCTCAAATTGCTAAAAAATATAGCGTCCCGAAGAAATGAAAAAGGATGGCACCATTTAGGACAGGAATTAGGAAACGCATAATGTATGCAGAAGAGACACAAAAACAGAAGTTGAGAAAGATGTTTATGAAACAAAATAAAAGTTGAAGATTGAAGTAGTAGGTGCTGAAAAACAGGACAGCAGTGAACCGAAAAAAAGTGGTCCTTAACATAAGAATTTTATTTCAACAAAAAGAAGGCCTACCTAACTCTCAGCTCGGGCCTTCTCATTTTCCCCCTGGGAGTGCCGATTCCCAAAGATACAGTAGTTGTATCTCGCTGAGGGGACAAAAGAGCCACAACAAAACAAGACGAGATCAGTTAGTGGCAGCGCTCACCAGCGTCACGTTGGGCAGGAGGCTCTGGAGACTCAGGTTGTACCAGGGGCTCGCGTCCACAACCTGCGCACGGTAGAGTACATTGGTATACTTCTGGTGTATCTATGCTATATCTAGATGTATCATCACAGCTATTTCTGATGCATCAGAGATACACTGGCGACAGTGCATCAGAGATACACTGGCGGCAGTGCATCAGAGATACACTGGCGGCAGTGCATCAGAGATACACTGGCGGCAGTGCATCAGAGATACACTGGCGGCAGTGCATCAGAGATACACTGGCGGCAGTGCATCAGAGATACACTGGCGGCAGTGCATCAGAGATACACTGGCGGCAGTGCATCAGAGATACACTGGCGGCAGTGCATCAGAGATACACTGGCGGCAGTGCATCAGAGATACACTGGCGGCAGTGCATCAGAGATACACTGGCGGCAGTGCATCAGAGATACACTGGCGGCAGTGCATCAGAGATACACTGGCGGCAGTGCATCAGAGATACACTGGCGGCAGTGCATCAGAGATACACTGGCGGCAGTGCAACAGAGATACACTGGCGGCAGTGCATCAGAGATACACTGGCGGCAGTGCATCAGAGATACACTGGCGGCAGTGCATCAGAGATACACTGGCGGCAGTGCATCAGAGATACACTGGCGGCAGTGCATCCGAGATACACTGGCGGCAGTGCATCAGGGATACACCCGCGACAGTGCATCAGGGATACACCCGCGACAGTGCATCAGGGATACACCCGCGACAGTGCATCAGGGATACACCCGCGACAGTGCATCAGGGATACACCCGCGACAGTGCATCAGGGATACACCCGCGACAGTGCATCAGGGATACACCCGCGACAGTGCATCAGGGATACACCCGCGGCAGTGCATCAGGGATACATTGGCGGCCGTGTTTCAGTAATACACTTGTAGTGAAACTAGCCTGCTTAGTGTTTCACCACTAGGACGCCGTAACTGTCAGGATGACGACCAGGCAAGGGTTAGCTATTCAGGCTACAATAGCGAGGCCCAGACACTAGGTTAAGGTGCGGCACGGATAAGTAACAACAGTTATATTTAAAACGGTAAGTAGGACAGACGGAACATGTATCAACTCAGGGCGTGTCTTGCGGGAGCTGTCTCTCAGCATGAGATCGTAACTCTACCGCCGACCACAAACCCCGCACAACTCAAGAGACCACTAAGGTACAATAGTAAAAGAGGGCATAAGATTCGCCAAGCATGGCACAGGACTCACGAGCATCAGGCAAAAGCAGCTTTAATGGCCTGCTCGCAGACAAGTGCACTGTATGGAGGTCCTAACGCAACTGACGGCTTTAGTCGTGCCGCCACTGAATACGCCCACCAAGTGGCGTAAGCCGGGTGATCATAGTAGGGAGCGCCACGTACATCACAGCGCTACTTCAGACTGCATGTGGAGGACAACCAGTAGTGAATAAATTCACTACAAACTAAATTTACGTAAAATGTTGGTCATTTAACATGAGAGTTTTGCAGCCGTACTTACACGAGCGAGACCAAACACTCGTCACTCACTAAATACACCCACGAATCGCTTCTGTAGCATCTTTTTTTAGTGAACCGTCGTATATAATAATTTATACTATAAAAGGAGCCGCGTCTGTCCGTCTGTCGGTCACACCCACCACCAAAAAGTGTGTGATGAGTGCATCTGTGATACAAGCTTCATCAACTCCACAATTTTTTGTATATTAATCCATAAGATTCGAAGCCGGAATGAATATTACTTGAACTCTTAGGAAATAGGAACGTGTCATGTGATTTGATGAACATTATTATACAATTTTGATGAGCCGTGTGCACTCGGCCTCATCAAATCTAGAGAGATTAAATTTTTTTATTCCTTACAGCCTTTCTTTCATTTCGCCTTCTTTCTCATTCTAAATAAAGGTGGGTGGACTAGTAATGATAGACAATTGTGTACACCGCACCTGTCCATCGTGGTAGAGCGCCCTGCCACAGCCATCGCTGAAGCATGAGGTGAGGGGCCAGTGCGAGGGCCCGCTCTCACGGAGGTGAGGGGCCAGCAGCTCCCAGAACTTGGCGTCGTTGTAGGGGAAGTCTGCACGACCGAGCATCTCGTGCGTCCAGCCGGGGGCGAAGATCGCCGCAGACAGGTCCAGCGCGCGAATAACTTCCAGCGCCTGCACATTGGCCTTAGGGAGATTAAACTTCTGCACATTATATACTTAGCATTCCAGGCACAGGCTAAATTCACTATTTTAGACTCACCCGTCCCAACCCATCCGTCCCCACCCATCCCTCCCCACCACCCATCCCTCCCCACCACCCTTCCGTCCCCACCACCCTTCCGTCCCCACCACCCTTCCGTCCCCATCACCCTTCCGTCCCCACCACCCTTCCGTCCCCACCACCCTTCCGTCCCCACCACCCTTCCGTCCCCACCACCCTTCCGTCCACACCACCCATCGGTCCCCACCACCCTTCCGTCCCCACCACCCTTCCGTCCCCACCACCCTTCCGTCCCCACCACCCTTCCGTCCCCACCACCCTTCCGTCCCCACCACCCTTCCGTCCCCACCACCCTTCCGTCCCCACCACCCTTCCGTCCCCACCACCCTTCCGTCCCCACCACCCTTCCGTCCCCACCACCCTTCCGTCCCCACCACCCCTCCGTCCCCACCCATCCGTCCCCACCCTTCCGCCCCCACCCTTCCATCCCCACCCTTCCGTGCCCACCCTTCCATCCCCACTCTCCCGTCCCCACCCTTCCGTCCCCACCCATCCGTCACCACTCTCCCGTCCCCACCCTTCCGTCCCCCCCCTTCCGTCCATCCCCACCCTTCTACACTTCACTTCATTTACTTCCTTCCACATACATTCATTTGTAATATACTCGAGTCAATTCAAGTTATATGAAACTGCATTTTTTGGGGATTTAATCAGAAGGAGGGACTAAGCCCCAAGCAAATTTGACAAAGCAGTATGTTCAACATTGAATCTACAACAGACTCTATACGTTAATCATTAAAGAAAACAAACAACAGACCTTCAAAGGAAGAAATTGGAATCTTTGAATTAGAGAAATAGAATTCGATAATAGAGGAAGGGCTTAACGTGATAAAATAAAATACCTTGAAATTACAAAAACTCAGAAATTAGGCAGACGAGAAAATACAGATATAGGCAGCGTTTTCCAAGGGTACATTGGTGACAGTGTATCAAGGATAGATACAACACCTTGTAGCAGTTGAAGCCTCCTCCCTCGTAGAAATTGCGCCCGAACACGTCCACTCCCACAAAAACTTTGGTTTCTTCTCCAGGGGAGTGGGATGATAGAGCATCTCCTACTGAAGTGTGAGGCGGCCCCAAGTGTTGGGGATTTGTACCGTCCTGCTGGTGACTTGCGCCGGGCTGAGTCGCCTCCTTACGCGACCTTGACCTGCAATTGACGAATTTTTGAGGCGCTTTCAGGTCTGCACCCTGAACCGAGGCGGATTATCTCCCTCGATATGGATCAAGCTATAATCGATAGCAGCCTCGTTATGGCAGAGTGCTGCCAGTACTACACCCTCAACAGCTGTACTATGGACCAGAATTTTTGAGTAATTCACGTGACATGGACCAGACTGTGCTTTTTATGAATCCATCAAAGCCTCGTTCTGGCAGTGATGCCAGTATTGCACCCTCAACAGCTGTTCCAGGGCCCAGCAAAGTTAGCAGTGGAAGTTCTTCAACACACCTTGCTACACAAGCTGTTTTGTCTAGAACATATTAAACGTTTACTTGAATAAGCATCAAACTGGAAGATTTTGGCCAGGACAAATAGCAAGTAGCGTAGCCAAGTCAGAAGAAAAACTTTTGCAGCTAGCTTTATGGCTACAACGGAAGTTTCAAATTTTGGCTTTCGGCCACAGGTTACTATTATTGAACAGAATTAAAATTATGGTAATTTAATACTTGCCTTACATGATTAGACTAGATTAGATCATACGTTAGTTTAAGCCTCCCTATTGCCTTGCACGAAAAAATCCTCAGAATGAGAAAACACGCCAACATTTATTCTGTCTTATCATCTACCAATACTGGAAAAGGGTCGCAAAGATAATTGATATTAGACCATGCATTACTGATACAATGGTGTGATGTTAATCCAGCGTTCATAAACTTAAAGACAAGAAATACAAAGGCATTGAAATCATACTCATTAAAATTATTATAATTATAATTATTATTATTATTATTATTATTGGGTTTTCCCGCCGCTTTCGATACTCTGACAAGAAATTTTCATTAAAAACTTCACAAGGTCTGAATATACAATAACCACGAAGCATCAGTTCTATAAAACGTATGAAGATCACGCTCTTTCTGATGTGCTCACGAATACAGCACACAAGTACACACTAACCAGCTTGTAATACTTTCCAGCATGACAGACTCAACATCATTTTCTCAAGTGCGTTTTAACGTAATACTAGACACGCACGTAAAGTCAGTGCCTCTCAACGAGTGACTGAACACCGCTAAAAAGTTCAATAGAGCAACATATCGATTCAATATAGTTTACCTGAGAACACGGGGAGTGACGGGCTCTACATCTCTTTGATGACCACCACCGTCACGATTGCCATCAAGACTTCCAGCATCACCTCCATCACGACCACCATCACCACCAGGTAGGTCAGCTGAGATGAAGGGCATGGCTCGGCGAGGCAGCGCCCTGGCGTACTGTCGAGAAGCCCGCAGCTGCTCCACCGACCAGCTGTAGTTCAGGAATATCGCGTCGCACGCCTCGTAGAAGCAGCTGAAAACATCAGATTAATTAGATTATTAGTTAGTTTAAGCATCCCTATCCGCAACAAAGGCTATCCAAAGAGAGGAAGGAAGAAGACACTATTTAGTATAGAGGTAAAGAAACGTGGAATCTATGCAGAAAGGGCACAGAAACAGAAAGCTAAGAAAGAAGTTCATGAAACAAGAAAAAGTTGAAGAAGAAAGTAGTAGGTGCTGAAAAACAGGACAGCAGTGAACCAAAAAAAGATGGTCCATAACAAAACAAAACCTATTCTATTTTAACAAAAAAGAAAGCCTACCTAATCTTTAGCTCAGGCCCTTACATAGTCCCCCTGGGAGCGCTAATTCCCATAGATACAATAGTTGTATCCCCCTGAGGGGGCTGAAAACATCAATTGAATCTAACAACTGCTTTCACTACTCACTATTTTTTTCGTCAAACAACTGCTCTCACTACCCACAATTGTTGTCTATATTTCAAGGTAAATTAATTTGGTCCAACTAATACCCTCACTCACAATTACTTTCCCTATTTCAAGGTTTAAATATTTTTCCTATCCAATGAAGTACAAAATCTAAACTTTTAGAATTTGAGGCTCATTTCCCAACAATGTAAGTGAAAAAGTAAACAACAAAAAAAGTATATTTTTTCCCAACCATTATCCTTACCATGAAAGTCTGAGTTAAAAATCATTTCGAGATTAACTTCATATTTATACCTACATAACCACCGCAAGTCGAAAGCAAAGAAATTGTGGCATTGACGTTCTGAACCTATCACTGGATCATTATACTACAGAGAACACAACCTCCGTATCTGCTCAAAGTGATTCAACATTGACAAATACCGGCACAGTTGATCGAAGAAGAGCAACAAAATTATGCAAAAGAAATTCAAAACATGACCCTGATGTAACAAGAGTTGCCAATTCTGTAGTGAACAGTCATGGAACCAAGTAAGGTATTTCTAAAAATAATTTAAATATACCACCGTATATAATTTAAATCTCTAGGTCTCAAAAATATACTGAAAAAACATGACTCCTGAAAAAAAAGATGTACAGTATTGTACCCTTTCCTAAAACACTCATAACTGAACTTGTAAGAAACGAAGGCAGCACCTGTTCTGACCATTGAGCTCATCCTGCTACACCACAAGGGACAGGAAGGCAGCACCTGTTCTGACCACTGAGCTCATCCTGCCACACCACAAGGGACAGGAAGGCAGCACCTGTTCTGACCGCTGAGCTCATCCTGCCACACCACAAGGGACAGGAAGGCAGCACCTGTTCTGACCGCTGAGCTCATCCTGCCACACCACAAGGGACAGGAAGGCAGCACCTGTTCTGACCACTGAGCTCATCCTGCCACACCACAAGGGACAGGAAGGCAGCACCTGTTCTGACCATTGAGCTCATCCTGCTACACCACAAGGGACAGGAAGGCAGCACCTGTTCTGACCGCTGAGCTCATCCTGCCACACCACAAGGGACAGGAAGGCAGCACCTGTTCTGACCACTGAGCTCATCCTGCAACAACACAAGGGACAGGAAGGCAGCACCTGTTCTGACCGCTGAGCTCATCCTGCCACACCACAAGGGACAGGAAGGCAGCACCTGTTCTGACCGCTGAGCTCATCCTGCCACACCACAAGGGACAGGAAGGCAGCACCTGTTCTGACCGCTGAGCTCATCCTGCCACACCACAAGGGACAGGAAGGCAGCACCTGTTCTGACCGCTGAGCTCATCCTGCCACACCACAAGGGACAGGAAGGCAGCACCTGTTCTGACCACTGAGCTCATCTGCCACACCACAAGGGACAGGAAGGCAGCACCTGTTCTGACCACTGAGCTCATCCTGCCACACCACAAGGGACAGGAAGGCAGCACCTGTTCTGACCGCTGAGCTCATCCTGCCACACCACAAGGGACAGGAAGGCAGCACCTGTTCTGACCACTGAGCTCATCCTGCCACACCACAAGGGACAGGAAGGCAGCACCTGTTCTGACCATTGAGCTCATCCTGCTACACCACAAGGGACAGGAAGGCAGCACCTGTTCTGACCACTGAGCTCATCCTGCAACAACACAAGGGACAGGAAGGCAGCACCTATTCTGACCACTGAGCTCATCCTGCTACACCACAAGGGACAGGAAGGCAGCACCTGTTCTGACCATTGAGCTCATCCTGCTACACCACAAGGGACAGGAAGGCAGCACCTGTTCTGACCACTGAGCTCATCCTGCAACAACACAAGGGACAGGAAGGCAGCACCTATTCTGACCACTGAGCTCATCCTGCTACACCACAAGGGACAGGAAGGCAGCACCTGTTCTGACCATTGAGCTCATCCTGCTACACCACAAGGGACAGAAAGGCAGCACCTGTTCTGACCACTGAGCTCATCCTGCAACACCACAAGGGACAGGAAGGCAGCACCTGTTCTGAGTTCTGACCACTGAGCTCATCCTGCTACAACACAAGGGACAGGAGGGCAGCACCTGTTCTGACCATTGAGCTCATCCTGCAACACCACAAGGGACAGGAAGGCAGCACCTATTCTGAGTTCTGACCACTGAGCTCATCCTGCTACAACACAAGGGACAGGAGGGCAGCACCTGTTCTGACCATTGAGCTCATCCTGCAACACCACAAGGGACAGGAAGGCAGCACCTATTCTGAGTTCTGACCACTGAGCTCATCCTGCTACAACACAAGGGACAGGAGGGCAGCACCTGTTCTGACCATTGAGCTCATCCTGCAACACCACAAGGGACAGGAAGGCAGCACCTGTTCTGAGTTCTGACCACTGAGCTCATCCTGCTACAACACAAGGGACAGAAAGGCAGCACCTGTTCTGACCATTGAGCTCATCCTGCCAGCGCAGTTTGCCCTCGTGCGTGACGCTGTCGTACCACACCACACGGCTGCAACTCGTCACTGTCTTCATGGCAGCCGTCAACTTTTGCAGGAACAAGATCACCAGTCCTATCTGCAATAGAAATCTTCATCATTGCCTTGCTATGATAATGTGTTTTCACATATCCAGTTCTTAACATGACTCTTTATCAAATGGGAGGACACTTCTTTTCAAGGAACAAAATCACCAGTGTCCTATGTGCAATAGAAATCTCGTTCATTCTCATGCTACAAGGGTGTGTCATCACATAACC
Source organism: Morinoia aosen (assembly GCA_030386875.1). Taxonomy (NCBI): domain Eukaryota; kingdom Metazoa; phylum Arthropoda; class Malacostraca; order Amphipoda; family Talitridae; genus Morinoia; species Morinoia aosen. Next base: position 33,564,575 of record CM059569.1, on the reverse strand, counting down.
CATGCTAAAAATGGTGGTTTGCCTAATGAGAGGTCATCTTTCAGTCGTCCTAGTGCACCTCATCGCCTTAACTCAGGCAAATATACTTCCATGATTTTGCACTTTATGCTAAAAAAAAACGTACATTATAAATGCTCCGGTATTCTTCTCTTGTGACAGCACGATCGTTCTCATGCAACAGAAACTTCTTTAAACCAGATGTGCTGTGAATTTATATTGATTTTATAAGTTTATAATCAACTAGAGAGGAATAATTCACTCAGAAAACATCCTAAGACCATGGTAGAAACACCTCTGCATAGGAAGTGCAACTCTACAATAGCCCTCAACATGCATGGATACTGCACCTCAACCCACCATGGCACCTGTAAGTTAGTGTTATTCAACTAATCAGCCCTCAAGTTGTCACATGATGCTCTACTTTCAAATTGAATAATGATTTATTTGTAACATATACTTTAACATGCAATAAAAACTGTGATTTATAGTATGACAAAAAATTAACCTAGACATCACTAATGTTGCTTTCTGTATACTTAATAGATATCTCTTTCACTGTGACTTTGTGATTAATAGCTCTGAACTTTATACTATGAACTTATTATAATAAGAACTTAGTGATTTATAGCTTTGACAAAAATTTACCTGGCATCACTCGTGATACATTCTGTATACTTAACCCTTTAACGCTCAAGTGGACTGTACGGTCCTCCTTCAAAAATAGCCTCAATATATTGTATTTCTTGTAAAATTAGTTCCCTGATGTGTTTTTTGGACTGCACTGCTGAGTGGCAGTTCCTTCCTCATCGTTAAATCGATGAATATCTGATACCGGTGCCAGTTTAATGATGGTGGTTGTGATAATGGTAACATGGGTAGAAAATGTGGACGTTAAAGGGTTAATAGATGCCTCTTTCATTGCATCTAATGATGCACTGTGGATGTGATTTCCTCAGCAGGCATCACTCCAGGATTCAAGGAACATAATTAATGAAACACTTCATCAAATATAACAAAGCGTCCAGATAACAAAGCATCACCAGGTGCACCGAGATAACAAAGCATCACGAGGTGCACCAGGATAACAAAGCATCACCAGGTGCACCAGGATAACACAGCACCACGAGGTGCACCAGGATAACAAAGCATCACCAGGTGCACCAGGATAACAAAGCATCACGAGGTGCACCAGGATAAAAAAGCATCACCAGGTGCACCAGGATAACAGAGCATCACCAGGTGCACCAGGATAACAGAGCATCACCAGGTGCACCAGGATAACAGAGTATCACCAGGTGCACCAGGATAACAAAGCATCACCAGGTGCACCAGGATAACAAAGCATCACCAGGTGCACCAGGATAACAAAGCATCACCAGGTGCACCAGGATAACAAAGCATCCAGAGTGCACCAGAAATACAAAATATCACAGAGTGCACCAGGATGATAAAGCATCAACAGATGCACCAGGATAACAAAATATCACCAGGTGCACCAGGATGACAAAGCATCTTTGGATGCACAGCGATAACAAAGCATTGAACTCTCTCCTGATTTTCAGCCCTTCCAAGACTTGGATTATTTATAATCAACTCACTGCGACGGGGTCTATTTTGTTCTCTATGTTGATGAGCCAGCCGTGCAGCTTGTGGTGTCTGGCAATGCTGACCAGCCTCAACACGCTCTGCTCCACCGTCCTCAGGCTGCTGAACAGCTCCTTGCATATCTGCTCTCCTGGGGGTCCTTCCGTGATGAGCGTGCCTGTACGACAGAAGTGAAATTCATTTATTTATTTATTTATCGTGTTTTCATGCTTACGTTGGCTTGATCGTACTTTTAATTTTACAGAACTGATGATGGAGCTGGTCTCTGAAACGTATTCAATTTTTTGAATAAAATGACTAATTTTATTAGTATTTTCTTAGCTTCTAAATTTTTAATGAATTAAAGCAGAAACGTTCATTTTCCTCCTGATGGTCCTTCCTTAATGAGGATGCCTGAACAACAACAGTGAAATAAAGCATAAACATTTTAACTGTCTTTTCAATGTGCGACTCAATTCACTCAAACAACAGTCCAATAAGGTTCAAATTTTCACACTTTCTTCAAATTTTATTACTATGATTTACTTCTAATAAAAGTGTCAGAAAAAACAATGCTAATTGTTATGAATAACACTGCTAATTGTTATGAAATAACAATAGTTTATAAGTTAGTTTGAACTTTCTAGCCACAACAAAGGTGTCCTCAAGAGAAGAAAGGAAGAGGCATCATTGAGGGAATGGGCATCTACACACAATGTGTCTCCTTACACCCTGAGTATAGAAACAGCAAGATTGAAACATGTTTACCAAGAAAGACAAAAATTAAAAGAAAATGACACAAATTTTGAAGAAAAAAAACAATAAACTCCCAAAAATTGTCTGCACCAGAAAAAAATATTGCATTTCAACATAAAGAAGGCCTACTTAAACTTCAGCTCAAGACATGCCACAAACTTTTGTGGTACACTTAAGACAGAAAAAGGTAGCCATAATGACTTTCAAACTATCAACACGCTGGAACAAAAGGTGCTACCCTTTCTGGTATAGATCAAAAAAGTGCAAATTTGCTAAAGCATTATAAAAAGGACAATCACTCTCATAGACATACATAAAATTTTAAAATGTTTCCAGCAATCTGAAACTTAGTTCCATATTAAATTTAAATTTAAAATCAATTTTAGGAAACAATTTTGAAATTAGCAAATATTAACAGGATTGCACCTTCATTTTGCTTTCATTAGGTAATCATAAAAATTGAGTTAGTGACTGCAGGTAGGTCAGCAGCATAATACAAAATCCCCTCAGCAATTATTGGTGGATCCCTTCACAGGAAAAGTGTTAAAGCAGAACCTACAGAAAATATTCTGCACTGTGTGGGAAGCCTTTAACTCACCAAGCATAGGCACTCCATTCTTGTGAGCAGCAGCAGTCCACCCAGAAGGTGGGATTGTGATGAAACTGTGGCTGAAATACACAAACCAGTCTATGCTGTGCCAGTGGACGAACCGGTACGCTTCATTGTCTGAGCAGCCTTCCAAAAATCTGAAACACACCATCATACTCAGACACAAAAGTTATGGGAAAATAATTTTCCCATCAAAAAAAAATCAACCACAAATAGGATGAATTGATTTTTCTGTCATATTAATTGTTGAGTTAATGCATGATATTTTAGAAATGTTTCACTTGAATGTGTTCATTTAATTGGTACCTATCAAATCCCTCCCACAGATATGGCAAAAATGAAAACATAGAATTACCTGGCACAAATCATTTTTCAAATAGGTATGACAAAATCATTAATTTCACTAATAATAATGCAATGAGAATATATAAAATGCACCATAAAGACTAATGACAAGCATTGCTATATAAATATTTAAATTTATGTGTGGCAAAAACTTCTTTAATTCTGATTCATTAATACTTATAGTGACTTATAGATATTTTTCTTAATAATAATAATATCAAACTATTTCAAATAACAGATGGTTTAGTAATTGCCTGGACTTGATAAAATAGTACACAGGAATGAATTCTACAATCTTTAGAACATAATAGAGTGGTCAAGCTGAATCAACATTATGGAATATTTATTCAGGTAAAGGATCCAATTCACGGGGCATGACAATAAATAGGCATCATGATAACAAAAGCCATGGTATAAATGAAGAGTAGAAAATTTTTCTATATTTTTTACTCCATACATTACACATGACTGTTTTAAAAATAAATTATCCAAATATTTACCTATTGGTATGATACAAATATTTAATCCTCATTTGAAAATTCAATAGAGGTTCAAGTTTTAGAAATACTGAACAGTTTCTGAGATTGAATGTAAAGCTATCAATAAAAACTTAACAGTTTGTTATCAACATTTATTTCCAATTTATCAAATTAATCTATAAATTACAAAAAAAATACTGACAAATTTGAAAATTTATTCACTCAAGATCTCATATATTGTATGGAACAAAATTTAACAGTAAAGCCACAATTGCGACAGGCAAAAAATCCTTGAAACTAACATCAGATTTGAAAAACAAAATTCCATGCTTCAGGGTTTTACCTGTCTTCAATGTAGCCTCCCTTCATGTCATGGCACAGCAGAGTTTGTGGTCTTGCCCCTGGATCTTGCAGATGAATATCACAAATTTTATCCAAAGCCTTCTGAAGCTCTACAGTAATATCTTCTTTTTTCCAGTTGAGCAATTCATTAAGTTCTACTAAAGGAGCAGCAACAGAAGCCATTTGAAAAACCAAACCTGCTTACAAAACAAACATGTCATGCAAAGAATGAGGGAAAAAAAACAGAGTCACATGAATTGACCTAGAAATATAATATACTGCACACTGTGATCACTATTTGCAGACTAAGTTTCATAAAGTCTGTTTTTATGTCTCAACTTAAAATATTGGTCTAGTCTTTTGCACTATCAAAATTGACTGCAACTTTCAAAGAGTTATAATTTTACTGATGAACAACAGATGCTTAGCAACTGCATTATTAGTTCCAAAAGTTTTGGCAAAGACTATACCTAAGTAAAAGCTTCTTGCTTAGAAGTACAATAATGTTATGCTAACATTGTTCAGCTATCTGCAAAATAAAAATGAAAATTTATGGTAAATGTTGAGGACTTGACCATAATCGATTTTCCACTCTTTGATCAATAAAGATTGTTGATGAGACCAAAATAAACAAGTTTTCTTCAATGCACTTTCAGGCGGAAATAAGTATTTTAAAAGTTATGGCATTAAATGAGTTACCGTAACTCCAGTGTTTGAGGCGGGGAAAAATATACCGCGCGGTCCGACGTGAAAGTAAACAGGCGTTCCCGCGCGCCAACCAAGCCGACGAAGAGCAAACCCCCTATTACAAACGTAAAGAGGTTGGGTCGTGAGGGGTAGCAACAGTTCTTTTAGGGAAAATTATAGAACTAAAAGAACTGTAGCTACCCCTCACGACCCAACCTCTTTACGTTTGTAATAGGGTGATGCACACTGGAGTTCCGGTAACTCATTTAACGCCATAACTTTTAAAATACTTATTTCCGCCGGAAAGTGCATTGAAGAAAACTTGTTTATTTTGGTCTCATCAACCATCTTTGTTGATCAAAAAGTGGAAAATCGATTATGGTCAAGTCCTCAACATTTACCAAATTTATATTTTAATGCTCAAATAATAAACGAAGGTGCTCAAATAAACAGCTACTCATTGATTTTCTAATTTTTGTTGCTTGAATTTTGGAAATAACATCAAAATCAACTAACTACTTTTCTACTATACACTTTTTTTGTCAAGTGAATATTTTACAAGTTTGCATGGTAGGTATAGTTTTGTCTTTGATAACGAGCGTGCTGGAAGAAAGACTCCATTGCAGTGTTGCCATTTGCCGGGCTCGATGAATTACTTCCCGCTTCAAACACTTGAGTTTCGGTAACTAATTCACCGCTATAACTTGTAAAATACTTATTTACAATGGAAAGTACTTAGTACATAGAAGAAAACTTGTTCATTTTGATCTAATTAACTATGTTTAGGCACCTAAAAATCAAATATCAATTCCCGGTTAATCCTCAACATTTACCCTATCTTTCAATTCTTCTTTTTCTTGAGTCAGTGTGTTGAGGATCCTGGTTCATACTAGCCAATCCACCTCAAGTCTTCAAAATTTTTCTCTCTCACAGTGTACCTGGGAACACAAAAGTATAACTAGGAATGGATAGTACAAACCAAAGTAATACAAATTTTTTTTTATAAAAGCTAATATTAAGAGCATGCTTTATGGTAAGTAATGGCTACCTAACTGCTAACACAGCATTGAGTCATTGACAGAGGGAGCCTGGAGAACAATTGGTCCAGCCTGGGTGCAGCAACCTGGAGCATCTTAGAGAGCAAAAAATTAAGAAACAAGCAAGCTGAAATTTCATGATGTGTATAGACACATGTATAAACACATATATAAATTATTGCATAAATGGTCTTTCTTACACTTGTTCAGGTTGAGATACTGACCTGAGACATTCTCAGACATACGTAATAGTTTCTTTAAGAAGATAAACAATTTTTTTATTTTTGCAGTTGGTAGTTAATGGCTACAGTTTACCATACCTTTTCTACTGATTAAATACTAAGCCATAGAATTACCTCTTCTACTTGACCACGGAGTATGAAATGATACCTGCAGGGCTTGAGATAATTTTCTTTTTTTTTTGTACTCTGGAGTTGAACATAATGTTCTTCAAATACTAATACGGAATATATGTCGCATTAATTAGAGCAAAACATTTTTTAATACGTCTAACTATCCTTGAGTAGAACCCTTCCCTCTCGTTTGTTGAACTCTGTATACAATTTCAAGTCTGCCACATTACCGTGGAGCTGCGAGTGTACTATAGAGTAAACAGCTGTTACGATTTACGACTTCACGAGCGCTGCAGCTGATTTGTGTCGTATGTTTTTAGGGAGAAATGTTTTTCTCCCTGCAGCTGATATGTTTTAGGGAGAAAGACTGCGTTCAAGTTTGTGTTCGCGCGAGTGGTCAAAATTTGGCACGCCGGTGTCGGCAGCTCGTTTTAAATATCGTAAATTAGGAAAAAGAATTTTTCGGTTTCATTGGGCATGAAATAAAATGAACTTATGGAGTTGCTAAAAATAATTTCATTATAAAAATAACATGATTTTAACCCATGGTGAAACCGGTTTCCATTTTCTATGCCAGGGTGGATTGAAGATTTATGGCTAGGTTCACCCTATTTACGGAAGGGGGAGAGGGATATCCAGACCATGATAGACCGTGATCCAGACTAACAAAACTTTAATCAAGCCGGCGACCATTCTTTAGTAAAACGTTCTCAAATACTTGTCCAAATTGAAACTTCTTATGCTAATGCCACCTGAATCACAGGCAAGGCAATGCATCTACTTTTCTTCGTTTCCAGTGATCATCATAAGATCTACTATGTTTTCATAAAAATAATGCGGTTTAATGACTTGACTTATATTAGAGGTTTTCATCTCCAAAGTGCGATGAGTTACTCTCGCCCCGAAGAAAACTCTACGCAAAATGAAAGTTAAATAAACTAGAAATCGATATAAATTATTATCTTAACCTCAGATTGATATCTCCGTTTTTTCATCAAAAATGCACAGTCTCTTAGATGTCTCCAAATGAAAGAAAAGTCGAAATAGAAAGCCACTCCTGTTAAAAAATTGGAGTTAGGAGACCGGCAGGCCGCAGCCGAGACGGTACAGAAACGGTTTTGTGGGAACTACAAAAATTTCTTTAGCGCGCAGTCAAAAGACTTGAGTTTACCACTCATAACTTTTGAATGAATAAACCTATTGGTTTTAAATTACTCTCAAACAAAATAACAAAGCATTTTCTATTAGTGCATCATAAACAGGACTGTATGTAGCATTAGCTACAAAAGTGTAAAATTATAAAATTTCTCATTCGCACTTAAATAGCATAATTATTGACATTAAAAATCTTACTCTAAATTATTATTAATAATTTTCTACTTACAATTAGTAATCCTTGAAGTTTTTGGGTAAATGTCGGGTTTTTCCGCCAAATGATATTGATTTTAGTTATGGCAAGAACAACTCGAACGATTTCTCGAAGCGTAAGGGATAATTATGAGAAGGAAAATGAAAACGTGTTGGAACTCAGCTTAGTTTCCGTGGCGGAGTTTATTGTGGGAACGGAACCAGGAATAAGGAAGAACTGGCTTCGTTGGCTCTTGATCTCGGAGAGCTGGTTGAGGTGGCAATCCGTGCCGGAGGGCCAGGCTGGAGTTGACGAAGGCCGGCACGCGAGGCAGTAATCGTGGTGAGTGAGTTGTATTTGAGGCAAAACTTGAATGAGTTTTAAACAATTTTAAACAATGACTTAAGGTGGTCACGTTATGAGGTATGCTTTCCAAACGTTTAGCAGAATATCGAGCTTGGGTAAATGGAGTAGCTCAAAGGTTTGAGGCTCAGGTAGATTTGCTGGCCTTTCCCAAAGTTATGCCAAATGGCTGGCTCAATAATAAGGTAAGTTGTGTGCAGTTACAGCATGACTCAGGTTAACAACGTAACCTTTAACATGGCACTCAGTGAACAAAAACCCAGGGAGATTTGACAGTGAGGGTGGTGTGTATGGCGCTGTTGTAGAGGTCCTGCACAGGAGCCCAGGATGCTGGATTAGGAGTTCCAGGAGAGACATTAAGACATTCCCTACTGAAAATCCAACACAATAATGACAAATCTTCCCACACGGAGAAGACTGAGAAACTCCTACGGGTTCGACTCCAGCTAATTAGGATGCTCACTTTGGCAACTCAAAAGAGATAGGACAGACTTTAGGTTGACAGACTTTTAATCAAGAAATAAATTGTTTCATCACTAATGCCTCTGGCTGTAAATTCTGAGTATTAGGTTTAAGAATTTCAAAGAATCAAGATCGTGATTCCTTACAGAGACTCTGGGCGAGTAAACACGAGATCTACGAAAAATGGTGAAAATATCAATTGACTGCGCTTTTGAAAGCAGTAAGAAGAAAAAGACATTAAAATCCTGAAGTTTATGGAAATAAATCCTACTGAAAAATCTTAGTAGATATCATATGCCATAAAAAGGAATTAAATAGTAATATGTATCCCCCAATGATGAAAGGAAGGGGAAACCTAAACGTTGATTTCACAGGCGGAAAAATACGCGAAGAAGGAAAACACGAAAGTACGAAGTTACGCGTGGAGTTAACCGGCGGCTTACGCATCGGCCTAAGCCAAAACCGCCAGCAATTTACACACTTAAGATAGGCAGATGGTAGTGGGTGTTTGTCACACGAATGCGATTAAGTAAATTAATTTTATTGAGATGATTGATATCGAATTGAGTGAGGTTACGTAAATATATGGAATTGGAATGAAGTTCCAAACTTTAGCAAGTAAACATGAATAACTTCGTAATTTATTAGAAGCTATTTAAAAAGGACATCTTTAATGATTATTTTGCGTTTAAACAAGTTTAAGAAAAGAAAACTGCTAGAAGTGATTTGTACAAAAAAAATAAGAGAAAATACTATTAGAACACATGTTTAAAATACAAATAAAAATCACGTAGTAGTGACAGAAGACGGCAGAGTTTTCCGCCATTAAACAAGATGCTATCGGCAACGAACGCCGGCAACTCGGCCGCGTTCGTCCACGAGTAGTTTATGAAAGGTTCGTGATATGATACTGGCAAACCCGCAATATATGTTTGCAGTAAGGAGAAAAACCAGTACGTTAACTGAATAGCTAGTATGAATTTACGCGGGAGTTTGAGAAATGACACGCAATATTCACTCTATAAAACACATGCTAATCTCAGGATCTTACACTAATTTCTTTATCCCTAATTCACGACACTGAGCAGATCCTTAGATAAAAAACACACAATACACCGAAAAACACATGGCACATATTCTTACCCGGTTTTACTCTTATTTTACCCTAAATATCACTGGACTTACGAGATGTACGCGCCACCGAACCACAAGCAAAAGTGTGTGGACTAGGCGACGCGCTTGTATGTTGCCAGAACGGGCTGCTTAAGAACTCGAAATGTCGATTGATTATTTGATCTCTCATGTATTTACACAAAAATTTTAATGATTACAAATTAGAAGTAGAAAATAATTAATAATAAATTAGAGTAATATTTTTAATGCTGCTAATTTATTTACTTAAGTATGAATAGCGAATTTCTAATTTTTACGCTTATGTAGCGGTATGCTACATTACCCCCCAAGGCGCAGACCGAAAGGTCCACCCGCTGCAATCATCTGTAGCGGGAAGGAGGGCGAACTACACGACCCTGCCGAGTTCGGCAGTTGGCAAATGATACTGAGCGGGGAAGTTTCACCAAACGGGTCTGCAAGTTCAGATCGGCAAGAGTCCTAGAAACAGGAGTTACTGCAGCGGGCTCGTCTGGTCTCCCCAGACTTGTCGCTGTGTCAGTAAGAGGACTAGGATTAGAGTCTACGATAGGCGTAGGGATAGAATTTGAGTGTACAGGCACATAGAAAGGGTTACACTCAAGCTGACTAGGCAACAATGCAGTCAACTGAGGAAGCTGAGATGGTAGATATGATCGAGTCTCAGTGGAAGGAGAAATCTGCGGAGAAGATGATGAGTTATAAGTTACACTATGATCAGAAGTGTATGCGACTTTTAATCTGTCTATGCTCACAGGGTCGCTCGAGCCGAATCTGTCGAGGATGAAATATTTTTGCTTGCGTTTAAGTACTTTGAATGGGCCATCATAAGGACGCGTGAGTGTAGGCTTAATAGCATCATTGCGGACATACACATGTGTGCAATCTTGCAGGGCAGAATCTAGTCTGTCCTCAGTCTGAGGCATTCGTGGAGCCACATACTTGATCTGGCGCATGCACTCTTTCAGGGAGGTTACGTAAGCGGAGCGGTCAGCGGATGAAAATTCAGGCAAGGGTTTTGGGTCAACAATGTCGCCGGGGAGACGAAGGGTCTGACCGTACAACATCTCCGCCGCTGTGCATTGCTGATCCTGTCTGTGGAGGTTTCGAATGCTAAGTAGTACTACTGGAAGTCTATCAGTCCAATCGTGACTGCAATTAAGGCAGCGCAAGGCAGACTTGAGGTCTCTGTGGACCCTCTCAATAAGTCCATTTGACTGCGGATGATATGCTGTAGTGGATGTGTTTGCACACCCTAAGGCGGAGCTAAGCTCCCTCCAGAAGTTGGAGGTGAATTGTGATCCCCGGTCATGCGTGACACTTAAGGGAACCCCAAATCTAGAGATCCAGTTAGATAAGAAGGCGCGTGCTACTGTCTCGGTTTGAGTATCGGGTAAAGGGACAGCCTCAACCCAACGCGTGAACCTATCGATGATGGTCAACAAATAAGAGTAACCGCGCGATACAGGCAAGGGACCCACTAGGTCTAGGTGGACAGAGTCAAACTTTTGACCGGTGAATGCGCAACTCTGCAGCGCTGCACGATTATGTTTCACCACCTTACTACTCTGACACGCATGGCAATTTTGCACAATTTGCTTGACCTCCTTACGCATCGCTGGCCAGACGTAACGATCAGAAATCAAACGCAATGTACGGTTAATCCCAGGGTGACTGAGGGAATGGTAGTGGAGGACAGCTACTCTGCGGAGAGTCGCAGGAAGATACAAACGAGAAAGTCGCTCGGCATCACGATACACGCCGTCAACCAAGGTTAGTTTAGGAAGGGAAGGGTTAGAAGATTTGAGAAGGTCCTGAAGTTCAGGATCCTCCTTTTGAGCAATAGCAAGGTTGCCGAAGGTGATTTCGCCACTGGTTTGGACATTATTGATGCGGGACAAGCAATCGGCTACGGTATTGTCCAGTCCCTTAATATAGCGGATGTCAGTGGTGAACTGACTTATAAAGGAAAGGTGTCGAGCTTCTCTAGGCGAATGTCTTTCAGAAGGCATTTTTATAGCTGAGGTCAGAGGTTTGTGATCTGTGTAGATCACAAACTCCCTTGCCTCTAGAGCATAGCGAAAGTGTCTCACAGATAGGTAGATAGCAAGAAGTTCCCTACCGAACGCGCTATAACCACGCTCAGTGGGCGACAGCTTTTTTGGAAAAGAAAGCAAGAGGAGAGATGTTAGTGCCCACTTGTTGTTGCAACACAGCACCTACGGCGGTACTGGATGCGTCAACAACGAGGCTGAAATCAGCATTAGCAATAGGGTAGGATAGTTCAGTCGCGGAAGCTAACTTATGTTTTATCTCTTCGAACGCTACCCGTGCTGCGTCTGTCCATTTTATCTCAATAGATTTTCCTTTTCGTTTCGGCTCGAGGAGGTCCGATAAGGGCGCTAAAGTTTGAGCACAGTTGCGTATGAAACGATGGTAGAAGTTAACAGAACCTAGGAACCTTCTTAGTTCCTTCTGGGTCTGTGGAAGAGGAAAGTTTTTGATCACTTCTACTTTGGAAGGCAAAGGTTTTAGACCTAGGCTAGAGATTTCGTGACCTAAGTAAATCAGTGATGGCTTTCCGAGCTCACATTTTGCAGGGTTTACGAGGAGTCCATTGTCGGACAATCTTTGAAAAACGACCCTAAGATGGTCTTTGTGCAACTCTGGGGTGGTGGACGCCACAAGGATGTCGTCTAGATAGACATAAGCGAAAGTGAGGTCAGAGAAAATTTCGGCCATGTGTCTCTGGAACGTTTGAGGCGCGTTCCGGAGACCATACGGCATTTTTAGAAATTCAAAGAGACCAAATGGAGTGATGACAGCGGTCTTGGGGATAGCGGACTCATCAAGAGGGATTTGATGAAAGGCGCTTTGAAGATCGACCTTAGAGAAAATTTGTGCTCCCTCTAAATTTGCACTGAAATCGTGAAGGTAAGGGATAGGATATCGATCAGGTAAGGTAACGGCGTTCAACCTGCGGAAATCCCCGCACGGTCTAAATTCACCGTTAGCCTTGGGTACTAGCAAGAGAGGGCTAGCCCAAGGGCTTTTGGAAGTGCGAATTATTCCCTCTTCGAGCATCCTAGCGAATTCTTTCTTAGCTAACGCCAATCGATCAGGCGGCAGTCGCCTAGCACGGGAGAAAACTGGCGGACCCTGCGTCTCTATGAAGTGCTTTGTACATGTTCGCATGCTGTTAGAAACTAAGTTAGGGTTTGTTAATGCAGGGAAATTTTTAAGTTCCTGTTCAAAAATACACTCCTCCTTGAAAGCAATCGAGAAGGAATGCAAGACATTAGCTCTAGTTATGCTGCAAGCGGGAATTGAGATCTGAGTCTCCTCGTCCCTGATGCACCTATTTTTAACATCTACAACAATCCCAAATTTTTCGAGAAAGTCCGCGCCAATGATAGGCTCTTGGACTTCCGCGATGAGGAAAGTAAACAGGAAAGTTCGCCTCAATCCCAGACTGCACTCTAAGGCTCGTTCACCGTAACAAGGTATTGGCGTGCCGTTTGCGGCGCGTAATGTAGCCACTAATGGCTGGTTTTTGACTTTTGCCGTGGCTGGGATAATTGATACGCTAGATCCAGTGTCGATAAGAAATCGATATTTGGTAACGGGATCGAGGATAGTAAGGAGGCGAGTAGTCTGGGAATGAGGCCACGCAGTACTCGCTACTATGCGTCGCTGTTCGCGTTTCCCGAAGTCATTTCGGTATAACGCGGACAGAAACGGGACCCGCACTTTCGTGCTTGGTCACCATACTTTGTGTGATACCAGCATAACTGGCTACTAGCATCACGAGAGCGCGACCTGAAACGGCGGTCTTGATTTGACCTATCAAAAGATCTACCTCTATCAAAGCGTTGAGGAGGAGGAGGAGGATAGTTAGAGTGATAGTCATAGGGATAGTCGTAGGCATTTTGGTGGCTTTGGAATCTCCCTGGGCCTTGTTGAATGTGCGCCACACTTTGACTCTGACCTATTTGAAAATTTTGGAGAGCTAGCTTTATTTCAGCGATATCCTGCTGCAGCTTATCTATTTTGGCTGAGGATTCACTAGGCGCAGTATTTGACGGGCTAAAAGTTGTAGCTGCTACATTTAAGGAAGCAACCTGTGGTTCACGAGGCAAATTGATATTCCTAATTACAGTTTCTGCGGATTCAGCTAATTTCTCTAGTGTTTGCTCGGGCCCTGCTAGCGATAGAAAAGGCCGCACATTAGGTGACAGCTTTGTCATGAAGACTTCCTTCAGAAATCCCTCAGCTACGGCAACTCCAGTAGCGAGTTTCCGCAGCTCTTTTACGAGCGAAGAAGGAGAGAAAGAAGCAGAGACAGGTGGAATTGCTGAGGCATCTACAAGACTTCGGAATTTGTCCGCATCGGACATCTGAAGTCTTGCCAAGATTTTGCCTTTCAAGGTTCCGTAAGGATTATGCTCTGGAGGGTTTTCTAATAGATCATTAGAGTCATTAAGTAGTTTTGTGGGCGCAGCGCTCACAAGCGCGTAGAATTTGTCTATCTCCTGATTTATCCTATTGTACCTAAATACCGCCTCCACCTGGTTGAACCAGGTGTGAGCGTCCCCTGGAATGAAAGGAGGGAGCCTGATGGGATTTGTGTTAGCTCGATCTTCATTATCGGAGTCAGGCATGCTAGCAATCTCTTTTGGGGATGCGCAATTAAGAAATCAGTGCCTATGACTTGGGATTAAGTAGCTAGGGGTTTGCGTTAATTCTTTACCTACTCAATCACTCAAATTAAGTTGAAACAGAAAATAGGAAATATGAAATTGGAAACGAAGAGAAAAAAAATTATTATGCGGTATGCGGCAATTTTGCGTAGGCACAAAATTAAGCAGGAGAGAAAAAAATTATTTTCCTACCTACTCAATCAATCAATACGTTGAAGAAAACGGAAAGAGAGAAAACGGGACGAGGATTTTTACGGTTGTCAGGAATAAATGCACAGCACGGAAATAGTAGAAAAATATTTCCCTACCTACTGAGGCACAAAAAAAAAAAAACAAAGACAGGAAAACAGCATAAAAGAAAGATAAAAAAATTTTTAAGCTGCTCAGAGAAAAGTCATTAGCATGGTCAAAAATCCACAGGAAATCTCTCAAACCACTACGACATGGGAACATTTATCACTACAGTAATACGCCACATTATCCTCTCACAATCTCTCAAACACTTCGAGTTTAGTTTTTTTATTTTACGAAATTCCCGGCCAATGCACCAGTGTCGGGTTTTTCCGCCAAATGATATTGATTTTAGTTATGGCAAGAACAACTCGAACGATTTCTCGAAGCGTAAGGGATAATTATGAGAAGGAAAATGAAAACGTGTTGGAACTCAGCTTAGTTTCCGTGGCGGAGTTTATTGTGGGAACGGAACCAGGAATAAGGAAGAACTGGCTTCGTTGGCTCTTGATCTCGGAGAGCTGGTTGAGGTGGCAATCCGTGCCGGAGGGCCAGGCTGGAGTTGACGAAGGCCGGCACGCGAGGCAGTAATCGTGGTGAGTGAGTTGTATTTGAGGCAAAACTTGAATGAGTTTTAAACAATTTTAAACAATGACTTAAGGTGGTCACGTTATGAGGTATGCTTTCCAAACGTTTAGCAGAATATCGAGCTTGGGTAAATGGAGTAGCTCAAAGGTTTGAGGCTCAGGTAGATTTGCTGGCCTTTCCCAAAGTTATGCCAAATGGCTGGCTCAATAATAAGGTAAGTTGTGTGCAGTTACAGCATGACTCAGGTTAACAACGTAACCTTTAACATGGCACTCAGTGAACAAAAACCCAGGGAGATTTGACAGTGAGGGTGGTGTGTATGGCGCTGTTGTAGAGGTCCTGCACAGGAGTCCAGGATGCTGGATTAGGAGTTCCAGGAGAGACATTAAGACATTCCCTACTGAAAATCCAACACAATAATGACAAATCTTCCCACACGGAGAAGACTGAGAAACTCCTACGGGTTCGACTCCAGCTAATTAGGATGCTCACTTTGGTAACTCAAAAGAGATAGGACAGACTTTAGGTTGACAGACTTTTAATCAAGAAATAAATTGTTTCATCACTAATGCCTCTGGCTGTAAATTCTGAGTATTAGGTTTAAGAATTTCAAAGAATCAAGATCGTGATTCCTTACAGAGACTCTGGGCGAGTAAACACGAGATCTACGAAAAATGGTGAAAATATCAATTGACTGCGCTTTTGAAAGCAGTAAGAAGAAAAAGACATTAAAATCCTGAAGTTTATGGAAATAAATCCTACTGAAAAATCTTAGTAGATATCATATGCCATAAAAAGGAATTAAATAGTAATATGTATCCCCCAATGATGAAAGGAAGGGGAAACCTAAACGTTGATTTCACAGGCGGAAAAATACGCGAAGAAGGAAAACACGAAAGTACGAAGTTACGCGTGGAGTTAACCGGCGGCTTACGCATCGGCCTAAGCCAAAACCGCCAGCAATTTACACACTTAAGATAGGCAGATGGTAGTGGGTGTTTGTCACACGAATGCGATTAAGTAAATTAATTTTATTGAGATGATTGATATCGAATTGAGTGAGGTTACGTAAATATATGGAATTGGAATGAAGTTCCAAACTTTAGCAAGTAAACATGAATAACTTCGTAATTTATTAGAAGCTATTTAAAAAGGACATCTTTAATGATTATTTTGCGTTTAAACAAGTTTAAGAAAAGAAAACTGCTAGAAGTGATTTGTACAAAAAAAATAAGAGAAAATACTATTAGAACACATGTTTAAAATACAAATAAAAATCACGTAGTAGTGACAGAAGACGGCAGAGTTTTCCGCCATTAAACAAGATGCTATCGGCAACGAACGCCGGCAACTCGGCCGCGTTCGTCCACGAGTAGTTTATGAAAGGTTCGTGATATGATACTGGCAAACCCGCAATATATGTTTGCAGTAAGGAGAAAAACCAGTACGTTAACTGAATAGCTAGTATGAATTTACGCGGGAGTTTGAGAAATGACACGCAATATTCACTCTATAAAACACATGCTAATCTCAGGATCTTACACTAATTTCTTTATCCCTAATTCACGACACTGAGCAGATCCTTAGATAAAAAACACACAATACACCGAAAAACACATGGCACATATTCTTACCCGGTTTTACTCTTATTTTACCCTAAATATCACTGGACTTACGAGATGTACGCGCCACCGAACCACAAGCAAAAGTGTGTGGACTAGGCGACGCGCTTGTATGTTGCCAGAACGGGCTGCTTAAGAACTTGAAATGTCGATTGATTATTTGATCTCTCATGTATTTACACAAAAATTTTAATGATTACAAATTAGAAGTAGAAAATAATTAATAATAAATTAGAGTAATATTTTTAATGCTGCTAATTTATTTACTTAAGTATGAATAGCGAATTTCTAATTTTTACGCTTATGTAGCGGTATGCTACATAAATGCATAAGATATATAACAACGCTGGACATTTTCGAGGGTGAAGCCTCTGAAATTGGCAACACCGCGCGGGGACGCTTTGTTTTTGAGCGTCACTCTCTCGTACGTCTTTGGTTTCGGCCTCGGTCTCGTTACGAGAGAGTGGAGTTTCGAGTTCGAGAGAGTTCTCGGAGTTTCGGTCTCGGACTCGGTCGCGGTCGGACGTGCGGGGAAATGGGGCGGTAATTGTTGAAAATGCAAGGGGGAAACAACCTAGCCATGCGTAAAAATTATACTATCAGTGAATGTGTTTGCTACCTGTGGAACTGCGAAAGGGAAAAAATAACTTTTGTCTTATTTCTGCTTAAATCAGTGCACTTTAAATGAAAAGCCAACAAAGCAGTGTTGGCAAGGGTTGTGAAATGATGTGCACTGTAGTGAACCTTCGGCACGCAACTCAGTATAAATTTCAGAAATTCTCAAAATGATCATTAAAAATTCAGTAAAATAAATCCAACCATTAGAATAAAATTTCATTACGGAATTAATTAACTTCTATCCTCAATTCTATTAAAATTGTGCACTGAAAAATTCATTTTCTAAGAAATCACTTTTGCGTTGTAACGAAACCTTCCATGACGCTGTGTCGGCAACATTTTCACTCGCACTAGCGCCACTCGTACCAAGTCATTGAAAGTGTGTGCATCGCGTTGTTTTCTCTGGTGAGAATTAAAGTATTGTGTGTGACTTTGCTGTTCTACGGGTAACTATATTTATGTATTATATGTAAACCGTCAATAATATTATTGTGTATGTATTAAGAAAAATTGCCTAAATTTTCCAGAGTGCTAAACGCTTAGGATTTCCTTGCCCAGAATTTGGGTTCCCCACAGGCCATTTTTTTCTTGTGTATTGTTGTATATCCTATCTTAAAGTTTTAGCAAACAATTCACTATTCAATGTAAAGCCATTTTTAGGGAGTTTTCCCCTTTTGTTCTTAAAATAATTTTATTCCAACATTTCAATATGATGGCATTTTATTCAGGCTAGAAATTCTCCTTTTCTTAAAATGATTTTTATGTCAACATTTCAATGTGATATTATTTCTCTCAAGGTTAGGATTTCCCCCCTTTGTATCAAAAATAATTTATCATGCCAAAAATTCAGTATGGTGTTATTTGTTTATCAAGCTAGAATTTCCTTTTTTTGTCTAAAATATTTTTGGGCCAATATTTCAAAATGTGTTTATGTTTTATCAAGTTAGGCTAGCACCAATTATTTTTTAGTCACAGATGTATCCTTCTGAATGCATCTAGTCCTGCATCAATTACCAATTATTGCCCCAACTGTATTTCTAAATTAAATTAGGTAGATAATCAATTAGAAAAACACAAATAATTCTTGATTCTGAAGAATAGATAGTTAGTAAATTTAATTAAATAGTCATTGTACATTGATTATTTCAGTTAGGAAAAACTGGAAACATGAGTTTTCTAGTTCAATTGCATTTAGCAAATGCTGTAGATTTTTTTTTACCATAATTGATTAATTAAGTGAGACCTAGGCTCAAGTGTTACTGCTCATGCCACCTTAGTTGTCCAGGCAAAGTTGCTGATGTGTTCAAGCCTCTAATCAATTGAATTGGAATAATCTATTGATCGCCATGGTCTCATTAGGGTTTTGCCATCTCTTGTGTGTTCCAGTTGTAATTAATTGTGTTCTCAAGTTTTGTATGCTTATTAAGTCAGATCTATTTAATTTGTGGAATTCCCTTGAATTTTAGTCAATGTATAAATGTCATATCTCGGGAAATGAAGCCATGATAGGTTATTTACACAATAGAGATTGTGTCCTCGGTAGTTACTTACCTCAAGTCGAGTCACATAAATAATCATTCTTTCCTGATCATTAACTGTAGCAAGAATTCCTATCATAATCACTTTAGTGACAACGCTTACTATTGATTTTTGGTTAGGTCAATTTGTGTATATAAAAATGTTAATAATTAGTCGTTACCTGATTTAGCTAAATTAGGGTAAGTATGCTTACCTCGGAAAGTCTCCGAATATTCTAAATTCCCAACTCCTGGAAATTCTAATCCAGAAATCATCCAACTATCTGATTTGGGGGTTAAATTTAGTTTAACCAGTAATTGGTCGCCCCAACTGTAGCTACTTGTTCCTTGGACCTCTCTGGCACAAATTCCTAGCTTAAGTCAAGTAATCTTTATGACAATTCTAGCCTTAGTTAGGACCAATACAGTCAGCCCTCGACGGCGGCTTAGCGTAAACGTTCGAATTAAACACTGCCAACTCTTAAGATACTCATTGTAAATAGCAGTCAAAGCGTAGATTATTGGGCGGCAGAAGCCTTTAATATTAATGAAGACGAACTAACTTACATTGCCTACCCAGTAATATTCTTATCTCATGTATTAATCTTGCACTCCAATCCGGAGATGATCGTACACGACGCGTCACGATTAATAGTACCCGGAGAATACTAGTTGGGAAAGTAAGGGCATGTAGGGAGATTCATGATTGTCCATACGAGTACTTATTGTTGCGACTGCCTCGCCCTTGTTCAGGCGCCAGAATTGGGCCGAGGCACCCGCATATAATCCTCTATTTGAGGCAATCCTGTAATTCAGCAGTAAAGCTCGCAGCCTGGCTTGCGTAGCGACTGTCTCTCCTTGTGTTTTCATGCTTGAACAAGTAACCCAAGCTAATATCCCGTACAGAAGATCCTGGGAGGCCGACACACAAACAATCACCTCCAACATTCAATCAACATCCCTCAAAACTCTGTTCGCCACACGGCTATCTATTCAACTAAGCCACACGGCTACCAATCAACCACCCAAGCCTCAAGGCACTAGCAGAAAATAACTACCTCCTTCATATACTCATATAATCAAACTGTTACCGCACCTGCGGAATATTACACTAACAACTCCATTCTCGCCGGGATCCACCCCGGATTCCCTCGAGCCGCGGCACCTGCTGAAGTGCGGCTACTCACTGGACCCGGATCTCCTTCCTCAAGAAGTGGACCCCCATACTGCTGCCGTAGTCACAGCACTCAGAGTCGTCAAAATATAACCGAGGCGAGAATATCCAGTTCCTTCATTATCCTGCAGAGGTCAATAGTGCAAGTGAGAAAATAGAAGCCAGGAAGGCAACTCGAATTACCCAAACAGAAACCCCTTCTGAGTCAGATTCATTCATTTGTTATCAATTAAGTGTGCTCTACCCCGAGCACTGGTGGCCCTTAAAATAATAATAACATCCTCCTAGTTACTTGAGAAATTCCTCGCTATTCCACCTTTAAAAATTCAAACTCAATTAGTTCCCCAATTTGGGAGAAGTTCAAAGTTCATAGCACAGCCCGGTCTCGAACGATAGGCCTGAGTGAAGTGTGAAGTGGCCTTGTTCCCTCAGTCTCCCCTCGCCGAGCCCGCACCCCCCCCCCCTTTCCGAGCCCACACCTTCCCCCCCCCCCCCTCCCCTTTCCCGTACACCTGCTTCTCGTCTTCTGACCGTTTCAGAGCATGGCAAATCCTGAACTTTTTCCGCTTCAAGCAACCAAAGAAACTACGTTTGTTTTGATCAATTTTTGGCAATGTCAAACCTCTCAGTTTCAGTTTTTGTTCACTTCCTACGTGGCCGAGACGGCAAATGTGCACGAAAGAATTATTGTGTTTCGTACCTATTTTTTTCTAAATTCTAATGTACACAATCAATTATTGATTCACCAAATTAGCTTACATTATTATCAAGTTCTTTTGATGGACAATTTTGGTTAACTAGTGACGTTAAATGTGAGAAGGGTAAAAAACTTCTTCTTTGAAGGAACTTTTAAATTTAAAAATTGAAAAAACTTGATCCAGCAACTTTCGGAAATAATTTGCCATGTTAAAAAAATAGAAAAAAAAGTGTACTCTGGTAACTTCGCATCTTTTGGGAAAATAACAGTGACCATCATTCGTGAACTATTTCTATGTTACAATAGAGCATGAATGTTGAAAAATCTCTAACGCACTCTAACGCATCTCTAACGCAGTTTTTGTTCACTTCCTACGTGGCCAAGACGAAAAATGTGCACGGAAGAATTATTGTGTTTCGTACCTCCGTTTCCCTACTGACACCGAATAGTTTAAAACATCATAGCTATACAATTACAACGCATGATGCATCACTACGAGACTCGCTTCGCAGGCCGGAAAGAGCCGTTCTCTGCACAAATGTTGCCCTACACAACATCCCGAAAAAATGGTTCTCTCAGGGGCAAAAATACGACTTTACCAAGCAAAGTGCCTGCAAGTAGGGGACCTACATCCTCTCACGCACAAGATTCTAATGCTCAAAAGACGGGAGACTGTGCAGCTGCCAGTAACCCCGTCAAAGAATGTGTGTCACCTTCCGAAGCAACGTCAGTGAAGACTATGCAACCAATATCGCCGGATGAGGGAAAACATATCTGCCAAACCTCCAGCAATCATTTGAAGGTTCGAAGCAGTGAAGTCTCAGCCGCAGCACCACAACCACCTGCTCCTCATCTGAACAAGCAAAACAGCGTGCCAGCTCCCCAGCTCTGCGTCAACAACAACGCTCCGAACTGTCCGCCAGCGGCGGAGACACAAACACCGCCCTCATCAGTGGTACAAGAAAAAATAGTTTTTACTAATAAGGACATTTCAAGCGTGGTAGACTTTTCTCATTCTCCAGATAATATGTTCGATAATTTTCGCGCACAAACCGATACTAGCAGTAAATTACCCCAGAGCGCAACCTGTGAAAACAAAATAAAATTTCCAGTACAGAGCAATAAAAATAACACTGTTGCTTCTTTTAATGGCTACTTGCACCCGCTTCAAATAACAAGCTCTCAAAAAATTCATGAAATTATTCACAATTTGTCTCTAACAACAGCGTTCTTCAATAAATTCCTAAGACAACGTGAGCCTCCTAGCCCGTCGTCGATTTTCTCTACAGCATCAAACATTCAGAACCTAACCGAACAGCTCTTTGCTTTAAACTCACATATAAGTTCTCAAGACCTTGCACCTGTGGTACCTGCTAGTATCTCTTGTGAAATCGACTCCAATTATCGAGAACCTTACGACACTTTGCTGCTAGGTGATAATATCCTAAGCACGATCAGAAGAAAGGACATCGATCGCTCGTGCTGGATCAAAACTGTTCCATCAGGGCGCTTCGATGACCTTCTCCATACTGTAAATTGCATGCCTAGATTTAAAAATTATATACTAAGTTTTGATGGTCTCTGCAACTCGCCCTCAGACCTTGCTCGAATCAAACAACAAATTGTAAGACAGTACGCACTTTCTCGTATTTATATTGCCAATGCTTGCAGTGCAAACGAATTCAACAAAGCGAGGCATTTTTGCAAAAACCTTGGCTTAAACTTGATTCAATTTCAAACTTACCCAGATAATGAAAATGGTGACGCACTCAATAACTTTCAATGGCCTCGGACCCAGGAAGAGAACTTCTGTTTTCTTCAACAACTTGCAATGAAATCAACATTGCGAATCACCGTGCCATATTGTCCTCGTTTCAACAAATGTCAAGCAATAAATGGAATTGTAGATCATTCCAATGAATCGAAAAATTCACGGAATGAGACAAATAGTCTCACCTTAGACTTTCAAAAAGAATATAAGCCTATGCACATCACTGCACATGGTACACCAAATCCTTCAAAATTGATTGCGTCATCAAACAGAGGTCTGAGTAACTCACTCACCCACAGCATGAGGAACGTAAATAAGCCTGAGCCTTTCCCTGATTCGATCTCAGACAAATATAATGTCAGTACGAAAAATAAATTTGCGTTACTTGAAACAGACACAAATAGTGATTGCGACATGCCCTCCTTTTCAACCAATTCTCAACTTTCCAGTGAGTACGCAGGAACCAAGGAAAGTCAAGCGAATACCGATATTCAAAACTATTCCAAAGAAAATCAAATTATTCGAAAAAAATCTGATGCCTCTGCCGGGCCTCCGTCGAACGACCAAACTAATACTGCTACCGAAAAATCAACAGTGAATCAAATCTGCACACGCGTTGCACACACACTGGACGACTTGAAACGATCGCTCAAATTGGAGCCTGCTTACACTGTAGGTGACGGACACTGTCTCCTCCACGCCGTAACGACGCAGCTTGCTTCACAACAAAAATCGAAATGGAATTATATATCTCTGAAAAAAGCCATCAAAACTGAGAGCTCCAGAAACAAGGACCAGTATGCAAAATTCGTTGACAAGAACAGTGGCAGTTTCGAACAACTCATCGATAAATACATCGATAGAAAAGTCTTCGATCACGCAGTTAGAGACCTCATACCCCAAATACTTTCTAATGTAACGAGAACACCAATTCACGTATTTGATGAAAGAGACAATGGGATTTGGAAGACGACAATCTCCCCTACATCAAATGCTCTGATAAACTGTCCTCCGGTAAACATACACCGGAAACAGGACCACTATAGCGCCCTCTTGAAAATGCGTGATGAAAATCGTGTTGCTCCCTCCCCCATTTTGTGACTAAATAACAGTGATCAAATTGAATATGAAGCTGAAATCACAAACAATAAACGCGGCAATAAAGACCTAGAGACGAATACTAAATGCCCTGCTAGACCTAAAAAATGCAATAACTCCACTAAAGATCTGCCTATTGAGGTAAATAATATCAAAATATTGCACATAAATGCTCGCAGCCTCAATGGTAAAATGGATGACGTACGAGTAATGTTGATCACTAACGATATCGATATTTTATGCGTATCTGAAACATGGTTCGATTCACGAGTCGAAAGCTCATATCTCAGCATTACCGGGTACAAATTGTACCGTTATGACAGAGTCAAGAGTAAGAGAGGTAGCGGTTCATGCATTTTCATCAAAGATGTCTACTCTACATCCCTAGTTCCGATAAAAGAAAAATGCGAAGACATAGAAATGGTTTGGCTCAATGTTCAAGTAAACAAACACAAGTCTTTCATTATCGGCAGTCTTTACAGACATCCGTCAGCATCTCTTCGTCCAACATTAGATTTCATTGAAAATACGCTTAGATCAATCTCTGCAGCCAAAAAGTCTTTCTATGTTTTCGGAGATTTTAACGTGGATCTGACAAATAAAAACAATCAGCTAAGCAAGATGCTGCACAGACTTAATCTTTCTCAAATGTCCAAGAACCAACGCGAATTACCAACACTTCTAAAACTCTTCTTGACCTAGCAATTACCAACAATCCCCAAGCAGTACTCAGCACAGAAATATTACCGTCCTTTTCTGATCACTATTCGGTAGAATGCCAAATCAATATTGCAAAAGAGAAACAGAAATCTAGTTACATTACATATCGCATGAAAAACCACTACTCCCCTGAAATATTTCAAGAAAAGCTATTAAACAGATGGAGTGAATTTCAAGGCATGGAAAACACCGATGATGTCAATCTACAAGTTTCGCTTTTCAACGAAAATTTCGTATCAGCTCTAAACGAATGCGCACCTTTCACTACGAAGAAAGTTAAGCCAAGAATTTCTAAATGGATAACAGATGAGATAAAACATTTGAGCAGAGCTAAAAGAAATTTGCAGCGTGAGTACAAACTGAATAAATCAGACAGTACGCGTCGAAAATTATATAAAGATCATGAGAAGATCCTACGAAGAAAAGTTAAGGAAGCAAAACGGGACTACTTTCACAAAGAACTCTTGGCGGCAAAACAAAACCCTAAAAGAACTTGGGAAATCATTAGAGAAGCTGCTCAGTAGAAAAATTCAGACTGCAAAAGCACTTTTGACAACCCCTCAGAAATGGCGAATGACTTTAACACTTTCTTCTCAAAAGTTGGCGAAGATGTTTTCAATGAAGTATCCAGGACAGTTTCAGACACATCTACAGAGGCAAATCTGAGCGATGTTTCATCCCCAAATAGTAGCAACAAGTGGAGACCAAAGCCAGTTAGCGTCATAGAGATACGAAAAATCTTATACTCACTAAAGAATACTAAAGCGACTGGACATGATGGCACAAGCCTTCAACATATAAAAGACAGCTTCCCTGTCACAGCACCCTTTATTCGCTTGATAATAAATACATCTATAGTCACAAACAAGTTTCCCGATCAATGGAAACTATCCATAATTAAGCCATTACATAAATCTGGTGATATCGACGTAGCGTCAAACTACAGACCAATCAGTCTCCTGCCTGTTATGTCCAAAATATTAGAAAAAGTAATAACAAACCAGCTCTCGTCTTACATAGACGAGTCACATCTACTGCATCGCAATCAATATGCTTACAGGAGGAATACCAGTACTCAGGACGCCCTGTTAAACATAACAGAAAAAATTTACAATGATATTGACCAAAAAAAATTAACTCTCTTACTATTGCTTGATCTCTCCAAAGCTTTCGACAGTGTTGAGCATAAGAAACTTCTACAAAAAATTTCAAACCTCAGAATAGACACTCAGTGGTTTGAAAGCTACCTACGAAACCGCTCTCATGCAGTGTGCTTGAATAAAAAAATGTCATCATTCATACCAAATAACTTTGGCGTTCCTCAAGGTTCAATCATCGGCCCACTCCTATTTTCAATTTTCATCAACGATTTCCCCACCATGCCGGCAAACACAAAAATCTCAATGTATGCGAATGACGTACAAATTGCCATGACAAGCTCAACAGCGGATTTAAAAGAAACACAAGCCAACGCTGAAAACCTTCTGAGAAATCTGAAATTGTGGTATGACCATAATGGCCTCAAACTTAACGCAAGTAAAACGCATAGCATTATTCTTGGATCACAGAATGCGACTGAAAATTTACCACCATTCAAGCTAACATTTGGAGACGATACAATTAAACCAGTCGATAATGTTAAAAATCTGGGTGTTTGGTTTGACAAAAATATGACTTTCAATTCACACGTCGAAACAATGTGCAACAAAATTAACGGAACCTTAATGTTCTTTCATCGTATAAAGAACACACTTGACGAAAAATCTAGATTATTAGTGATTCAGTCTTTAGTTTTATCGCGTCTGGACTACTGCAGTCTTGTGTGGGGAGACTTACCTAAATGTCGTCAGGAAGAGTTGCAAAAATGTGTAAACTTCGCCGCCAAAGTGGTATGCAAAGGAAATTTCAATAAATACGATCATGTCACCCCTCTTTTAAGAAAACTCGACTGGATCTCAATACCGAACAGATTCATGATCCAGAAAGCTCGACGAGTATTCTCCTCTCTGTACCTCCCCCAAAGTAATGCAGAGGTGGTAAAATTTTTTCCATCTAATATCCCAAACGAAAGACCAAACCGGAGGAACGATGTTTTAGTCAGTTACCGTTCATCTAACGTGGGACAAAAAGCTCTCTCAGTTTCTGGAGCTTTTTTGTGGAACAAGCTTCCCCAGCATATCAAAAACTCTAAAACTGGAAAAGAATTTAGAGTAAATGTGTCACGTCATTTTGCATCTCTGTCATAGGGCCTGCAGCATCTCGGTGTGAACTTCCCATCTATCAGAAATTTTAATTTTTCCTGAAATTTCTGTTAGAAATTTAGAAACTATTTCATTTTACGTTTGCTAAGCGATTCGTATATTCATCTTACTTATTTCTGTCGACAACAATGAGCACCACAGCCGTCAGTTTCAGTGCAGCAGAACGAACGTTCTTTCCATAATTAGGAGTATTTCCTCATCTTTATTTTGTTATTTCTTTCTCTTTTCTGTATTAATTAATATTTAACGTCCGTATGACAAATATACCATGAAATACATTTTGTGCGTACACCAATAAACAGGTTTATAGATGTGAGGGTTGTGCAAAGTTTATAATGAATTAAATTTTTGGCTAACGTTGTCTCGCTATTTCAAAATCATTCTCAAAGATGCTTTCAATCGATTATCGGCTAAGCTGGGGGGAAAGGGATAATTTAACAATTGCATTTAGTCTTTTTATTTTTATTTTTTTCTGTGCGTTCAGCGCACACTAGCACTGAACTTTCAAATCGGAAAAAACTCTAAATTTCTGTAATCAAAATTATCATTTTGGATCAAGGCCTAATCTTCCTATATGTGCCACTTCTGTGAATATTCTCCACTCAGATGTGATATCCGGCCACAATGTTACTCCATTTTATCCCACGTACACATGTCCGTATAATGCTGAAGAGTTGTGTTGCTTCTTGACTATAACCTGATTTTTCTTAAAAATTTCTGTGAAGAAATTAAAAAACAGCTCATTTTTATGTTTTTCAAAGTCTTCTCTTCCTTTTAGTTATTTTTTTGCGAAAAATTTCTTAGGATTACAGTGAGCTCAGCTGTCATTTTCTGTGTAGTAGATGGTAGGTTGCTTCTATCTTTTATCTTATATATGTATTTTTTTCTAATATTTTATTTTCAATAAGTATATATATTAATATGTGTGTGTACGTGTGTAAGTATATATATGTATCTACATAAATAGATATACATGTTTCTATTTCATTTCTTTACGCAAAAACCATTCGGTTAATAAATTTTATTGCAATAGCGAAATGATTCAAAAATAAATCTATCACTTCCCCAGAGGGCGTTTCTGTGAATCGGATTAATGTCATATATAATTAATGAAATAAAGTGCAATTTGGGCATTTGAATCGTAGTAAAATTATCTTTCTGTCCGTATGTTGTACAAGCTATGAATTTTTGATATTGAATATATGTTTGTTTACCCATTTCTACCAATATTTTGTAGATATTTGTTAATCATGAGTGGTAACCGGCTTACACTGTATCTCTATTTTATCCCATGTACCCATGTCCGCATGATGTGGTGAATATCGAGAAGATATGAAATATGTTTTTGGTGGTGATAGGGCTTTGCATATTTTTAGGGCATATTTTTCATTTCTCATTCAACTACCCTTGACAGAGATAGACTATTGGCAAGCCACTTGTGGTTTGTCTATTAGTACGCCTCGTATATTTTGTATAATATGCCTCGTATGGTCTATCTCTTTGTACACCTCTGATACCTTGTCTATTAGTACACCTCGTATAGTTTGCCTATTATTATTATGCCTCGTATGGCTTATCTATTTGTACACCTCGGAGGGTTTGTCAATTAGTACTCCTAGTATAGAACTTTTGTTAGACTACTAGCACACCACGAATGGTTTGTCTATTAGTACGCCTCGCATATTTTGTCAATCAATATGCCTCGTTTTGTCTATCTACTTGTACACCTCTGACAGTTTGTCTATTAGTACACCTAATGTATGGATATATACACACATGCATACGTATATGTACATATGTGTGTATGTGGGTATATATTTATATATATTTTTCTTTTTTTTATGCTTCCTCAAAATGACATTTGTAAACATTGACCGAAACAAGCGATTTCATATATTATTTCCTGGCGTCAAGAATTGCGAAGTCTTATGTCATGTACATGTAAACTGTCAAAAGTGTTTTCACCCCACAATGAAAATGCATCGTCCATGAAATTGTGTTATCTCTTACAATTTTCATTACATGTATTATCAGATGTAGATTAAGCTAGATTAGGAGTTCATTGCCCTCAATCATTTCTTTTGACTAGTGACACGAGTTTTTCAATACTCGTGTGTGTGTATCATCTAAGTGTATTAATTTTAAGATATTTTAAAAACCAATGATGGTACTTTTGTACCGTCTCTATTGGAAATAAACCATTTTTTTTTTCTTTTTTATGTGTACATATATGTGTATATATTTACATGTATGTGTGCACATATGTGTGTACTAAACTGACAACTAGCATTTTACTAGAGATAATGGTCATTTTCTGTTCACTCTCAACTTGTAACATTACCTAACTCGTCATCTCTTTATTATTGCAAAGCATTCATGTACCAACTATACATTTGTTGTACGATCATCCATTTATATTTAAATAAAATGCTTATTAACTAACGACCGTTATGTTAAAATTGTTGAATTAGAAATACAAAACTTATAATCTTCTTGGTCCTCATGCTTATGCGTACATATATATATATATATATATATATGTCTGTATGTGTGTGTGTATGTATGTATGTATATATGTATGTACGTATATATATGTATATGGATTTGTATTTATATATATATATTCTTTTTTTTTCATGCTTCCTTAAAATGACACTTTTGAACATTTGCCGAAACAAGCGATTCATATATTATTTCCTGGCATCAATAATTGCGAAGTTTTATGTCATGTACATGTAAACTGTCAAAAGTTTTTTCACCCCACAATGAAAATGCATCGTCCATGAATTTGCGTTATCTCTTATAATTATCATTACATGTATTGTCAAATGTAGATTAAGCAAGATTAGGAGTACATTGCCCTCAATCATTTATTTTCGACTAGTGACACGAGTTTTTCAATACTCGTGTGTGTGTATCATCTAAGTGTATTAATTTTAAGATATTTAAAAACCAATGATTGTAATATTGTACAATCTCTATTGGAAATAAAGTTTTTTCTTTCTTTCTTTCTTTCTTTCGTATAGTTTGTCTATTATTATGCCTCGTATGGCTCATCTACTTGTACACCTCGGATGGTTTGTCAATTAGTACTCCTCGTATGGAACATTTGTTTTAGGATGCCCTATATTTAAGAAACTTTTAAAAGCCAATATGTTGGCATGTAGCTCATGTGACAACTTGAAAATAAATATTTTTCTTTTTCTTTTCTTTGGCTTGTGCATTACAGCGTTCTTGTAAGTGAAAGAAATTAAGTGTTCAAATAGAGCAAACCTGGTAAAGTATATCGTGCGTATTCCTTAGTGTGCATTGTGTTTTACGTATAAGGATCTGGGCAGTGTCGTGCCGAATAAACAGAAAATAGTCGTAGAGTTCGTAGAATAACGTGGCTCATCCCAAGTGCTATCTCAACATGACGTAGCGTAAATTTTGCGTGTCTTGTTCATTTCTTGTGTCAAGATTATAGTAAGATGCTCAACTATGTCATTTCCATACTACAAAAATTATCTACCTGCAGCTGTCATTATGATATTGCAATTCGCTCATTGGATTACTTCGAGAGAGCGTACGGTGGATTTGCCGGCGTTTTTCGCGGAAAAGATGGCCGAACCTAAGCTGCTGTGTCATGTCATTTTTTATGTTCACTGTATTATGTTTTTGAATATTTTTCTTTTGCTGCAAGAGATACGTTTAGTGTTTCTTTTCTCAGTGTAGATATTATTCTTTTTTACTACAAGATATACTTGCAGTGTTTTTCAGTATGATTGACATATTAATGAATTTAGGACTGCTTTCTTTTTATTTCTCGTACGGATATAGATATATTATAAAGTACGAAATTTATTCATTCATGTTCTTGCATTTTTTAGCTGTTTCGTATTTCAGCTAGATTCCGCGAATCATGGTGCTTAAATCACATGTATTTTCCATAATTCCACAAAATTGAATAACAGATTATTACTACTCTAAAAATCACAAGTCTTGTACTGTCATGCTTATACTGTAATTCAAGCATAAAGTAAACAGCCATTGCCGGCTTGTAACCTTTCTATTTTCTTCCTGAGCCTGTAAAGAAATTAATAGCTTCGAGTTAAATCTATGGAAGAAGTTCAGGGTTTTCTCCGTGATGGGAAATTTACCATTGCAGTGTAGGGATTGTCAGTTGTGGAATTTTTTCCTTGATGCCTCTTCGAGAACCTTCTCATTCAGCGTCTTCGATTATTGCAGATCCTCGACGGCACCAAACGCCACAACACACATTCCTTCGGCTTGAGCTTTACAAGTTAAATTCATGTGGCATATTATCTCTCACTAAACCATCGAGAGACACCCCGTAAATTGCTTATTTGTGACTTGAGACGTTCTGAATTTTGGTCATATATCACTTTGCAATCACTTGGTTCGGAGCTAGTAGAGCCTAGTATATTACAACCTATGGCAAATTAATCTACCCGCTCAACCACGACAACTTGCTTTTCACATCGTGGAATTATTCTAAAGTCTGAACCCATAAATAGTGACTCATCCCCACGTCACGGGTGGAATTGATATTCTGTCAGTCGCTAAAATTAAACAGACTGTGAACCTCCACAAACACTCACTTACACCTGGCCAACGTCATCGCTCGCCGGACCTCGCCTGCACGGAGTTTCCCATCTAAGAGAAGATCGTCCGAAGTCAAGCACGCCATCGGTCATCTCGACTTCCTTCAATAAAATCATACAAGCTGAGTTATCCCATAAAGTGTCTTTATTATCCCTCTCTTGTAATTTCGGAAAACACTATTGAGAAAACGATTAAGATTGGATGTTAATAACTAACCATATCCACCAACCTTAACATGTAGTATTAGCTACAAAATGTATAAATCCAGTGAAGTTCTCATTAACATTTAAATAGCATAATTATTGGCATTAAAAATCTTACTTTAAATTATTATTAGTAATTTTTTACTTATTATTAGCAATCTTAGAAGTTTTTGTGCAAAAGCACATAAATGATAATACCATCGACAGTGTTCGAGTTTTAAGTCATTGTGATGGCAACATCGCAGCTGACACCATTGTCGGAATGTCATTTCTTACTCGCGTGTTGGCTTGTGTGATTCAGCGTCTCGTAAGTGAAAATAAGTGTTTTGAATTTAGCAAATCTTGCTTACAAAATTAGGTGTTTTGTCATCGTGCTTAAGCTAAGTGATTTTTACCAGTGCTGTGTTATTTAAAGATGTGCAAATAGTTCGTAGATATTTCGTGCGAATTGCATGGCATACTCTGAAGTGTTCTCAAAAATGGCGTAGCGTGAATGGTGTGCGTCGTGTTCATTTTTATGTTCAATATTACACTATATATATTCAAATAATTTCTTTCCACTGCAAGCCTATACTTACAGTGTTTTCAGTATAGTTTGCATGTGGACAGTGTAGGACTGCCTGTCTGTTTTCGTACGGGCATATTATAAATTACGGGATTCATTAATATTCATTCGCATTATTATTGATCGTGTGTTTAAATTGGATCGCCGATCGTGCGCTTAAATCACATGTAGTTTTCATAATATGAATAACAATTATGACCTTATCAAATTCATGTAAATGTCATGCATATATTTTTTAAATCATGAGCAGTAGAGAAAGAGCTATTGCCAGCTGTTAAATCTATCCTTATTCTTCATGAGCTTAACAAAAAGAGCAATAAATAGCTCGAGTTAAATCTGTATGAAAGTTCAGGGTTTCTCCGTGATGGGAATTTACCGTTGCAATGCTAGGGATGACAGTTTTGTGGATTTCCCTTGATGCCTCTCCGGGAATGTATCATTCAGCGTCTTCAAATATTCCAGATTTCTTCGACGTCAACAAACGCCACAACACATTATCCCTGGGCCTCGAGCTTTACATTCAACTGAGCCTTAAGTCACCTGGAGCTTTATTTTAACTCAGCCTTGAGTTTCACCCTTTACCTTGCCCTTCGCTCTGAAGTGAGCCGGACTTTTACCCGGGCTTTATTTACCTTGCATTCACCTCGGTTTAGAGTTGTTTTTCAGCCTGTTATATTATCTAATTACTGGCTAAATATTAAACTGCTCCAACCACGGACATTTGTCTTCAGTGTGTAATGATCTTAAATTTCAAAACCAATTAAGATCGATTTACCAACATTAATCACGGCTCAAATTGATTTTCATTCACCTGCTCAGAATTAAACAGACTTGGAGCTTATCCTGCAAAAACACTGATTTCTCGGGCTTGTTAATTTGCCCGCACTCTAAAAGTGACCTCCACAAAACACACTCACGCACACCCTGTCAACGTCATCACTCGCCGGAGCCCTTGCCTGCACAGACTGCACCACCTCAGTCGAGTTCTTCAGTAAATCAAGAACGCGTCGGTCCTCCCGGCTTCGTCCAATAAAGATATATAAGCTGAGTCCAAAAATTGTCGTCATTCTCCTTCTCTTTATCGTGCTCTTAAGCGTACTTCTCGAGATTATTTACGTTTTGGTGGTTGGGTATTATCGTAAAGTCTACCCCGACCATCGAAACATAAAAAGACCCAAACGGTTTTCTGAAATTACAAAAATTCTTCGATAAACCTGTCCAAAGACTAAAGTTTACGAATCGTAACTTTTGAAAGAATACCCCTATTAACTTCAAATTACTCTCAATCAAAGGAGCGAAGCATTTTTTATTAGCCCATAATTGAATCATTGCATCTATTTCTATTGAAGTTAATAGGTGCATTATTTCAAAAGTTACGAGTGGCAAACTTTGGTCTTTTGACGGCGCGCGAGTTGGCAACGCTTATCGAAGAATTTTTGTGATTTTCGGAAACTGTTTGGGTCTTGTTTATAATGGGGTAATATAAAATGTTTCCCTTGCTCTTTCGTTGAAAATAATTTGAAGTCAATAGATGCATTCTTCCAAAAGTTACGAGTAGTAAACTTTAGTCTTTTGACAGCGCGCGACTTGGACAGGTTTATCGAAGAATTTTTGTATTTTTTAGGAAACCGTTTGGGTCTTGTTTATAATGGGCTAAAAGAAAATGCTTGGCTCATTTGTTTGAAAGTAATTTGAGGTCAATAGGTTCATTCTTTCAAAAGTTACGAGTGGTAAACTATAGTCTTTAGACTGCGCGCTCAAGAAATTTCTGTAGTTTCCACAAAATTGTTTCTGTACTGGCCATTTCACATTGGTCATTTTACATTGACAGCCATTTTTTTCTGACCATTTTACATTGACGGTTTCTTTGCGCTCCACACCGTCGCTGCATCCTGCCAGTCAAATAAGCTCCACCAACAGCAATTCAAAATGACCCTTAATGCCACGCTCGCAATAAGGAGCGGCAACATTCTTCATGCTAAATATTGGCATCGTGATATTGGCGGTGTGCACTGCCAGTCAACAGCGTTCAGTTGCTCTTGAGACCATAGAGAGCATGTGTAGTCATGGCTTACATATTTTAGAGCAAGGAAGAAATTAAAACTCCTGTCGAAAAATATAAAGAATTTCCATGTTTATGGAACGTTAAGCTCGCTGAGTATAAAAACAGAGTGTCTAGAGAAGATGCTTTCAAACGTATAGCCTCTCACTTCCCAAATTATAATATTGCAATGGTTAAAATGAACATTCAAACCCTGAGAGGCAAAGATAGGAAACAACTCACACTATTCAAAAAATCAAAGAAAAATACACTGCGTTTGTAAACGTAAAATTAATTACAGTGTAATTAAATTTCACAATGAACATTGCTCTCAAGAAAAGTACTTCAAATACATGGAAAACATTCGGCAGGTGTCGTTAGACGATTATTCAAATCAGAGGAAAATGTAAAAAAAGTGCACCTAGAAATTAATAATTGATATTTATCTTTTTCCCCATCTTCAGTGTTTTTTGAAAGTTGTTGGATAGTATAATTTTTTTAGAATATTAGCGTTGTACTTCTGCAAATTATTCTGCAAATTGTTCTGCAAATTTTTCTGCAAATTGTTCTGCAAATTATTCTGCCAGTCTTGCAAAAGGAATACTGGCGATTGATGTTTCTAGGGAAGGGGTGTCGTATTGAGCGACAATGTAAAAGCAAATCGGTGTGCACTGACGCTCAATCCTCTCGTAGGAGGAGCTGTAGCAAGTTCACTGTCGCTCCACACCGCTGATGTAAAATGAGCTTTAGGAGCAACTTTGAACTCGTGCAAAAGCAGCGAAACCCTTGCGCACAGAGCAGTGATTCCCAATCTGTGGTACGCGTACCACTAGTGGTACGCGAGGGCCTGCCAGGTGGTACGCGAACACTTTCGGGGTCATGAACAATTTTTATTTAGTGATTTTTTACTTCACAAAAATGCTTACTGCCATACACATGTTAATCTGGCAACGATTTGCAATTGTTGCCACACGCAACCCACCTTGTCCCAGCGGCCCACCGTTAAATTCAAACAGTACACTTACTTAATACCCTTGCTGGGCCATTGGTCAAGATATCGCAGACAAGAAGAACCGAGATCATAGCTACTTTTAGCGACTTGGCGAGAACGTGAAGCGGTAGCGCATAGACAAGACTGGCCAGATCTACCAGAAGGGAGCAGAAATTGAGAAAGCATCTTATGAAGTCGCTCTCCTCGTTGCTGAAAATATGAAAGCTCATACCATCGCAGAGTCTCTCATCATGCCAGGGGTAAAGATCTTGGTCGGCCACGTGATTGGAGAGAAGGCGTTGGCGAAGTTGAAGAGTGTTTCCGTCTCTAACAACACTGTAAAATGCCGTGTCGAGGAGATGTCGGTCGACATTGCCGACGAAGTGGTTGAGGGAGTGAAATCCTCAAATTATGGGTTTGCCATTCAACGTGACGAATCAACGGACGTCACCAACTGCTCTCAACTACTTGTCTGCGTCCGCTTCACGCAGAAAAATGCTGTGAAGACTGAGTTACTGATGAGCCAGGATCTGTCCAGTACAACAACAGGAAAGGATATTTTCAACGTTTTGGACAGTTTTTTCAAGCAGAATAAACTGGATTGGGGAAAGTTGATCGGATGCACGACAGATGGGGCTCCATCAATGCTCGGTCAAAAGTCAGGTTTTCAAGCCCGTGTGAAAGCTGTGACACCAAACGCCACTACTGTCCACTGTTTCATATACAGATTCGCCCTCTGTCTCTGTGCTAAGGTGCTCCCTCCGAAGTTGTTATCATGCTTCAACCGAGTTATCAGAATCGTTAATTTTGTCAAAACATCCGCCCTAAATACTCGACTGTTCAAGCTACTCTGATAAGATTTTGGCTCCGACCACATCTGTCTCCTCTACCACACAGAGGTGCGCTGGATCCCCCGGGGTAAAACGAAGAGGCGTCTCTTGGAACTGAAAGATGAATTCTTTGTATTTTTATTACAACCTACACTATAGCACAGTATTGGTTTCACATAGACATAGACACAACATAGTAATAGACATCAAGTTAGGTAAAATAGTTTACTCACCTCTTGGATACCTTACAACATAACTACGAGGCCTGTCGAAAAAGTATCCGACCTTAATTTTTCCCGCGCAAAGTAGTGATTCTAAGGCGGCGCCACTGTGCACGGTGGAAGGAGGAATCTTAATGCGCATGCTTGACTTTTTTCACCGCATTCACTTGGGCCAGTCACTGGCTGGTGGTCGCCAAGTAAGGTGCTGTTCTAAGTGTTTGTCGGATTTAGTTTTCTTGCAAGATGAGTGAACGAATTGAGCAAAGACACTGCATCAAATTTTGTCAAAAGCTTGGTGATTCTCAAATTGAAACAATTCGTAAGTTTCAGCAGGTGTTTGGGGAAGATGCTATGGGTGTAACACAAATTAAGGAGTGGTTCAACCGATTCAAAGATGGCCGCACATCAGCGGAGAGTGAGCAGCGTTGTGGCAGGCCCAAAACTTCTCGGAGTGCAGCTGTTGTTGAGAGGGTGCGAAATTTGGTGATGGCAGATCGTCGTTTGACCGTGCGGGAGATTGCCCAAGAGGTTGGAGTGAGTAAAGATTCTGCACATGCCATTTTGCGTGACGATTTGAACATGAACCGAGTGGCTGCGAAATTCGTGCCCAAGTTGTTGTCGCCGGAACAAAAAGACCTCCGTCGTGACGTTGCACAGGACCTTCTGGACACCGCCAACACTGATCCTGGGTTTCTGAACACCGTGATAACTGGAGATGAGTCATGGGTGTACGGGTACGACCCAGAAACAAAAAGACAGTCATCCCAATGGAAGCATCCCGAGTCTCCAAGGCCGAAGAAAGCGCGGCAGGTGCGAAGCAAAATCAAGGTGATGCTGACTGTTTTCTTTGATGTCCGTGGAATTGTGCATCACGAATACGCACCGGAAGGACAAACAGTGACAAAGGAGTACTATCAGGATGTTCTCCGGCGACTTCGTGATGCAGTTCGGCGCAAAAGACCAGACATGTGGACTGCGAACAACTGGCACTTGCATCACGACAACGCGCCCGCACATTCATCCCATTTGATCCGCAATTTCTTGGCCAAACATGGAATTACGACCGTTCGCCAACCTCCCTACTCTCCAGACCTGGCTCCTTGCGACTTCTGGTTGTTTCCAAAATTGAAGACACCACTGAAAGGATCCCGTTTTGAGAGTAGAGAAGAGATAATGCGGAACGCGACGACAGAGCTGAACACCATTCCAAAAGAAGACTTCCAGAGGTGTTTCCGGCAGTGGAAGGATCGGTGGGCTAAGTGTGTGGAAGCACAAGGAGCCTACTTTGAAGGGGATTAGGGTCCCAACCCCGTCAGGTTGTTGAAGTATTTTTTCTGGCCAAAGGTCGGATACTTTTTCGACAGGCCTCGTAGATACTCAGATACCAGAATGTGGTTAGCGAGAGCAGAGCGGAGATAGAAAGGAATGTATAGAATAGGGTAGCATAGAATTAGTACATTAGTTTAGAAATTAAGAAGTTAGATACCAACCACAGTAGGTACTATATACACACACTCAGTCAACATTTACTTGTTGTTGAAACTGAGGCCACTTGCAGACTGGCCGCGAGTGTTGCTGTCTCGAGCGTTGCCAACTATTGGTCTCTCTAACTAGAACTTACACTACTCGCTATATTACACCCCTCCCTCCTTAATTAGAAACCCCCCCTGTATCCCCAGTCCCCTTATTCAATATAGTCAATCCTAAAGGTCCATTCTCACCACAGGCTTCCGAGCTCGGGTAGACCTGCGCGAGATGCTAGCGCTTGGAGGCTCGTGCATCCTAGCCTCCTGGGTGGGAATCGGGTAATCAGGTGTTTCGGAGTCAGGTTCATGGGTCGGAGGTGGTGGGTATGAATTTTGAGCAGGTTGTGGAAACACAACGGTTTCCTCCGTAGGTTGTTCCAAGGGTTCAGGGATGGTGTTCGAGCAGGTAATAACTTGGTCCTGGTGTCGACGAACGACCTCTCCCCCCTTCAGTTGGCACTTGTAGGATACCGGGCCTGTTTTCTCAATGGTGGTAGCAGGGGTCCATTTTGGGGAACCCGGCGTGTATTGACGGACCATCACAGGTGACTCCAGCGGAATGTCAACCGCGCGAGACCCTGGGTGGTATCTTTTCTGAGCGTCCTGGCGTTGAGCAACTTTGGACGCGATTGCTTCTGACGGCCAAAGCAGATCAAGACGAGAGCGAACTTTCCTGCCTAACATCAGTTCGGCAGGCGTAACACCTGTTGTCGTGTGAGGTGTTAGCCGATAGTTGAACAGGAACCTGTCTAGTGCTAGGCGTAGGGGTTCCGTTGACTTCCGTATATTCTTCTTGAAAGTTTGTACCATGCGCTCTGCCAGTCCATTAGTTGAAGGGTGGTATGGTGCGCTTGTAATATGTCGCATACCACATGCCTTCACAAATTCTTGGAATTCAGCCGATGTGAAACACGTTGCGTTGTCTGAAACAATTGTTACTGGGAATCCAAATGTCGCAAAAGTGTGTTTCAGGCACAAGATCGTTTCGCTAGAGGTTGTAGTAGATGTGGGAAAAATTTCAACCCACTTAGAGTGTGCATCCACGATCACTAGGTAGTATTTTCCATCCATTGGGCCCGCGTAGTCAATGTGTATGCGATGCCAAGGCTTCGCAGGCCATTCCCACGGATGGAGTTCAGCTTTCGTCGGTGCGGCTCGAGTGCTCAGGCACTCGCTGCATGACTTAGTTGTTTCTTCTAGGTCTTTATCCAGAAGGGGCCACCACACGTAGCTGCGAGCTAACTCCTTCATCCTGGATGATCCAGCATGACCAGAGTGAAGTTCATCCACAATAGCTTGTCTGAGAGCTTGGGGTACAATTATTCTTGCTCCCCAGAGCACACAGCCATTTTGTGTGGACAATTCGTCTCGCCTCCTAGTATACGGAGCGAGATCAGGGTCACCAATTACCATCGAAGGCCAGCCTACTTGGCAGTATTTGTATACCTTTGAAAGTACTGGGTCCCTTAGGGTGCTGTCGCGGATGTGGGTGCTGGTGACTGGAGCTGACTCGAGGAAGTTTACTAAGGACGTCCATTCCGCAGGAATAGGTGTGGCTTCCTCGGGAGTTGTCAAGGGTAGACGACTGAGAGCATCAGCCGTACCCAACAGCACGCCAGACCGGTGACGCAAGGTGAACTTGTAGGACTGCAGTAGTAAAGCCCACCTTTGGATGCGCCCGGATGCCATCGGAGGAATGCTTCTACCCGGATCAAATAGTCCTAACAAAGGTTTGTGGTCCGTAACCACAGTGAAATCCTGTCCCCACAGGTAGCAATGAAATTTTCGAAGTGCGAACACCATAGCTAGGGCTTCTTTCTCAGTTTGAGAGTAGTTGCGTTCTGTTGCTGTTAGAGTTCGGGAGGCAAAATAGGCGGGGCGTTCAATCCCATCAATAAGGTGGCACAGCACCGCTCCCACACCATACGCACTACTGTCAGCCACTACCACTATGGGTTTCTGAGGGTCAAAGTGGACTAGAGTCTGAGAGTCCAGGAGGGCTTGTTTAGATTTCTGGAAGGCTCTCTCCTGACTTGCATCCCATTTCCAAGGGGTTTTATCCCTCAGTAAGGTATTTAGGGGCTCCAGCATAGTTGCAGATGATTTTAGAAATTTCCTGTAGAAATTTAGCAGCCCAAGGTAGGCTCTCAGTTGAGTTACATTAGTAGGAGCTGGTGCCTTCTGGATTGCTGCTACCTTCTCGGCAGTGGGGTGCAATCCGTCCTTGTCGATTTGGTATCCAAGGTAGGATACCTGTGGCACTCCAATTTGGCATTTATCTATTTTCAGCTTTAGTCCTGCCTCCTGAAGTTTAGATAGGACTTGATAGAGACGCTTGTTGTGCTCTTGCTCATTAGTGGCACTCACCAGGACGTCATCCAGGTAGCAGAACACTCCTGGGAGGCCCTGCAATAGTCCTTCCATGGCACGCTGAAAGATTCCAGGTGCGGACGCAATTCCAAAGCTGAGACGGTTGTAGGCAAATAAACCTCTGTGGGTGTTTATTACCGTGAGTTCCTTGGAGTCTTCATCTAAGGGTAGTTGAGCGTATGCCTGAGACATATCTAGCTTGGAGTATATAACTCCTCCTGCTAACCCGCTAAATAGATCCTCCACTCTTGGTATGGGGTAGGTATCAAGCCTAGTGGCTCTGTTGACTGTGAGCTTGTAATCCCCACATATTCGGATGCTTTGATCAGCCTTGAGCACAGGGACGATCGCCGCCGCCCATCTTGAATACTGTACAGGGGTGAGAATACCTTCCTGCACCAGTCTATCAAGTTCAGCCTCCACCTTAGGTCTAAGTGTGTAAGGCACATTCCTGGCCTTACAGAACTTTGGTGGTATGGCTGGATCCACTTCTATTTTGAATTTTCTTCCCCTAAAGCAACCTAGACCTTGTTGAAAAAGGTCGGGGAATTTATTTGCTAACTCTTCAGGGCAAGTGATCACTTTGTTGACATTATTGGAAACTATAGTTAGCCCAAGGAAATCAATCAGGTCCCTACCCAGCAAGGCTGGCCCCTCCCTGTCTACAACCACAATAGTTGCTAGCTGAGGAACCATACCACTAGATTCACGCTGGATGTTAGCCCTAATCTCCCCACAAACTACCAGCTCTGCTCCCCCATAAGTCCTAAGCTTAACATCAGAAGGTCTCAGCTCGGGTCTTGACTTAGCTGGAATTTTAGAGTAGGTGGCCATTGAAAGGATAGACCTGGCAGCACCTGTATCTACCTCCATCTCTAATGGCACACCATTTAGTAACAATTTTATTTTGATTGGGGGTTTCATTTCCTCGGCTAAAGCAAAAATGTCCCCATAACATTCTGGATTGGGGGCTGGGTAGTCTGCACTGGTTCCATTGCTAGTTCCATTAGGGTTAGGGTGGTTTTCCCCCCCCCCTTTTTTCATGCATAGCATGCACAAAATTATTTTTGTTGCCTTTATCAGATTTCTTAATTGTCAATTTAAAACAACATTTCTTAAGATGGCCTTTTTGGCCACAACCATGACAAACACTGTCTTTATAGGGGCAATCTCTACGCCAGTGCAGATTACCACAGCCGCTGCATGCTGCTTTGGGGTTAGCTTGAGTCTGAGTTTTGCCCTGAGGCTTAATAGCAGTTTGCTTAACTCTGCTCTGGCCTACATTTAGAATTGAATTTGGTTGCCTCAACCCCACTGTTTCTCTCAGTGTGGTTTCTTTAGCAGTAGCTAGATCCATGGCCTTTTGCCATGTCAGGCCAGCCTCATTTAACAAGCAATTTTGAATTTCATTGCTGGACACACCCAAAATGAAACGATCCAGCAGGGTCTCTTCTAGCACTTCCTGTTTGAAATTACAGGTATTCGAAAGTGCTTTCAAGCTAGCCACAAAATCTGCAATGCTTTCCCCTTGTCTCTGGTTCCGCTTATGAAACCTGAACCTCTCAAAGATTTGATTTCTTGTTGGCTTAAAATGCCGTCTCAACGCTTCCACAATCTCGTCATAAGTAGCATCAAGTACTTTTTTAGGAGACACGAGGTCTCTAATGAGCCTAGCAATTTTAGGACCCACTAGTGAAATTAGGGTGGGGGCTTTTTTATTTTCCTCTATTTTGTTTATTAAAAAATAGCAGTGTAATCTAGTTTCATAGTCTCCAAATTCCTCCTCTACAGGATTAAATTCTCCTACTGAACCTATCAATGGCATATTGAATTTTTTAGTAAGTCAAACACACTGTAAAAAAAATTTTCACAGCACAAATAGTACAATCACTTGCTCAATTCTGAGATTCTTCACTAGTCTAGCCAGTCTAGCAACACCAGTGAGCAGCACAACAACAATAACAAAAAATTTCACTAGGCAAATTTTATGTTCCCTCACTAGTCAGTAGTCACGACCACTTAGTCACTTCCAGCAGTTCTACCAAATCCTCGTCGCCAATATCACACCCTACACTATAGCACAGTATTGGTTTCACATAGACATAGACACAACATAGTAATAGACATCAAGTTAGGTAAAATAGTTTACTCACCTCTTGGATACCTTACAACATAACTAGATACTCAGATACCAGAATGTGGTTAGCGAGAGCAGAGCGGAGATAGAAAGGAATGTATAGAATAGGGTAGCATAGAATTAGTACATTAGTTTAGAAATTAAGAAGTTAGATACCAACCACAGTAGGTACTATATACACACACTCAGTCAACATTTACTTGTTGTTGAACCTGAGGCCACTTGCAGACTGGCCGCGAGTGTTGCTGTCTCGAGCGTTGCCAACTATTGGTCTCTCTAACTAGAACTTACACTACTCGCTATATTACAATTTTCTACGGAGAAGAAACACGATTTTCAGAAAAACCTGGAAGATGAGTTTATCTCAAGGTTGGCCTACCTTTCAGACATTTTTGGAGACTGTACTGTCACAGAGTTCATCTCAAATCTGGGAACGTTTGTCCGGAAGCTGGATCTGTGGATGAAGAACGTGGAGAGCAAACGCCACCGAATGTTTGCACTCCTAACTACCCTTGAGAGTGAGCCCACTAATGAATTTGCCCAAGAAATCGTCCATCACCTCACATTATTCAAGACTGAATTAAAGCATTATTTCCCGGACGTGAAATGTTGTTCCTACGTCGTCAATGCGTTCTCCGTTGATCCAGCCGATCTGCCTGTTGGGACCGGGATACAAGAGGAACGCATAGATATCCAGGCCGACGAGACAGCAAAGATGAAGCACAAAGAATGCTATCCTTAAAGCGGCCCATAGACGATCAATTTTATTGTCAATATAATTGACAATGATGAATATTGACAATTATATTGATCGTCTGTGGGCTTGATTGACGACCGTCAATTAATTGACTCAATGTATTGACGCAATAAAATCAGTTTGAGCCCGTAGACGATAGATTTCATTGTCAATATAATTGTCAATGATGAACATTGACAATGATATTGATCGTGTGTGGGCTTGATTGACGACCGTCAATTAATTGACTCAATGTATTGACGAAATCAAATCATTTTGATTTTTTATTGATGGTTCGTCAATATATTGAAACGTCCATTTGGACGCGTCAATATATTGCATCAATATTTCATTCTGAGCTCTGGAAGTCGTAGTGTATTCACCTGAAAATACTTCGAATTTTATTTATGTGTACTCGCAGATCTGTTACTTCTTGCATGCTGGAGTGCGCTGTTTCGAATATATGGTACTTTTTATGTCTTATTATGAAAAATATAATTTAAATTTAGTGAACTAATTTTATTTATAATTATTAGCCTATTTATTAGCATTATGTAGGAAAGTAAAAACTGGGACTTTTTACTTGGAATCGGCGACTTTCGTACGGCTAAATCTGGTACTCTTAACAAAATACGTAGGGTAAGTTATGGCAACCAGGGCTGATGGTGCTTACAAACCAAAAGACTGAAAGCGAGAAAGCAAGCCAGAGAGAAAGATGTCAGCAGGATCTATCACACATAAAAAACACACAGTTTGCTCCTAAATGTCATGGAGAGATTTCTAGAACAGAAACGAGCAGGACAAGCATGTTTTTGTAACGTCGATTTCATTCCTTCTTCATTCCATTGCTGTGAAACATGTAATCTGTCCCTGTGCTTTAGACTTTTTGAGTTCGAAATGCGAGGTACAGCATTAACTTCGAGTATCAGAAGTTCAGTGTATGCTGGAGGAATTGAACAGTACGCCAACCTTATTGACATCTCACCGCGCACTACCAGGTAGCCAGCTTCTAGCTGCAACTCTCAAGCGTGAAACAATCTTCGAGTCGGTTTCTCGCTTCAGTCAATCTTCAGTCTTTCTCGCTCGCTCTCTTGCTTGCTTGCAGTGTATGCACTCTCATAGGAATCCATGTTAATCAATTCAAGCTCGCTAGCTTTCTCTCATCAAATCGTTTGGTGTACAGGCATCCTGACACTTCAGATATTTTATAGCTAGATCTATATGTTTTCGCTTCAACCTTGCTGTAAAGTTTGGATTGTAGATATTAGCTAAAAAAATCTATATGGTTTTTTAGCTTGCTTGATATCATCTTGCGGGAATTACACTTAAGCGATGCATATGATATATTACTCAAAATTATTATTATGCATTCGCTGTAATGATTACTACTTCATTCTCATGAAATTTGCTGATTTGCTTAACCAAATTATTTGAATAGCGAACTTACCACTTTCAGAACACGTTATGTTCAGATTATGTAGCAGACCAAGACGGCTACTGCCATGTTTTTGGGCCACCATAGTGCAACTTTTAATTGTGATCATATGGTTGTTATGTTAAAGCACATGTCCAACTGCAAACCTATTGATGATGTTTAAATGCATCTAACAAAATGCACAAACATTATCAAAAATGTATTGTATCCTCATTTCGAAAAACTGACCAATGATAATGGCAACAATAAGTTCAGTTTATTATTGGACGAAAGTAATGATATTTAAATCATGAAACTACTTGGGGTATCAGTTATATGTATACTACAGCGATATATCTGAAAAGGGAAATCAACTTAGGAATTGCATAATTAGTAAAATGTGATGCAGATAGAATTGTGACAGCCTTAAAACAATTGTTGATAAGTATCGGATCATTGGTAATTGCATTGCTA
The DNA here is from genome assembly GCA_030386875.1 of Morinoia aosen. Lineage (NCBI taxonomy): Eukaryota > Metazoa > Arthropoda > Malacostraca > Amphipoda > Talitridae > Morinoia > Morinoia aosen. Next base: position 33,519,950 of record CM059569.1, on the reverse strand, counting down.
AAGGGACTGACAATCGCCAGTCGCCAGATATCTCAGCGTGAGCGACAGCCGTTGGCTAGGTGATACCGGTTCTCGCACGTTTGTTGATTCTTTCTGTATATATGGAGTGAAGAGATGGAAAAGTTGATCAAATGATGTAGTGTCCGTTCGAAGATAGTTCTTGAAATCTTCTGGCTCATTTGAACGTAGTTCTTTCAGCAATGCGTCGATTCCGAATATTCTGCCACGTTCCCTGAGCCAGTTTTTGGCCCATGTCTTGCATTTACGCGGAGATTTTCTTGAAGTTAAAATTGCCAACGCGAGCGCTACAATGGTAATTACTTCGTCGTTTATCACGTACGGCATCCGCAGAGCAAATGACAGGTTTTCATCAATTACATTGATGCAAAGGTTGACGCCGCAAGTGGGCAACAAAAAATCTCATCAATATATTGAGTCAATGATATTGACAATTAAATTGATCGTCTATGGGCTCAAACTGATTTTATTGCGTCAATACATTGAGTCAATTAATTGACGGTCGTCAATCAAGCCCACAGACGATCAATATAATTGTCAATATTCATTATTGTCAATTATATTGACAATAAAATTGATCGTCTGTGGGCCGCTTTAGTGGGCAAAAAAAACCTCGTCAATATATTGAGTCAATGATATTGACAATTAAATTGATCGTCTATGGGCCGCTTTAAACTTTTGGGTGAGCATGGCCTCCTCGTACCCGACGCTGGCCCGTCATGCTCTTCCCCAGGTACTGATTTTCCCCTCGACGTGGGAGTGCGAGCCTTCATAACCATAAGTCGAAGAGCGGGATTCCGGAACCGTCTTGACGCGCCCGAGCATGATATCCGGTGCTGTGAGCAAAGTCATGCCCACCGGAAAGAATTTAAGAATGAATTGAGTAGGTATAACTGGAACAGGTGTGGAAATGTAAATGACCTAAATTGTGAGATTGCAAGAACCTTGTATGATGTGGCAGAGCAAAAGATTGGTAGAATAAAATGTAGGAAAGGGACAGGGAATGCCAGGTGGTTTCCCGCTCTAAAATGAAATATCTGATATCGATTGAATTATCTCACTGATCAGTCTAATGTGAAACTAGGTTAAGTGATTTAGGTTAAACATTAATGTACACCTTAGAATAATGTTGATGGTAGGATGCCCCAGAAGTCGCTGAACTTATTCGGGCCCACAGGTAGCTATATTCAAACTTGTCCATTGTACTAGACTTAAGAAACATTCTACCTCTGTATCTCCTGTGGTAAATAAATTGTTTAAAAATTGTTTAAATTGTTTAAAAATTGTTTAAATTGTTTACAAGTGAGATAAAGGAAGAACGAATGAGAAGAAAGACTTTAAATAAGAAACAACGCAGTATGAGGAAAATGTATGAAAGAAACAGAATTACTGAGGATGAATGGCAGAGTGCATGGAATGAGTACAAGGACCAGCAGAAGAAAGTAAGGAGAATGATTAATGAGGCTAGAGTTAAAGAGGAGAGACACCAAGTTGAAAATCTAAGAAAGAAAGGTCCGGATGGAATAAAAGATTGGTATAAGTTTATACAAGGTAATGATAGAAGTAGTGAAGTTCAAGTTGATGAATTAGTAGTTAATGGTTGCAGTGTGCAAGATAGGATGCAAATGGTGAAAGCAGTTGAAGAATACTGGGAGGACATTGGTGGAATGAAGGAGCAGGTTACAGATGATGCACCCATAAAATTTCTGATTGATGAACGTGAACTGCAAATGGAAGACGAAATCACTTGTGAAGAGATTGTAAGTTTTTTGAAGAAAGTGAAAAATGGAAAGGCATGTGGCCCTGATAAGATCCCATATGAGTTCTATAAATGTGGAGGAGAGAGTGTGGTCAGTATGTTGAAATGTTTATTTGATGAGATATGGAAGAGTGAAAGAGTACCGGATGACTGGAACAAGTGTAATGTAGTTCTGTTGCATAAGGGTGGACATAAGAGTATGAAAGAACTTAAAAATTACAGACCAATTGCACTGGGTGACACTGTATGTAAGATATTTTGTGGTATTTTGAACGAGAGAATGAAAAATTTAGTTGAGGAATTAGGGGTCCTAGGTGAAGAACAGAATGGTTTTAGGCAGGATAGACGTGGGGAAGATAATCTGTTTGTAGTGAGTGAAATAATTGAGCGAATGAGGAAGGATGATAAGAAGGTGTATTTAGCATTCCTGGATATTGAAAAAGCGTATGACAGAGTGGATCGGGTTAGGCTCTTTGAAGTTTTGAGAAAAGTTGGGTTTAGCAGAAAAATAGTAAAAATTGTACAAAGTCTGTATGAGAACGCAAGCGCTATATACAGGTTAGGAAATTTGGAAACGGGACAAGTGAGGAGTGTTAGAGGAGTGAGACAGGGCTGTACTCTGTCTCCCCTGTTGTTTGGATTGTACACAAAAGAATTAGCAGTTCGACTGAGAAGGAGTGGCTTAGGACTGAAAGTTGGTAATGAGAGACTGAGCTGTTTGTTGTATGCTGATGATGTGGTTGTGGTTAGTGAATGTGGACATGAACTGCAAAGGATACTTGACATTGTGAACGGATATAGTACAGATTTCAAGATAAACTTTGGTGCCGACAAAAGTAAGGTTATGGTTATAAATAGTGATGAGACTGATAGAGACAGACTGTGGAATATTGGAGAAATCAGAATAGGTAGAACAAAAGAATACAAATATCTAGGTTGTATGATAAGTGAAGATGGATGCACTAGAACTAAGGGTGAGAAAGTTGCAAAAGCTTTGCAGTGGAGTGGACGATTAAATAGCGTGGCCAGATACAGAGCAAACAAGAATGAATGTGTGAGAGGAATGTAGAAGTATGTTGCTGTATCTAGTGTCATGTATGGTATGAGTGCTCTTGCCTGGAATGGAAGTGATCTTGAAAAGCTGGATGCAATACAAAATAAGGTAGGACGGTTAGCATTGGGTGCTCCGAAATGGACAGCTATAGAAGCCATTAGAGGCGACCTTGGGTGGAGCCTATTTTCAGAAAGAATGATGAAAGCGGTGCTGAATTATAAGGTGAGAATTGAAAGAATGCAGAATAGCAGATGGGTAAAGCAAATTTTTGAATGGAAACTGAGTGTAAGCTATTGGGAGAAAGTGTGTTGGGGACATGCAAGGAAGCTTAGTATGCAAAAGATTATTCATGTTAGAATTGGGAGACCTGTGGATGACTGGAGTTTAATAAATCCTGGAGGTGTAGGGCCTGAGTGGGACTGCAAGAGGTAGAAGAAAGAGATTGAGAGGCAAACAAAAGAGTATGGATTGAATAAGTGGAGGCTTAGCATGATGCGGAAGCCTACACTTGACTGGTATATGAAAAAAGAAGCACCTAAGTTTGAGATGTTCTATGATGGTAGTTTTGGAAATCAACTCTTGTTTGCTATGAGATGTAAGTCATTGAGTGTGAACAGACGTATATGTAGGTGAAATGAGAATGAAAACAGATTATGTTGGCAGTGTATTAGTGGAGTGGAGGAAACAATTGAGCATTTTGTGCTGGAATGTAGTAAGTATGAGCAAGAGAGAGAAAGTTTTATGAATGTGGTGCTTGAGCAGTATGGAGAGAATGAGTGGTATGCCAGATGTGCTGAAGATGATTGCGGTATGAGCTGTCTTGCTGGATTGGATCAGGAGTGTAATTTGAGTATCATTGAAGCTATGAGAATGTTTCTTGTGCGTGCCTGGAGTAAGAGACAGTGACTGGAATGAGCCAGTCAGGTAGAATGGTCAGTAATGACCCAATATGCGTAGGGATGGTGTTTTGACACACTGGCTATCCCAGTGATGCCATCCAATGGCAGCTTGTGACAATTATTGGTAGATCCTGAGTAGTTTAGTAGACAAGTCTGGTACCAGGCGCTGAACTCTTTGTGTGAAAATTGTGGAGGGAATTGTAGGCCGTTACAAAGGCCCCGACGCTGTCGGCCCTCAATTTCAAGTTCAAGTTCAAGTAGAGAAGAAGCAAATACACCCCTCGTACTGAGTTGTTTTCTTAGTTGATTTGTGTGTGCTACTTGTACATTATAGAAATAAAGTGATATCTGATCGAATTTAGTTTTTCTGGATCAGGTGGTACGCGGCGACTGTACGGGACCTGCAACTGATACTTGATCACAAAAAGTTTTGGAAACACTGGCATCGAGGGTTTGTTGTTTGAAATCGGCATTCAGGAACAGTTTTTTTTTTCGAGTTGTTGTAGTAAGTGGTGAAAACACCACTGAATTAGCCTGTTTCCACTATGTTTATTTAAATACCGCTCTAAACTTGTACTAGGCCTAGTGGTGAATAATTTTTACCTCGTTTTCAGGGTGTTGAAATGATCATTAGTTCATATTTTGCCAGTTTGGGCAAAATTATATAATTTATTTTTTTTCAATGCAATTTAGAGTAACATGGCTTTACAACATGTAAAATTTTCACTGTTGCAAGTAGGCTATACCAAGATTTTTATATGAATTTATTATTTTGTGTATTTTTTATTGTGTAGGTTATTTTGATCAATTCGCAGTTTAAGCCTTTCACGGAAATTGAAAATTCAATTCCAAAGAATCACTAACTAAAGAAACACATTTAAAAACATTTTACAAAAATGACATTCAGCTTGCTGATGCATTATTTTTTAATTATTCAACTTCAAAATTTTTGTGTTCCATAGCAGTTCCAGTCAGTTGCGCGCTTGAGCTGGAGCTGTTAGAGTACGATTGGGTACTTTGTAATTTACTATTGGCCAACCCCATGGAGCCTGCAGAGCCTGAACCCACTTCTAGGATGTTTAAGTTAATAATACAATAAAGGTTATCATCACTCAGAAATATTAGCAGATCTGGAATAGTTAAATCTTGGTTATTCACTCCTATGGTTTTGCTAATGTTCTATGGTGGCTACCATATTGAAACTGATGTCAACTGCAGATCGATTTCAGTATTCACTACCCCAGTCCTGCTAATATTTTGAGGTGATAACCTATATTATGTTATAAACTAAAAGAACCTTGAAGTGGGTTCAGGCTCTGCAGAGTCAGCTAACGATAAATTACAAAGTACCCAAGCGTACTCCAACAGCTCAAGTGCGCAACACAACTGCTATGTGACAAGAAAATTTAAAATTTGAATAACTTGAAAATAACGCATCAGCGAGTAGAATGTCATTTCTGTAAAACCTTTTTAAATGTGCTCCTTTAGCGATTCTTTGGAACGGAATTCTTAATTTCTGTGAATGGATTAAACTGCATATTGACTGTACTTTCTTGTATGAATTGTAATTTTTCATATCCATCAATGTAGGTAAAATGTGAAAAATTTTTCTCTGTATTATTTTGTTAGTTGTCAGTGTAGATAAAAATTAAACTGAAAATTTATGCTTAACAAATTATATTCATATGTTATTCAATACCTGTAAAGTCTTTTCTTAATTTAAAATTTTTATTGCAATAACCATGCAAGAGAACTGTCACCTTCATGGGTATACTGTAGGGAGGCTATTAGGACATCACTCTTATTCATTTGGCTGCTGTTATTTTTCAAACTCTGCTATCCCTTTTTTGTCATTTTACTCTAACTTCTTCTTCATTTTTATTTACCATTCTTATGTGCCAAGTATCATGTGTGGGAACTCACATTGTGCGTTGTTTTTACATTTACTACAGTCTATACTTGGTATTCTCTTTTCTTTGGGTTCTTGAAAATTGTGAATGCCATTATTGTGGCTTAGAAATCTTAAAACAAATGAGCAATGGTAAAAAATAATAAATCTTGCTAAGTAAAATCATGAAATTATGATTCATTTTATTTTAACCAAAAAATTAAACTTTATTTTGAATTACTTAAATTTCAATACAGCCACATTCTGTTGCTCAAATAACATCTAAGCAAAATTTGATCATGGCACTTTTTCTCCAGTTTTCTAATAAGTAATGTTTCTAAGGCTACTTCTATACTTCTCCTTGAATGTTTTAGTTTTGTGTAATGGAATGTTGCACATTTTGTCTGTGCAAAAACCTGATGAAAACTGATAAAGAGTAAATGTCTGATGAATGTGGTTGCCATTGTGTTGGGCCAGCTCTACCATAATATAGAAAAAAACATTTATTTTCAAATATACAAATACATGAAATATATTAAAACACATCGACTTTTAAAAATTCCTAATGTCCAGATTGCGCATTGCCCCTTCTTCCATCAAATGCATCATATAATGGTTTTTAGCTGATAGACAAACCATACAAGTTAGACATGAGCAAATTGGGGTTAATTATTTTATTGGAACAGGTTAAGAATGCTACACTTTAGTCCCTGCAATGACTTTATTTGTATTATTCTTGACTGAGCTTGTGGATAGAGTGATGGCAATGTTATATATCAGGTAAGATAAAATTGTTGAGTAATTTTTTATCTGAATGTAAAGTTGTATGGTTATTGTCCACTAATTTGGATGTCATAATTTTCATTATTTAGGTAAAGTCTATTGATACCAAATACCAAATTTGACTCAAAGTTAAAAAATAGCTCATATAAAAAATTCAGGAAAAAATAGTAGACTTGTATGTATATGTAGTTTAAATTCCTATTATGCTGAAATATATTAAAGCAGTATCATGCTCTTCACTGCTTTAGAACTTATAAGAAAACATTGATGCTATGGCTCTAGAGATAAGCAATTATAGTGCATATTCTCTTTCAAATTTTGCAGTGTATACCTACTTGGGTTGTTTTAATGGTTTTTATCTTTTTCAGGCTACTATTCAAGAAACAGCTAAAAAATTGTTCATTAAGTTAATTCCTACTTGTTTATAATTTAAACCACTAGTTACATAAAACTTATACTACAGCAATACTATATAAGATATAACCATGCCACCTAACTTGAATGGAAGTGGAGGAGAGTCGCAGTACTGTGTGCTGTGGAATAATTACCACAGTGCGCTGGTGTCAACTCTCGTGCAGCTTCGCAAGGAAGGGTTGCTCGTCGACTGCACACTTGCGTGCACTGATGGAGGTCGGGTGCAGGCTCATCAACTGGTGCTTGCTGCTTGCTCATCTGTGTGCAGAGAGTTTGTACGAGTAAGTAAGCTATGCTTTTTTTTTGCTGTTCAGATAGAAAAAAATGCTGCAGTCACATGACTTTAAGCATGCAATGTTTGTATTAAACAGTCTTCTGTTAATTTGTTAAAATTTTTGGATATTTTGATTTTTCAACTTGCCAGTTATTTTTTTTATAGTGATTTATGATGTTAAACAAAATAATTTGTGAAGGATTTTCTAAAAGTACTTTTCAAGATTATGTTTCCAAAATACCTATGAAAATTTTTTACAAAATGTATGCTGTTCATTGATATTGTCAGTAATGAAAAGTTGAGATCATTTCAACACTTTGACTGCGCTTGCGCCACCGGTGGTACACGGAAGTAATTTTCATAATGCTGCTGACCGACCAGTAGTCGCAAACTCATTTTACATAAATACTTAATCAAAGCTAAATGAAGGCACGATCCAGTTTATGTTTAGGATTTTCAAAATGTTTACTACAATTGACTTTAAATTTGATTTTGATGTTGAACTTAATATTTAGTAGTTAGTGTTAATGAAACAGTTTTTATGAATTGATTGTTTGATCTTTTATAAAATTTAATTTTTGCACTTTTTCATGTTGCTAATTTGATGGGATTGAGAAGAATTATTCAAGGTTTCATTATTGATGTTTTAATATGCTTTAAACCATAGACGGTTAGATGTACAGTTGTGAATATTAATGGCATATTTTCCTTCCTCAAATCCTTAACTCTCTATTTTCCTATGAAATGAAATATTGAAACTCATTACAGGCTGCTAGTCAAAAGCTGAACTCAATTAGAATTCATGTTACACAGTCTTTATTAAAGTATGTTATAACTTGAGGAGTGCTCATTCTAAATATTCATCAAAGCCTTTTCAATAAATGAATGGTAAGAGAAAAACAAAGGGAAATTTGTGTTGTAATTCCATTTTACAGGATATTGACAGCAAGCACCCCATCATTCTCCTCCCCTCTGACATTGGCATTGCCGAGCTGCGAGCCATGGTGGAGTTCATGTACACTGGTCAGGCAAGTGCAGCCTTGGTTGTGTAGTTGAAGCACCAAGACAATTTATTTGTTATTCTTTAGTGTGTAAACATCCTTTACCCTTTAACGCCCAAGTGACTGTACGGTCCTCTTTCAAAAATAACAATAATATATTGTATTTCTTATTCAATTTGTTCACTAATGTGTCCTTTGAACTTCACTGCCAAGTGGCAGTTCCTTCCCCATCTTGATAACAGTGACTACCTAATGTCAGTGTCGGTTTAGTGATAGTGGTTGTGATAACGGTAATATGAGTATAAAAATGTGGGCGTTAAAGGGTTAAATAATGTTTTATTTCTATTAGCTTTTCTATGTCTTCCATTATTAGACAACATTTGTATTTGCATTTTTTACATCCATCATATAATTTATATGCCATACTTTTGCTTTCATGTTAAGATGATATTTTTATTCGCTTCTCATTTGCATTTGTTCCTATAAGTATGTGTGTCCATCATTAGGTAAAATTTCTGAGTCTTTGTTTAATATCCAGTATAGAAGACTGTATTTGAGCTTAGTGTGGTACACTATTGCACAAAATAGAGAAGTAACTTATCAGTCACGAGATCCCACTACTTAACTAATTAGTGCCACTGAATTAATGTGTGCTTTAAGGATATCCGTTGCAATTCTGAAGTCATGATATTGTGTGTTGTATTTACTGCCCAGTGAAAGAGGAGCAATAGTTAAAAGTTTAAACTTACTTTGTCTGTGGTTTTGAACTTGTCAGTTCCTCAGCTGATATTCTTGAAAGATGTCAGCAGGATTATCCAAGCAGCAAAAGCCTATTTTATTCATAAAAAATATACAACAATAACCCAGCTGTTATTGGTGTTGTGCTCCAAAGCTCAAGCAATATGAGAAAATTCTCTAATGGTATACCTCTTTATTTCACCTCAATTTTGCAATAGCTGTATATTCATTTCTTTATTAAATAATACTTTAAAACTTTACATCTAAGTAGTTCTATATGTAATCTCTTTTATCAAATTTTAATTATCTATCATGTCATACAAAATTCTATTCTATTTTTCTTATTTATTTTAGGTATGATACTTCTCATTTTTACTGTGGAAATAATAGAAGCTATGAACCATTTTAAAACCATTCAGCTGTAGCAGCTTGCATGATAATGCATACTCCATGATATTCAATTTCCTAAAAAACACCCAATTTTATTTTCTATGACCTGAACATACCCGTTGTTCTGAGGGCACAATATTGTGTAAACTTGCTATCCTGAGAATTTAACTTGCTGTCCTTTACCAACAAAAAGTGTGGTTAAGGTTAATGACCATGGAATAGAATAGAAACATACCGAGTGTCTTATTCTCTACCCAAGCCCATGCTGTCAGACACCAAGCACTCACAGGCATCTGAGTTCTAGTGGAAACACATCTCAGGCTTAGGTTCCTCTTTCCCTTAATTCCTTTAAAAACTTTGTTTTTTCTCCTCTTTGGAACACCTTTTTTGTGGTTTGCAAGCTTAAACAAACTTATATAATCAAAAAGGAGAACTGACAACACTCCTATTCACAGGTATCAATTTTCATTCAAACATCATTCAAAGTCTTAAACTGAGATCTGCTGCAATCTGCAGGTGTGTGTGGAGCAGGACCGGCTGAAGGCCTTCATCCACGGCGCTCGCTACCTGCGCATCAAAGGCCTCGAGGACGGCACGGATGACACTGATGCGGAGGTGCCTCAATGTTGAAATTCGCTCAAATTCATGACTTTTTTTACTCAAAATTTGTGAAAAAATTTTAGGAAGATGATTAGGGGATGGAGCTGTTTAAATTTTGAATAATGTTATTTGGTTTTTCAGCTAAGAATATTTAATTTAATATACAAATTGAATTTGTTCAGTGGATAATTTGAGCATTTTTGTGAGAATATATTACTTTTTTTATAAGTTTAAAGGATTGGAATAAATTACGTGATGATAATTTCAAATGCAATTTCTGAATATTCTCAAAGAGTTCAAAATTTGCCAGTCATTTCCATAATTTCATTACTTTTATAAAGTATTTTTATTGACCATATAGAGGCCTCATTATAAAATGTAATTTTACCCAGCCAGTGTTAACATAATTTTGACTAGTAATAAATTAAATTGCATTTTTCACTCAAATGATTGATGAAGGCTGGTCAAAATTTCTACAAAAGGAGCATGGTTCTATATTTTCTTGCCATACTTGATGTTTTTTTTCCTTATGAATCAAATGTATGAAATATTGAAGAAAACCATTTAGAGCAGAGCATTGATGCAGAGTTCATTTTTTCAGGGCCTATTTAATGCCTTCATTCTTTTAATAGACCTTTCTTTAACTTTTATCTTGTTTCATAAACTTCTTCAATTTCCTGTTTCTTTGCACCTTGCGCATAGGTTCCACATTCCATTATCTCTTTACTAAATGGGGCCTTCCTCTCTGTGGAGTATCTTTGTTGCTGGGAGTAAAGCTTAAACTAGCATCTAATCTTCAAATTGACCATAAAAACTGCTATCCATAACCAGAATGGAAATAAAATTCTTGATTCTCTAAAATGGTTTTGTTTAGGACGTGGACTCGGCCAACGAAGCTGCCAAACCGCGGGCAGCCAAAGAAGAGGGGCGGTCTCATGAGGAGCTGGAGAGGGATGCCCAGCGGGGAGAGCTAGCAGAAGACGACTCTAAAGACAACTGGCAGGTGGTCGAGAGGAAGCCCGTCATCCTGCCACAGGGCAGGGCTTCTTCCCCAGGTGGGGTTGTGGTTCATTTACATTAGGCCTCTGTAATGACCAAATTTTGGAGGTCTTCACTAAATGTTACAGTAATTTCTCTTAATTTTTTGGGGTCTTGAACAAATTATTACAGAAGTTTTTCTTCAAATTTTTTGATCTTGAGCAAAATATCAAGGCAATTGGGCCTAAATTTTTTAGGTCTTGAACGAAATATTAGGGTTATTAGTATGAAATCATTATTAGTGAAACACAGTAAATATGAACTTCAAGGACAATCGGCTGGTGGTCGAGAAGAAGCCCTTCACCCTGCCCCAGAGCAAGGATTCTTCTGCAAGTGAGGCTGTGGGTCACTGGCATTAGTTCTTGTGATACTGGGTGGTCTTTTTCTTCACCACCCTTTGCAATTGCGCGTGCGTTAAGCCAAATTCCTTGCTGCCAGAGTTCTTTTGTGCAATTCTTGAGTTTTTTAAGCAACAGAATAGCCTACAGTGCTAAGTTTTGAAAGCATCAAGATTAGATAACAAGTTAGTTTAGGCTTCCCTAACTAAGACAGTCAGAGTGGCAACAAAAAGAACGGTCAAATTTTTGCGTTCAGTTTGCACCACCCTTGATATTGAAGCTGAGTCCCCGGGGGGTGCTGGATGGGACTGTTCTTCAGCACATCAGAAGAGCTAAGTGTCCCATCTTGGGCACAAAGTGCTCCCCAATGATATGTTGATGAACAAACTTTATTTTAAGTTCCACATTATGTATTCATTGATTGCATGCTCCATCTGCGAGAAACTGGTAAGTTTATATTCTTGAAAAGCATGTTTTATGTCTGTATAGGTACTCCCATGTCATGAACACTTACGAGTTCAGCCATTCATATGAACAACACAGTGACTGTGCACTATATCATGAGCACATACAAACAACACAGTGACTGTGCACCCCATATCATGAGGACATACAAACAACACAGTGACTGTGCACCCCATATCATGAGCACATACAAACAACACAGTGACTGTGCACTATATCATGAGCACATACAAACAACACAGTGACTGTGCACCCCATATCATGAGGACATACAAACAACACAGTGACTGTGCACCCCATATCATGAGCACATACAAACAACACAGTGACTGTGCACCCCATATCATGAGCACATACAAACAACACAGTGACTGTGCACCCCATATCATGAGCACATACAAACAACACAGTGACTGTGCACCCCATATCATGAGCACATACAAACAACACAGTGACTGTGCACCCCATATCATGAGCACATACAAACACAGTGACTGTGCACCCCATATCATGAGGACATACAAACAACACAGTGACTGTGCACCCCATATCATGAGCACATACAAACAACACAGTGACTGTGCACCCCATATCATGAGCACATACAAACAACACAGTGACTGTGCACCCCATATCATGAGCACATACAAACAACACAGTGACTGTGCACCCCATATCATGAGCACATACAAACAACACAGTGACTGTGCACTATATCATGAGCACATACAAACAACCTAGTGACTGTGCACCCCATATCATGAGGACATACAAACAACACAGTGACTGTGCACCCCAAATCATGAGCACATACAAACAACACAGTGACTGTGCACCCCATATCATGAGCACATACAAACAACACAGTGACTGTGCACCCCATATCATGAGCACATACAAACAACCTAGTGACTGTGCACCCCATTTCATGAGCACATACAAACAACCTAGTGACTGTGCACCCCATATCATGAGCACATACAAACAACCTAGTGACTGTGCACCCCATATCATGAGCACATACAAACAACCTAGTGACTGTGCACCCCATGTCATGAGCATACAAACAACCTAGTGACTGTGCACCCCATATCATGAGCACATACAAACAACCTAGTGACTGTGCACCCCATATCATGAGCACATACAAACAACCTAGTGACTGTGCACCCCATATCATGAGCACATACAAACAACCTAGTGACTGTGCACCCCATATCATGAGCACATACAAACAACCTAGTGACTGTGCACCCCATATCATGAGCACATACAAACAACCTAGTGACTGTGCACCCCATATCATGAGCACATACAAACAACCTAGTGACTGTGCACCCCATGTCATGAGCATACAAACAACCTAGTGACTGTGCACCCCATATCATGAGCACATACAAACAACCTAGTGACTGTGCACCCCATATCATGAGCACATACAAACAACCTAGTGACTGTGCACCCCATGTCATGAGCATACAAACAACCTAGTGACTGCGTACTCCATATCATGAGCATAAATGAGTTCAGCCACTGACATGAACAACACAGTGGTTCAACCACTGACATGAACAACACAGTGAGTCAGATACTGACATGAACAGCACGGTGGTTCAACCACCAACATGAACAACACAGTGACTGTGACTTCATGAACACGGAGTCCAGCCTCTGACATAAACAACCCAATGACTGTGACACCCCCCATGTAGGTGGAGGCGGCGGTGGCAGCAGGAAGCGGAGACGACTATCAGCGTCCCGGCGGCGCCCGATGCACCTGAGCAGCAGCATCGTATGCTACGAGCGCTCGAGCGGCGGGGGCCAGGGCGTGCTGGGGCACCGCTACGCCGCCCCCGCCCCTGGCCTCAAGTTCCTGCACAAGGTGGATGATGCCAGCGGCGAGCCCATCAATAAAATCCGGCGCATGAGTACCCAGCAAGGTGGGTGGGAGTGGTGGTGCCTCGTGTTGGTCTCTAGGGGGCATGTGCTGGTTGCGAGTATGTTGTGTGTAGGTATGCGTGTGTTGGGTGTAGGTGCGCGTGTGTTGTGTGTAGGTGCGCGTGTGTTGTGTGGAGGTGTGAGTGTGTTTTGTGGAGGTGTGAGTGTGTTTTGTGGAGGTGTGAGTGTGTTTTGTGGAGGTGTGAGTGTGTTGTGTGGAGGTGCGCGTGTGTTGTGTGGAGGTGTGAGTGTGTATCATTTCAGTTTAGGTGCGAGTGTGTTTAAGTGCGTTTGTGTATGTGTTGTGTTCAGGTGTGTATTGGCTGCGAGTGTGTGTGTTGTGTTTAGGTGCGTTCTTGTGAGTGTCTGCGTGTGTGAAGTTCAGGTGCGTAGTGTTTATGTGTGTTTATGTACTTGTTGGTATGTGTTTGCATGCAAGTTGGTGTGTTCTCATATACATGTTAGTGTGTGTGTTGATATGCTTGTTGGTGTGTGTAAATGTGCTTTCATATACGGCCGGAGATAAGCCTAGCGTAGATGATAGGCTTGACAGTATGTAAAAACACAATGGCCTGACAGCATATAAGATTATTATGACCATGATAGATGGTAGAAAAAGGTCTTACAGTATGTAACTATAGAGAGGTCCGACACTATGAAACAGATTTGTATGACCACAATAGATAGGCCTAGAAGTATGTAATAATAGGTGGCCTGGAAGTTCATGATAGGTAGAATGACCATGATTGAGGAATAACTAAAAAATATATAGAAGTAAGTGTGACAGTATAAAAAAATTAGCCCAGTCGTAATAAAGGGATAGATAGATATAGATAGTTAGGTGTGACAGTATATAAGAAAGTGGATAAAATAAATAAATAAATAGATAGATAAAAATAGATAGATGTGACAGTATATTAGAAACTATCCTGAACGTAGCTAGCCAAAAGACAAACATGGGTGTGTGCATGCTGTGGAGGACCGTAACAACGAGGTGGTGTCAACTCTGTGCAGGCCACTGCCACGACGACCTGGAGATCTGTACCTGCTCCTCACGCAAGACTTGGAGCGTCGCTGACACAGAGGCTCTGCTCAAAGCATGGGGGGAGACCCTCACCAAGGTCAGCTTTCCATTTTTTTCCTCAAAATAGTCTAATTTAAAACTGGGGGGAAGGTTCTCTTCAGTATAACATAATTTACAAGTGTGTGGATAGAAGTTCTCTTCAATATAATCTAATTTACAAGTCAGGGGAGGAAGGTGCGTTCTTCTGTCAAGTGTTATCTGACCCACGCGTGGGGGGAAGGAGGAGGGGTGGGAGACCTATTAATTTCTCTCTTCAAATCGAATATTTTTTTATGTGAAATTTGACCCACACATCAGAGATGCCAAATGCTGGTTAGTTTTTATGCTCGGATTTTATTTCTGGAAAATAGCTAGCAGATTTACGGCCAGAAAAAAGTGCAGCTGGCAACCTTTGTTTGGCGAGCCGCTTGTTAAGCCTCTCTGCTCGTACGTCGAACTTCAGTGTCTCGTTCTTATTGAAATGTTTGGGTTGTGTGGCAGTCTCGTGTGTATTCAGTAAATGTGCTAATCATCGTATGCTGTATAATAACTACAGGTGTATGTGTTCATTTAATGGGCTCATTGAATATGGAGTTCTATACAACAACTGTAGATGCATGCAGCACCACTGGTGTGCTAAACAATAAATGCATGGTGCAGCTCCAGCACCACAAGTGTGCTATACTATATTAACTACAGCGTGCAGTATTAGCATGACCTAACCACATGCCCCCGTGCAGGTGCCGCCGTCCTACTTCATCAGGTCGATGTCGCTGTGTAAGCGCGTCGCGCGCACCCTCCAGTCCCGCGGTGTGGAGAAGAACTGGCGCCAGTGTCAGGTACTGTGTGTTGTGTTGTGTGTACCATGGTACTGTGTTGTGTGTATGCTGGTGTTGTGTTGTGTGTACCATGGTACTGTACTGTGTTGTGTTGTGTGTACCATGGTACTGTGTTGTGTGTACACTGGTACTGTGTTGTGTGTGCACTGGTGTTGTGTTGTGTGTACCATAGTACTGTGTTGTGTGTACACTGGTACTTGTTCCTTACAACTGACGCCAGTGTCAGATACTGTGTGTTGTGTGAACCCTGGATCTGTGTTGTGTGTACCCTGATACTGTATTGTGTGGTGTAAATAATTATTTCTTTTAATTAGTGAGTTTTTGCTTATTTTGTCGTATTCAACATTAATTATTCTCGAAATTCCAGATGTGATATTCATGTGACTTTCTAGACGACTAGCTTTAATTTTTGCTATCGAAAAGTTAGCAACTCTTTACTTGTGACAGTGTTTCTTCTGTATTAAAAGAAAGCCTTCACTTGTAACAGGACTTCTCCTGTTGTAATAGTAAGTCTTCACTTATGACAGCACTTCGTGATATGTAAAGATGACAAGAGTATAGTGCTACTTGTAATCTAACTTTAAAAGCTTGGTATAGGATGTTGAACATTCGAAGCTCTTCTTGTTTATTGCACCATATGTGTTGTGTGCCCATCATTGCCCTCTCACCACACAACCCCCCTCCTGACGCAGGTGAAGATGAAGAACCTGCGGCGGGAGGTGCGCCTCTTCAAGGAGTCGCGGTGCCGCCTCAACAGCCGCAAGCCTTCCGAGGTCGCCAATGCCTGCGAGAAGCTCCTGCCCACCATAGAGCACATCTTCAATAAGGTCTCCTCAAGTGCTCTGCACGCCGCATCTCTAGTGTTGCCTTATGACTACTCCTGTGGGGTATCCTCCATTGTCATTTTTTTCCCCTCTGTTGCTCTCTTTACGCCGTGTTAGGGCTGAACTTGGACGGGTGATAATATTATTTTATTTTTACTGTTATGGAATTTCCTCACGATCTCTTTTTCTCAGTGTTGCTTAGTTCATGCCGTTTCTGTGTTAGAAATGAAGCTAGACAGGTGATAATATTGGTTTTCTGTTATGGGGACTAGTGTGAATATTGTTATACTGTTCCTTTTATGGGGTTTCTCCATTGACATTCATCACTCGTCTGCAGTGGTAGTCTATTCATGCCTTTTTTTAATACTATGGAACAGTATGACACGTTAACATTTCTTTTACCTAAAACTGGTCGTCAGGACCGTGTCGTTTTGTGAACTCGTGCGCATCCTTCAGACACTTTTCTTTGGTCCCCTAATGTAACATACGCTTGTAGTTTTTTTATGTTTCTGTTTCATGCTTTCACAGTTACTGCTAAATTTACTTAGGTGTGGGGTATAATTTTCCCACGTTAGGATACATTTTTTCCAGCACTTGTTCATGATTCTCATTATTCACGCAGTTTTTCTTCGTTTCAGTAGCTTTGTTGCATGCTATCATTATGTTATAGACATAAAAGTTGTATAAGAAAAAAGCGTAGCCGGAGTAACTGAGTAAGTTTACCAAGAAAACTATCTCTGTCATCTGTGTGCCAGTCAATTTTGAGCCTAGTTTCAGTAGTTTCGAGTATCTCTTTTGTCTAAAGAAACACGAGTGTCCCCCCCTTCTCCACACACAACGCACGTCCCCAGATCACTGCAAAACTACTGAAACAGGAGTAATATAAAGAAGCTATAATTTTCCTAGTGGCCAAGTTCTGCAGTATATTTTTCTGAGTTCCCACTATGTTCCAATCCCCCCAGGGCTCTCTAAGCTCTAGGCCCTAGTCCCCTCTGAATTTTAGTACCTCGGTACTAAGTATCCCCAGCACCCAGTGAATTTCAGTATCCCGGTACTCGAGTGCCTCCAGTGCCCATGGGATTTCAGTACCCCTATTACCCTAGTACTTAAGTACCCCGGTTATGGAGTACCCCCAGTACTGACACAGTGCCCTGTACCACCTCAGGAGGAAGAGATCCGGCATGAGTGGTACCAGCTGAAGTCAGAGGACAGGGTGCGGGGCGAGGGCGCAGACGAGGACGGCTCTCCCTCGCAGCAGCGGGACATTCTGGCCGAGGTGCGTCCATCTTTTGGTGTCGTGTTGTGTTTGCTCCTTACTCTGTGGAGAGTGTGTTGGTGGTGTGTTGGTCTCGTGTGGCGTGTTGGAGTTTGTGTCTTTTGTGGCGTGTTGTAGTTTGTGTCTTTTGTGTCGTGTTGTAGTTTTTGTCTTTTGTGTCCTGTTGTAGTTTTTGTCTTTTGTGTTGTTGTTTGTGTGTTCTGTGTTGTGTTGTAGTTTGTGTCTTCTGTGTTGTGTTTTTTTGTTGTTCGTGGCTTCAAAAATTTATATTTTGCTATTCTTTTGCGTTTCGGGTTGTAATTTTTCTTTGCATTTCTCTGTGGTCCTCACAGTTTTCTCCTGTCACACGCCCACTCGTCGGAGTTAAAACTAGGGGCCGGCAGGCTCTGGAGACTAATAAATAAACTTAGCCTCTGGTATTTACATTAATACTGTGAAAACACCTTGCTCCTGCGCTGATGTTGAGTTGTGCCTAGTATGTAGTTTCTGTTCGGGTTGTTGAAACTTTGTTATTGAGTCTTGACACTTCTACCCCACTTTGTTGCAGCAACACACCTGCTGTTGCAACAACACCCCTGCCGTAGCAACGACACCCCTTTAGCAACACACCTGTAAAAACACCCTTGTAACACCCCCGTAACCCCCCCGCAGGTAGCGGTGCTGGCGGAGTCAGACCTGTGCGACGACGACACGGACGGCGCGGGTCTGGAGACGGAGGGGGAAGGGGAGGGGGGGACGCTGACGGAGGGGGAGGAGGGGGGGCGGGGGGAGTGTATCCTGCAGGAGGACCACCACGCCGGGGTGGTGCAGGGAGTCGAGGTCACCACCGCCAGCGCCTTCGTCAGGAGCGGCGACGAAGGGCCTCACCACAGTGTGACGCGGCAGCCTGATGGCACCATACACCACATCGTCGAGGATGTGTCGCTATCTGCGCGCCGCTAAACTGCCCCGCGTGTTGGGCGTGTAACTACGCGGCGTGTTGCGCGCGTAACTACGCGGCGTGTTGCGCGCGTAACTACGCGGCGTGTTGCGCGCGTAACTACGCGGCGTGTTGCGCGCGTAACTACGCGGCGTGTTGCGCGCGTAACTACGCGGCGTGTTGCGCGCGTAACTACGTGGCGTGTTGCGCGCGTAACTACGCGGCGTATTGCGCATGTAAATTCGTTACAGTTGCTTACATTGTCATTCTCTGTGTGTTTGGTTGGTTAATAATTGTCGCACTGTGCGCTCTATGTTTGGTATCTTTATTACTGGATTTTAAACATTCTTGATTCTTGTGTATGAAATTTATCATACCTAGACCAACAAACCGTGCTGAGTTCTGCTATGATATTGCTTCTGAAGCGTCTATGGTCGTTAAAATCGCGATGAGCGTGATGATGGTCACATGTGAGGCTTAGATATTTGTGAACGGCCATTGAAAAACGCGGCTCCTGTCATGTTTGTGTTAATGATTTGGATAATAACCGTAATTATTATTCTTACCACCTCATTTCTTGTGAACCTGCATTAAAAATTGTAGGGTTTTCGGCGCGATGTGGCCTGAGCCGCCTGAGCGCTAGCAATCTCATGTTACTACTGTTGCTTAACACGTTGACTGCTATGGGTTCAACTGAAATTCAGTATTCAACTCAAAATTTAAATTCAAAAGTTGTGAAAAATTTTGTAAATACCAAGCATTAACTGGGTTCATTAAATACCATTAATTTTAAAAGATTGTTAAAACTTCTTCAAACGACCCCAGCAAGACAAACTTGAGCACGACCCACCAGTGGGTCCTATCGCAGTCAATGTGTTACAGAGTTTTTACCTTTTCAGTTCGAAAGTGAGGTTCAACTGACCAGCTCGCTTCCAGTATGGTGGCAAGCTGGTGTGAGGCTAGTTTCGATGTCAATGTCGTTGCATGAACTCTTCAAGCGAGTTTTGATGTCGTTGCATAAAGCGTAAGTTTTCTTACATCGACTTCAGAAAACTTATCAAAGTTAGGGCGACGTTCATTTTTTGGAAATTCTACTTTTTCAAAGACGGTTTTTTAAAACCAAGCGCTTCTTGCTCCGCTATGACCACGTAAATTTGTGAGAATCCGTTCCTTGGTTGATTAAACAGTAGCTGCCTGGGACACCTTACGATGGGCGGGACTAAATGGTCAGAAGAAAGATGCTTGATTGGGTTTCTAGGTGTACTCTATCTTGCTACGTCCTTTCTGAGGAACATTAGGAAATTGCTTGCATCATTCTTGTATTCTAAATATTTCAATGAAAAGTTAACTAATAGTTTATGAGAAATCACCGCAGTATTTCGTTCAAGAGCCTAAAAATTTTGTTATTACAGGGTTAATGCTCACAAGGGATGCGCTTGCTTGTCAGTCTGTCCCGCACCATGTGTCTCCCTGTAGAAAGTGTTTCTAGGGATATGTAAATTAACTGTCTTCAAGGCTCTCGCAAACTCATGGAATTCGTTCTAGGTACCCGAGAGGTTTTGGATTCCGTTCAAGGATTTGCATAAAGTCTTGAACGTATGCCAAGGTCTCGCATGTCTTCATGAATCACTTTCAGTCCATGTCTTGTCCACAAATTTTGCGGCCGGACAACGTCACCGCTGTCTGCTGCTGCTCGCCGTAATGACCGCGTCTAGTGGCCCTGATCCCACCGATGTTCTTCCCTTGCAGCTGCATCCCTGTACTGATACTCCATTCGTACTGGCACCGCCTCCCATGGGGATACAACTATTGTATCTGTAGGAATTGGCACTCTCAGAGAGAAGATGTGAGGTCCCGAGCTGAGAGTTGAGTTAAAATTGAATAAATTTTTTGCTTTTTTAAGATCATCTTTTTCTGTTCACTGTTGTCCTGTTTTCAGTGACTATTACTTTCTTCTCAAGCTTTTATTTTATTTTTTTCATAATTTTCCTCCTGAACTTATTGTTTCTATGCACAGGAAATCTTGTGTCTGAACACACGAGATGCGTAGATTCCTCGCTCCCTCAACTCCATGCTAATTGGTGCTTTCATACTTTTTTCTTTGGAATACCTTTAATGTGGTTTGGGAGGCTGAACCTAACATACAGTCTAATCTACATCCGTACTGATATTGTTCCTTTATTGTTGGTTGATAGCATCATTCGCATCTTCATTTTTTGCTTGCGTTGTTCTTGTGGATTTTCTTTTAATTGTGTAGATGTAGATAATTCTTCTACGGTCGGTGTTGACATGCTTGTTTACACTAGTCAGAATCGTCGTAATTGTAATTTCCGTTCTATATACCCTGCACAAAAATAAATCCGGTCCGCCTCCCTCGAACAGACCACAAGTGGTATTACAAAAAGAGCATCCGAGAACACTGGCAGGCTGAGTGGTCGGCGCTTGCCAACAACAAACTAAAGGCAATAAAGCCAGATGTCCGTCCTCTCCCATTCTCCCAGCAGAGGGATCGACTGTGGGAAGTAGTCCTCGCTAGGCTCCGTATAGGCCATACACGCCTCACGCATCAGCACTTGCTGGAGGGCCGACCGCAACCGTACTGCGAAAATTGTATTGTGCCTTTAACGGTCCGCCACATTCTTCTCGAATGTCCCGACTACATACAAGAGCGGCAAGCTCGCCTCGGCGAGGAGCCGAACCTCCCTGAACTACTGACCGGCCTCACCATCTGCGGGCCACGCTCTCCTCTGAACCTTTTCTTACTTGAAATTCGCCTACTTCATGAAATTTGACTCACCAACTGAAAATAAGTAACCACTAGAAAAAAAATCTTTTCCGCCTCATATGGGGCCCAAACCAACGCCAGCGCGGATGCCCGCGATTAGAAACACCGTCGCTCCTCCGTCAGACCAAGCTGACACACCACGGCACTGAAACGGGGCCGAGATGACTCTCACCCTCCGAACCTGCCCATTATTAGACCCAAGTGTAACAATGCTACCAAATTGCACTGTGATTTCGTCAGAGTATCGAAAGCGGCGGGAAAACCCGAAAATAATAATAATGATAATAATACCCTGTACAAAAAATGTAAGATATTACATAGGTGTATCAAGTGTGCAGAGCGTTTTTTTAAGCAGGAAATGGGGAAGGAAAATCTTGATCGCATTTTGCCGGAACTGAATTTTTCTTCTCTGTACTATTTCGATCTCCTATTCACGATGTACTGGTGCGCTATCCCGTGAGAAGCTGTCACTGCTTAAGACTAGCTTTATAAGTGAGTAAGGCACTGTGACTACATACGAGGCCTCTAGATTCATACAGTGCAAAGCGCCGCTTTGTAACACTTTGGCCGCGACGTGGGCCGCCAGTGTGCACGGAGGCCATTATCTTAATGCTGCTGACCCACCAGTAGTCGCAAACTCAATTTTCATAAATATTTAATTAAAACTGAAGATAGGCACGACCCATTGGATATTTGCTATTTTCAAAATGGCTCGCTACAAATGACTGTAAATTTGAGTTGAATATTGATCTTCAGGTTAACCAATTGCGGTCAAGGTGTTGAAACGAGGTCATATTTCAAAAAATATTTCCTGAAGTTATAATTATTATTGCATATTGCGCTACTTGATTGTGTGTATCTCCCCTCAGGGGAGATACAACTAGTGCATCCGTGGTAGCTCGCAATCCCAGGTAAATAATGTGAAGTCCCGAGTTGACGGTTTAGTAGGCCTTTTTTTTGTTATGTTAAGGACCATATTTTTTCGGTTTGCTGCTGTCTTGTTTTTAGCGTCTACTACTTTCTTCTTCAATTTTCATCTTATTTCATAATTTTTTTTCAACGTTCTGTTTTATGCACCTTGAGCATAGATTCCGCATTCCCTTAATTCCGCATTAAAGGGTGTCTCCCTCTTTTTGGAACGTTTTTGTTGCAGTTAGAGAGGCTTAAACTATCTTATCTAATTTAAAATCTACTGGTGAGGACAGTACAAAAACGCTTCTTTTATTTTCTCTTTTTCTCCCTTGGAAATCTTCAAGGCAACTTGGTTACTACATCACGCTCAAGGATGTTCTCTTCTGACCTTATCTAGGTTTGTCTGTTCCCATCTAGGTTTTTCTGACCCTAGCTAAGTTTTTCTACCCCCCATCTAGGTTTGTCTGACCTTATCTAGGTTTGTCTGTTCCCATCTAGGTTTTTCTGACCCTAGCTAAGTTTTTCTAACCCCCATCTAGGTTTGTCTGACTTTATCTAGGTTTTTCTGTTCTTATCTAGGTTTTTCTGTCCCGAGCTAGGTTTTTCTGTCCCGAGCTAGGTTTTTCTGTCCCGAGCTAGGTTTTTCTGACCCGAGCTAGGTTTTTCTACCTTTTTCTGTTCAAAATAACTGTTCCTCTTTAAAAAAAATTCCTTGTGACCATGTTTTGATCCTTATGTGACATGTTATGTGACCGTTGAGATGTTCATCTAAGTACAAAACTTCATTTGAACGTCACAGCCTCAGATGTACAGCATGCGGGGATCTTCCGTGGCTTATTCACCGACAGACTTGATGTTCAGAATAAACGTTTGATGTTTGTTCATCCCTCTTTTGTGAACGTGCATAGTTATGAAAAATGATTTCATTCTCAGGTTTCAGTGAAGGTCTCAATTGCTGTATACTGTACGAAATTATTTTTTACTGGATCGCTCGTCCAGAATTTATTTTCTACTAACTCTCTAGCTCCAGAAAGTGAACGGTGAAATTTGTATGACATTCATTAGTATATTGTATGAACTGAAAATGGCAATTCTAACATTATTTTCCTTTGCAAGCGTGGCGTTTCTTCCCGTTAGAGCTACTAGTCAAAACAACCCAGACAAGGGAAAACAACCCAGACAAGGGAAAGCAACCCAATGAAGGGAAAACAACCCAGACTAGGGAAAACAACCCAGGCTAGGGAAAACAACCCAGACTAGGGAAAACAACCCAGACTAGGGAAAACAACCCAGACTAGGGAAAACAACCCAGACTAGGGAAAACAACCCAGACTAGGGAAAACAACCCAGACTAGGGAAAACAACCCAGATTAGGGAAAATAACACAGACCAGGGAAAGCAACCCAAACAAGGGAAAGCAACCCAAACAAGGGAAAGCAACCCAAACAAGGGAAAGCAACCCAAACAAGGGAAAGCAACCCAAACAAGGGAAAGCAACCCAAACAAGGGAAAGCAACCCAAACAAGGGAAAGCAACCCAAACAAGGGAAAACAACCCAAACAAGGGAAAGCAACCCAAACAAGGGAAAGCAACCCAAACAAGGGAAAGCAACCCAAACAAGGGAAAGCAACCCAAACAAGGGAAAACAACCCAAACAAGGGAAAGCAACCCAAACAAGGGAAAGCAACCCAAACAAGGGAAAGCAACCCAAACAAGGGAAAACAACCCAAACAAGGGAAAGCAACCCAAACAAGGGAAAGCAACCCAAACAAGGGAAAGCAACCCAAACAAGGGAAAGCAACCCAAACAAGGGAAAGCAACCCAAACAAGGGAAAGCAACCCAAACAAGGGAAAGCAACCCAAACAAGGGAAAGCAACCCAAACAAGGGAAAGCAACCCAAACAAGGGAAAGCAACCCAAACAAGGGAAAGCAACCCAAACAAGGGAAAGCAACCCAAACAAGGGAAAGCAACCCAAACAAGGGAAAGCAACCCAAACAAGGGAAAACAACCCAAACAAGGGAAAACAACACATTAGGGAAAACAACCCAGACAAGGGAAAACAACAACGCGAACTAGGGAAAAGAGAAGCTCAGCTTTGCTTCACGACAATTCATAGCCTTACGCTTTGCAAGAAGTCCTCGAGTAGCAAAGATTAATTTCAAGATGTGCTTTATTCAGCTGATATTTCTACAACTAATTTTCACGTAATTAAGCATTTCTGACTTTGAAATGCAATTGGAAATTCTTAAGTGTGGGAAAGGTAATTGTAGAATTCACACAGTCAATTCGCTTTAAGATAATACATTGTTTGTATTATCCATTCTATTTACCCTCTTTAGTATAGTACAATCTGAGTTCTAAAACCAAAATTATATCCTTGTATTAATTATTGTGCAATTAGAGGAATCTTACTGCTCTTATTTTGATAAAATTGCCGAAGCAACTACGGAACAATCTTTGACTGAAGTTGTCAACTGAATTTTTTCTAATTAGTTTGGTAACGAGCGCCAAACTCCATGAACGAGAGAACTAGGAAATCTCTCTAACGGTTCAACGCATGCCTTGTGTGAACGTTGAACAAAGCTCATTGATAAGCAGGGCTCACATTTTGATTCTAACATGTAAAGAAATATCGTTTATGTACAAAATCTGACGAGTGCTTATTCATTTAAAAATTTCATTATCTTTCCTAAACGCGAGATTTTAGGTGATGCAACCTTCCATCAAGTTGATTGCACCATTCCTTGTTGAAATATTCTTCAATATGAAACTACTTCACTATTTTGGTTCCAAATGTTTACGTTACAATTTAGTGCCGCATGAACCAAGAAAAAATTGCAAAAAAGTCGACGGAGTTTGCTACATGCATTTAATTATCTTTGCACTCTAGTCAAAACAGTTTTCAAAGTGAGAATTCAAAACAGTTTTCAAATTGAGTTTGTGAAAACGCAGCGCTGATGCTGCCACATTTATGCGCAATATATAAACGATTGAACATATGAAGGCTCTCGATAACCTCCTTGTACTAGCTGCGTTTGTTTGCAGGGATGGATTACCTGTCACACTGGCCCGGTAGTTGAAGGAGCTCCCCTCTCCTATGTTATTACGGGGGTTCAATACCTTGCGTTACGCGCTTTGTGTTACTTTCCAATGGGAAAACGAAAAAGGAAACCGCATTACTCAATCGTTAATGAAACCTGATTAATAGAATGGTGATTTATCCAGTCGCGAGTAACCATGTAATTTTGAAATAAATTGGAAAATCAAGTGTATCATATGACATGAATCGATTCGTTTAATATAAAAATTAACTTTGTAAAATATGTGAACCCGAGTCCTAGTGAGATTGTTGGCGTATTCCTAGCGTGTCTGCAGACTGGTGTAGGGCTTCACGACCAGCTGAAGCGCTTGATCAAAATTACGTTTCCATTTAACCTCTAGTATTGCACAATCTGTGTTCGAAAACCAAAATTATATCCTTGTATTGATTTTTGTGCCATTAGAGGAATCTTACTGCTCTTATTTTGATGAAATTGCCGAAGCAACTACTGAACAATCTTTGACTGAAGTTATCAACTGAATTTTTTCTAATTAGTTTGGTAAAGAGGGCAAAACTTCATGAACGAAAGAACTAGGAAACCTCCCTAGCATAACGGCTATAAACAGAAATATATCAAGAGGTGTCATACTCAATTCTGAAGGGTACGAGAATCAAATTAATAGAAAGTATTTGGTGCTAAGGGGTCAATATCTTCAATAATATTGACACACAATCACATTATTGTTTGTAATATTATTATTGTTTTGACTCATTATTGTAATGTGACGCAATCACATTATTGTTTTGTAATGTTATTGTTTTGACGCATTATTGTAATGTGACACAATCACATTATTGTTTGTAATATTATTATTGTTTTGACTCATTATTGTAATGTGACGCAATCACATTATTGTTTTGTAATGTTATTGTTTTGACGCATTATTGTAATGTGACACAATCACATTATTGTTTTGTAATGTTATTGTTTTGACGCATTATTGTAATGTGACACAATCACATTATTGTTTTGTAATGTTATTGTTTTGACGCATTATTGTAATGTGACACAATCACATTATTGTTTTGAACACGAACAAACAACACTACACGCTGCAGTGTCCTGTCCATAGCAGCACGATTGCCGAGGTGAGCATTACCCTCTCCAGTCCCTCGTATTTCATTACAAAAGAACGGAGGCAATAAACGAGGTCACCGAGTTCAAAGCACATCAGACCGGCTCAGGTTCCACGGGTTTATTTAAGGGTCAAGATTTTCTACGAAATATTATTTTAAATCAGACTTGAGGTTTTTTGTGATATATACTGTAGTTTTGTTTCCGGTTCTGAAGTTTGCTTTGAAATGAAATTTCATTTCAGGTTTTAAAGTTTTCTATGAAATGAAGTTTTTTATCAAGATTTAAAGTTATCAGTGAAATGATATTTTGTGTCAGGTTTTTAAGTTTTTATGAAATGGAATTTCATTTCAGATTTTGAAGTTTTATTAAATACAGTTTTAATGTTTTGTGAGCACTCGGTCACTGGGTAACCCCACTAAATACAAGCCTGATTAAGTTACCGAAAGTGGCTTTACATTTAAAAAACATGCACGTATTTTGGCTCGGAAACTAGATTTAAAGGCAGCAGAAAATAATTAGATTGCATTTTTTTAACTGAAAGTCAACATACGCCTGTTGTACTTCACAAGGGGATTTGTCACGACAATTTTCCTTTTTCTAAACAACGAACAAAATTCGATATCGCCTGAAAATTGGCTGGGAAATTGAAGATACGAATACTCGAATTGTAGCTGCAAGTGTAGAATTTATTATTATAAAATTAGAAAAACAAAATTATGTCAAAGAATATTAGAATTATAGCTTTAGGTTGTTGATTCTATTTTACAGAAGTAGGAGAGACAGTTTCATAAGTACTGAAAATTACGTTCAAGTGAAGCTTGGGACATATACAAAGCTATATGATAGAATTCTAACGTGTATGAATAGCAATTAAGGATCTAAATCATTTGTTTCAACACTCAACATGGGTATTACGATAACCATGTATGAATAGCAATTAAGGGTCTCTATGCTACGGCATTTGAATGCGTTTTTTCACTTTTATTTCAATACATGTGCGCACTAATGAAAGTGTTTTTCAAATGAGCGTCGCGAGGATTGCGTTCTCTTAGTTACTTATATTTAAATGCACTGTCAAGATCAGATCAGGCAAGGAAAGGAACTCATTTCTGTTGTGCTTTTCTGTCAATCATTTTTTGTTTCAACATTTTACGCGGGTATTACGATACCAATGTGTTATTATCAGTTAAGGATGTTAATGTTGAGGTGTTTAAAAACCAATCTATCAACATTTCATGTTATACTTTATTGGAAGTAAAATGTTCCTCTTTTCTTTTTTCTTAATTCTGATATATGGTTCCCGTATCATACGTATATACACGCATCGGTCAGTGGGTACATTTTTTGTGGACACCGTGTATAGTGACTTTGACCCACTTTAGAATTGCCACTTATGTCTGTACTACCTTGCAACTTCAAAGCCTTGCCTCGCCACACAAAATAAAATCTCCATCTCCGCTCTCGGCTATCATCACAGTAGAGGAAACAAGGTAGGGTCATTTCTTTGGGAGAAAACACACCTCCTCTTGTTGGGCTAGCCCATAGAAAGGCTTTATTTCGAACAAACTTTGTGACGTCACCATTGCGACATGTTGTTAGGCCAATAGTGGAGCCAGATATGGGGGTATCAGTGCTACCAGATGTAATATGAGCGCTGCTATTGGCTCGTTGCCGTCAATACAAAACCACACCGTCAACGAAAAAAAGACTGTTTTGAACCTACCTTGTTTCCTCTACCGTGGCTATCATTATCTGCCACACCGCCGGCCGCAACTGGAAACTATTCTTTCACGCCTGGCCTCCAGCACATCCCTGTGGTGCGCATGTTCGCTGCTATAACAAATGCAGGACGTTTGCTTCGCAGGACCGAGGTGTCGAGTGGCAGCACGGGCTTTGTCTTATTCTGTGGCGCAGTTGTAACGGAACGTGCATTTGTTTGTTTGTTTGTATTTGTCACGTTGGCCGGCGCAGAGTCTGCAATTAGAAGGTGTACACCGTATAATTTCGTATATCAGTCACTAAATATGGGTGATTGGAGGCTATGTGTTGCGTAATATTGTAATTCGTGCTTTAAATATAGGTGATTGGAGGCTATGTGTTGCGTAATATTGTAATTCGTGCTTTAAATATAGGTGATTGGAGGCTATTTGTTGCGTAATATTGTAATTCTTGCTTTAAATATAGGTGATTGGAGGCTATGTGTTGCGTAATATTGTAATTCGTGCTTTAAATATAGGTGATTGGAGGCTATGTGCTGCGTAATATTGTAATTCGTGCTTTAAATATAGGTGATTGGAGGCTATGTGCTGCGAATATTGTAATTCGTGCTTTAAATATAGGTGATTGGAGGCTATGTGTTGCGTAATATTGTAATTCGTGCTTTAAATATAGGTGATTGGAGGCTATGTGCTGTAAAATTTAGTAAATCATACATTAAATATAGGTGATTGGAGGCTATGTGCTGTAAAATTTGGTAAATCATACATTAAATATGGGTGAAAGAATCTGTATATGTTTCGACAAAATAACACGAGGAAAGTCATTGTTACAGCACGCAACACACAAGTTACACCGAATGACATCCAGCCTTAAACGCTACGGCAAAACTTCACGTGCTGATTGTTAAACTTTTTTTTTGCTGAGAAAGTGAAAGTTCCCTTCGATATCACAACGTTTACTGAGGACGGGTAAACTTGAATTAGGAATCAGCTCTTCCTATCTCTTCAAAAACACCATGATATGTTTCCAGAAGTCGTAGACGTCATGTTTCCGGAAGTCGTTGACGTCATGTTTCCGGAAGTCGTAGACGTGCTCCTTCCGGAAGTCGTAGACGTCATGTTTCCAGAAGTCGTAGACGTCATGTTTCCGGAAGTCGTAGACGTCATGTTTCCGGAAGTCGTAAACTTCATGTTTCCGGAAGTCGTAGACGTCATATTTCCGGAAGTCGTTGACGTCATGTTTCCGGAAGTCGTAGACGTCAAGTTTCCGGAAGTCGTTGACGTCATGTTTCCGGAAGTCGTAGACGTCAAGTTTCCGGAAGTCGTAGACGTCATGTTTCCGGAAGTCGTAGACGTCAAGTTTCCGGAAGTCGTTGATGTCATGTTTCCGGAAGTCGTTGATGTCATGTTTCCGGAAGTCGTTGACGTCATGTTTCCGGAAGTCGTAGACGTCAAGTTTCCGGAAGTCGTTGATGTCATGTTTCCGGAAGTCGTAGACGTCAAGTTTCCGGAAGTCGTAGACGTCATGTTTCCGGAAGTCGTTGATGTCATGTTTCCGGAAGTCGTATACGTCATATTTCCGGAAGTCGTAGACGTACTCTTTCCGGAAGTCGTAGACGTAATTTTTCCGGAAGTCGTATACGTCATGTTTCCGGAAGTCGTATACGTCATGTTTCCGGAAGTCGTAGACGTGCTCTTTCCGGAAGTCGTAGACGTAATTTTTCCGGAAGTCGTATACGTCATGTTTCCGGAAGTCGTAGAGCGCCGAGAACACAAGCGCCAACGATTGATTCACACAAACAGCAGCAGTCCAGAGGAGGCTGAGACGAGGCGGTCAATAAGCGCTCTCATATTAAGGAGCGTTTTTCCACGGAACTCCACGGAGTGCGCACGCCGCGTTCCAGGAACGCTCGAGTGGGGCCTTCGTTTGTGGCCCTTCCCTCACCCTCATGTCCCTCATATTTCCCTCCCCCTTTCCCCATTTAACTGAATATCATTTACACCAATTGCCTGCACCTCATCTCGCTATTTTGAATTTTAGAAAATTGTTCATTTTTCATTATATTTTTCTACATTGTTTGTTTTCCTCCCGTCAAGGGATGTAAATATTGCATAAATCGGGTTTTGGTTTTGTTATGGACCACTTATGTCGGTTCACTGCTGACCTTTTTCAGCACCTATTACTTTCTTCTGCAACTTTTATCTTGTTTCCTAAACTTCTTTCAACCTTGCTGCTTCTGTGCGCAGAGTGTGGGGACAGACCTTGTGCATAGATTCCCTGTTTTCTTACGTCTATAATATATCGTCCCTTCTCTTTCCCCTGAGATAACATCTTTGCAATGGAAACAGTGCCTCAAATTAATTTTTATGATGATTATCAAAATCCCTGAGGAGCGACTTACGCTCTGGTGAAAACAAAAAGGTTCCGTGACTGGATTTGAACCAGAATCTTCCCAGCCAAAACGCTTCACCCTCGCTCCACACATGAGAAAATGCACGAAGGTCAAAGATTACATTTTGGGACTGAAAATTTCTCTGAAAAATGTATGAAAGTGGACAACCCACCAAGATTTTGTGAAGTGAGTAAGCTTGAGCCTCCCTGACCACAACAAAGATGTTTCAAAGAGAGGAAAGCACTACTTTATATGGAGTTCAGTGAACGGGGAATCGGCGCACATAGAGCGTTCTCTCACAAGATCCCATATGGCTGGAAACAGTAAGTTATGAATAGAAGTTCATGAAACACAGGACAGCACTGAACCGAAAAAAGATGGTCCGTCACAAAACAAAAAAAAATTTATTTCAACAAGCCTACCTAACTTTCCTCCTCGGGACCTCATATCTGTAAACAATTTAAACAATTTAAACAATTTATTTACCACAGGAGATACAGAGGTAGAATGTTTCTTAAGTCTAGTACAATGGTCAAATTTGAATATAGCTACCTGTGGGCCCAAATAAGTTCAGCGACTTCTGGGGCATCCTACCATCACGTTATTCTACGGTGTACAATACTGTTTAACCTAAATCACTTAACCTAGTTTCGCATTAGACTGATCAGTGAGATAATTTACTCGATACCATCCCAGAAGTGTTAATTTTCATAAATAGACTAGATGTATCCCCAAAGGGGGTGCCCGTCCTTAGATTGACACGATCATGTCTCCACACAATCATGTCGAGCCAGGCACTGACTCGTGAGTCGTGACTCGTGACCAGCTCTGCAGTCTGATTTTCTTTCTGCGTTGGACACCGTTTTCGCCAGACATAGCACACTTGGCGTCAGTAAGTAGAATACATGAAATCTGTATTCTTTCGTTTCATGTGGCATTTAACAGTGTGTCTCTGAACGCAATGAGACATGTCTTTTGTCGAGTCGCATGCCACTTTAGTTGAGAGAGGAATTACGGGCTGATTTTTTTTCTCAAGGAAATATGAAAGGTTTCGTATCATCAGCCATGATGTTTCCGCGATCTCAAGAAATTTTGTCTGGAATCCTCAAGACTTTTCAGGGCTTGCACCCCCTCATCACACCTCCGCCACCTCGCCCTCAGTGTGGCAGAGGTCACGAACGTGTAAGGGTTATGATGCAGGAGCTCTGTGTGGTCTGGTCACAGGACGGCGGCAGGATTTCTGTGTTGGATTATAAAGTTCTTCAATGAAAAAACTTTTCTTTCTACGCAGTGCTTCAGAACGTTGAACAATATGAGTTTACGTATAAGGGCATGGAAAAAATGTTTAATTGAGATTCACTGCTGCGAAAGAAAGTTCAACGAACAAAATAACTTCCATTGATTTCACGTTAATTACTAAAGCGTTAATGGTAAATAAAAATCTGCATAAATATTTCATGTTTCTTTCTTCAACATTAATGATCAATTGTTTTCAAAGTTCTATTCAAAACTTTTCATCATAAAATTAGGTTTATGCTTTAAAATGCAGCGCAAATCGAAAAAATGCTGTTGCGGCTAAGTTTCAATCGGTGCCGTTTTGAACAGAGGCGCAAATTTTAAATACCTTACGTCGTAAGATAACTTACGTCGTCGTAGCGTTACAACTTGCAGCGTAAGTTCTGCTAAACCAACTTGACATTTTCATTTATGAGCCAAATCAACAGAAGAAGTTATGCAGCCAGTTGCACTGCCCCGACACGCAGATTGCTCAAAAATCGGAGGGCAATAATTATTGTTCTCCGGTGCTTACATTTGTACCTGCCTCGTTGTGTGCATGAGTGCAATGTTCGTTCCAATATTCGTTGTTGAAATTAAGACCCGTTATTTAAGGTTATGAATAATTATTTATGATTATGACCCGTTATTTAAGGTTATGAATAATTATTTATGATTATGACCCGTTATTTAAGGTTATGAATAATTATTTATGATTATGACCCGTTATTTAAAGTTATGAATAATTATTTATGATTATGACCCATTATTTAAAGTTGTGAATAATTATTTATGATTATGAGCCAATATTTACGGTTGTGAACCTTCCTGATTATAATTCAATATATACGGTCATGAATCGCTATCTATAATTATGACCCAATATTTACGGTTAAGAATCGTTTTTAAGATTATGCCCCGTTATTTACGATGAAGCCTCGCTATATACTGTATAATTATCAGGAACTTGAAAACGAAGAGCACAGCACGTAGTGAAATTATTTTAATTTTACTTCTTTCTTTACACACCTAATCGATAAAAGTGAAAAAACTAAAAAACTAGTAGTCCTATTTTTCTTAAAATAGGACTACCAGTTTAGTTTTTTAGTTTCTTCACTTCTATAGATTAGGTGTGTAAAGAAAGAAGTAAAATTAAAATAATTTCACTACGTGCTGTGTTCTTCGTTTTCAAGTTCCTGATGACCATTCGTCTGAAGAATTAGGAATTTCCTGTATAATTATGATGCGTTAGTAAGAAATATAACTTATTTATTACGATTGTGACCCACTACTTATTATTATAACTTTTCGTTAACAAATATGACCCACCACTTACGTGCACACTATTGGGATCTTATTTCGGAATATAACTCGTTAATTACGAATATAGCTATTACGTAAAATTTTGATTCTTTATTTACAACATAACACATTATTTACGATTGTGACCCGTTAGTTACGATTGTGACCCGTTAGTTACGATTGTGACCCGTTAGTTACGATTGTGACCCGTTAGTTACGATTGTGACCCGTTATTTACGATTGTAACCCGTTAGTTACGATTGTGACCCGTTAGTTACGGTTGTGACCCGTTATTTACGATTGTGACCCGTTAGTTACGATTGTGACCCGTTAGTTACGATTGTGACCCGTTAGTTACGATTGTGACCCGTTAGTTACGATTGTGACCCGTTAGTTACGATTGTGACCCGTTAGTTACGATTGTGACCCGTTATTTACGATTGTGACCCGTTAGTTACGATTGTGGCCCGTTAGTTACGATTGTGACCCGTTAGTTACGGTTGTGACCCGTTAGTTACGATTGTGACCCGTTAGTTACGATTGTGACCCGTTAGTTACGATTGTGACACGTTAGTTACGATTTTGACCCGTTAGTTACGATTGTGACCCGTTAGTTACGATTGTGACCCGTTAGTTACGATTGTGACCCGTTAGTTACGATTGTGACCCGTTAGTTACGATTGTGACCCGTTAGTTACGATTGTGATCCGTTAGTTGCGATTGTGATCCGTTAGTTACGATTGTGACCCGTTAGGTACGATTGTAACCCGTTAGTTACGATTGTGACCCGTTAGTTACGATTGTGACCCGTTAGTTGCGATTGTGACTGTTAGTTACGATTGTGACCCGTTAGTTACGATTGTCACCCGTTAGTTACGATTGTGACCCGTTAGTTACGATTGTGACCCGTTAGTCACGATTGTGTCCCGTAAGTTACGATTGTGACCCGTTAGTTACGATTGTGACCCGTTAGTTACAATTGTGACCCGTTAGTTACGATTTTGACCCGTTAGTTACGATTGTGACCCGTTAGTTACGATTGTGACCCGTTAGTTACAATTGTGACCCGTTAGTTATGATTTTGACCCGTTAAATACGATTGTGACCCGTTAGTTACGATTGTGACCCGTTAGTTACGATTGTGACCCGTTAGCTACAATTGTGACCCGTTAGTTACGATTTTGACCCGTTAGTTACGATTGTGACCCGTTAGTTACGATTGTGACCCGTTAGTTACGATTGTGACCCGTTAGTTAGGGTTTTGACCCGTTAGTTACGATTGTGACCCGTTAGTTACGATTGTGACCCGTTAGTTACAATTGTGACCCGTTAGTTACGATTTTGACCCGTTAGTTA
Organism: Morinoia aosen; assembly: GCA_030386875.1. Taxonomy (NCBI): domain Eukaryota; kingdom Metazoa; phylum Arthropoda; class Malacostraca; order Amphipoda; family Talitridae; genus Morinoia; species Morinoia aosen. The sequence goes on along the minus strand of CM059569.1, from coordinate 33,485,511 downwards.
CGACTGTGACCCGTAAGTTACGATTGTGACCCGTTAGTTAGGGTTTTGACCCGTTAGTTATTATTGCAGTTAATCAATAGAAATTAGGCTTTTCTTGCATCAGATCAGAAAAAACGTAAGAAACGTCGTTGACGTAATTTATAGGAGTTAGTCGTTATTGTAACGTGCTAGTAACACTCGTGTTGTACGTTACGTTTTTTTGCGTTTGGTAGCATTGTAAAGTTCATCTCTTGTAACTCGCTTCTGATCGGCCACAATACTCGTATTTGACAGCGTCCATAACAGTCGCTTTTGACAGTCTGTGACGTTTGTTACCTTTAGCAATGCACGCCGTTGATCGTCTATAGCTTTGAGTATTAATTATAAAACGTACTTTTGATTCTCTATGGCTTTTGTTATCACTTATACGTCGTAGTTTTAGTTCTCTATAAATTTTTTTATCACTTATAAAACACCCTTTTAATTGTCTATAGCTCTTGTTTTCTATCGTCAACGTTCGTCAGTAACACCAAAACGAGTTAGTGAAGTAGTACACACAACGACATCAAATTATCTGGTATCAAATAACTTCTCTTAAGTCTTCAACGTTTTTTCATGCGAATCTAATGGCGGCTTTGTGTAGCACTTGACAGGTGTTTTTATTGCGGTGTTTATAGATGTTGCCTGCGCGTTTTGTGCCACCCGATTCCCGTTGTTGGAAAGCTGTACCCCTCTGTACGCTACTTAAGTGACCGGAATCTTCTCTTCTTTGTCTCTGAAGCGACAATTAGGAGTGCTTTTGTAATTGGCCTCTCTGTCTTGTGGAGGCCGGTTGTGAGCTTTGTTGTTTCACATTATACGTAATTGTGCCGTAATGAGATCCCGCTTAGAATAATTAACTCTTATAGGTCATAATTTACTCCCACGACCAATGTTGACTTCCATTAATCAAAATTAACTCCCACTAGCCGCAATTAATTTCCTTTGACTTCAATTAACTCCCACTGTCCACAATTAACAAATATTGACCACACCTAATTTTCATTGACCTCAATCTACTTTTATCAGCCTCCGTTAACTCTAAAGCAATTCTTTAACTCTCTTTGGCACGAATAACACCCGTAATTACAATTAAATAAATGAATATTTCCTTCAATTTAATTTTTAACTTTTCTTTGTAGAGTAATTATTACAATTGTAACAGAAAAGCGATCAAAAATGATATTCCTCGTATCACATATAGTTATATAATAAAAAGGCTTGCAAATACACTGACCGTTGAACGTAATACTACGATACTGTACTTGTTATCTCTCTTTACGTTTAAAAAAAGCTCCTGATAAAATTTGCATGATAATTTAATCAATTAAAAAACTAATTACGACTACCTAAATTCATAAAAAAAATTTTTGGGAAGGAAATTTTCCTATACTACAGACACGTTTCTTGTATACTTCACATGTGTATTTAATTCATTAAATATATTTCATTTCCCTATACTTCAGACACGCTTCATTTCATGTATACCTCTGCATATGCTAATAATTCGTTTTATGCATTTCAATGTATGTATGTACCCTCTATTTGCTGCCCCAGAGCCCTCAAGTGTCGCGCTCTTCCTCAACTAATTGGTGCGTCGTAAGGCTGAGGGAAGCGAGGGGAAGTGAGGGGACGAGGGGAAGAAACGATGGGGGGAGGGGGGAAGTCAGAGGGCTTTCGCCCCCTTCTATACGCAGTGGCCAGTTTTCAGTCGCTTTGGAAAATGCTTCAAATCTTCTTCCTTTGGTTGCAAGGAAGCGTTTCTAAAAACTATTTTAGTGATGAGCAACAGCTGATAAATCGACAAGCACAACACGCATTTTGACGGAGCATTAAAAGCTGGGAGTTCAAGAGATGGAATTTCCGGTTCTAGACGCTCTATCCAGGACGCTCGCTTGTGTTCCTATGAGTGTTTGAAAGTTCAAATGCCGCAGGAACTGCGCAGGCAGAGAGACACGTCTGTGATTTTAGCTCCGTGTGCGTGTTGCGATGGGTAGCAAAAATGTCTTTGCCGTAAGCTGCTTGCCAAAATAAATTCCGTGGGAGGGAATTTCCCGATATTTCAGAAGTACTTTATTTCATTTATACTGCGAAATGTGTAGATAATTCATCATTTCTATTTTGGTATACATATTAACTCTATTAGCGCTACCTATTAACGTTATTAACGTTAACTCTATTTATTGCACAAGAGCCTGTTTTGCATTGTCGGTGGTACTGACGTGATGTTTCTTTTGTGAATGTAGAGTGATTAAAAGTCAATCACTAGTTTTATAATGCTATTTTATGCAATACATAATCAGTTAGATTTAAGACTCGTTATTCTGTAATGACTTCAAGTATTATTAATCTACCTTCAAGGGCTTTTACCATTTAAGAATTTTTACCTATTAAAAGGCTCGTACGTATTTAGTGATTTTTACATATTTAACTCGACGATAAAGCTATTATTTTAAAGAGGCTTGAAGTGCGCACTCCGCTTTATAACATCTAAAAAGGAGGGGAAAATTAGATTACTTTCCTTTTGTTTGTGCCTAGAGACACAAACTGGATAAGGCGGGTAAGACCAGGCTAGAGGTAAATTGAAAACCTCTACATTTTTTTTTGTGCTCGCACTTCCCTCGCTTCCTTCGGCTTAAAAAGCAAAAATTATTTCTACTAAATAAATAAAAATAAATATAAATAATGAATATATGAATTTTGTATAACTGTATAAATAAAAATAAACGAACTTTTAAGATTTATTCTATATTTTTAATAATAGTTATAATAACATAGCGATTAATACAGAAGAAAGATGTTTGTTTAAAAGAGACACTGGACGCCTCACATCACTACAGGTATTATATTCCTTCCGGAAATTATATACGAGCACTCCCACGTTAACTGAATAATATGTTTGCAGCATATTCTGAACACATTATACGTATGCATTTATCTCTCATACCCTGTGATTATTTTGGTTCTTGTTTGTCATTGAAATATATTTGATTACTTATTTCTTTTGTTTATTTCATATTTTGTAAATTTTTTCCTTATTTTTTGCTTCAATGTTTTTATTCTACATTTCTCATTTTTCGCTTCAACATTTCTTATTGCGGTTTTCTATATTTCTTATTTCGCCTTTGTTTCTTATTTTTCGCTTCAACATTTCTTATTGCGGTTTTCTATATTTCTTATTTCGCCTTTGTTTCTTATTTTTCGCTTCAACATTTCTTATTGCGGTTTTCTATATTTCTTATTTCGCCTTTGTTTCTTATTTTTCGCTTCAACATTTCTTATTGCGGTTTTCTATATTTCTTATTTCGCCTTTGTTTCTTATTTTTCGCTTCTAAATCCTGATTTACTTGAGTACAGAGTTAAGAAAACAACTTCCCAGTTCTGTCTTCGTGAATTCAGAAAAATTTTCCATATTCTTCGTGGGTATTTTACCAGTAGACTCGGGACCGAGAAGCGCAATACAATGTTATATGAAGAGTGCTGAGTTCATTTCCTAGTTAGACTCGTCAAATAACCTTCTACCGCGTCACGCTTTTAATTTTGAGACCCGCTTATACACTGTGCAAGTGGCCGAAAATTGTCATACTTTCTCATAAAACCCAAATTCTAAGAAAAATATGAATTATAAATAATGGGAATTGTTAGAAAAATTCAGATAAACCCAAATTTAAAGAAAAATTCTCAGAAAAACCCAAATTCAAAGAAAAATCCAAATTCTCAGAAAAATCCAAATTCTGGGAACTTGCAAGAGAATCTGAGAACTGTTCCCCCGGATCGGGGTCTGTGCCCCCAAAATTCCCAGAACGCAGCAGTCCAACTTCTGGGAAACGCCCCCCGTTTGCCCCCGCTCTCCAGCCCTTTCGTGTCCCCTGCCCCCTCTACCCTCTTGCCTTCCCCTCTCTACTCCGGCAGCTTCCCGAGCTGCTCGCTCTCCCCTTTAGGTAGCTTCATGCTTTGTTTTCTACCTTATGAAACCGTTATTGCTGGTTCAGCTGATGCTCTATCCGTTATCAAATCTCTAGTCCAACTGTAAAAATACTCACATGTCTGTAAAAATACTCACATGTCTGTAAAAATACTCACATGTCTGTAAAAATACTCACATGTCTGTAAAAATACTCACATGTCTGTAAAAATACTCACATGTCTGTAAAAATACTCACATGTCTGTAAAAATACTCACATGTCTGTAAAAATATTCACATGTCTGTAAAAATACTCACATGTCTGTAAAAATACTCACATGTCTGTAAAAATATTCACATGTCTGTAAAAATACTCACATGTCTGTAAAAATACTCACATGTCTGTAAAAATACTCACATGTCTGTAAAAATATTCACATGTCTGTAAAAATATTCACATGTCTGTAAAAATACTCACATGTCTGTAAAAATACTCACATGTCTGTAAAAATACTCACATGTCTGTAAAAATATTCACATGTCTGTAAAAATACTCACATGTCTGTAAAAATATTCACATGTCTGTAAAAATATTCACATGTCTGTAAAAATACTCACATGTCTGTAAAAATATTCACATGTCTGTAAAAATACTCACATGTCTGTAAAAATATTCACATGTCTGTAAAAATATTCACATGTCTGTAAAAATACTCACATGTCTGTAAAAATATTCACATGTCTGTAAAAATACTCACATGTCTGTAAAAATACTCACATGTCTGTAAAAATACTCACATTTATTTGATTCTCATTCGATCTCTCTCGAGCGTTTCACCCTCGAACTTTTATACTTGTTTGCTGCGCTGTGAATAATCTCCATATATTTTACGATGAGGTTAGATATTTCCATTCATTTATCTTTCGCAGAGGCTCCTGAACACGTTCTAAACCAGAGGCACATTTTGCGTGTCTTCCCTCCATTCCATGTAATTTTGTCCCGGCATGCTTACAGTGCAAAATGGTTTACAAGCTTGTAATGAAAACTACTCGCTCATTAGTTGCCATAGGCAAGTTATGTATGGCATTAGGCTTTGTCTCATTGGTACCTCTTATTTTCAAACTATTACTGTTCATTTCTAATTCCGTAATGTGGCTACTCAAAATAAGGCTCTTTATGAATACCGCAGGAAACTTATATATGGAAACTCAGTCTTGAATAGGAAATGACTTTCACAAATGTCGAAAACTCGCACCGAATTTGATCGGTTAGATGGTTGTCTTATAAAAAACCGGCGATCGGCGCACCCAAAGAGAAGAAATAAAAGCTGCGTTGCCGTCGACGGCCAAGGAAAAACCCTAAATTTCTACATATCACAGCACACGTTTCGCTCTGCAATTTTGAGCACGTTTTTTCTCATTTTGATACAGTCAGAGTTTTTGAAAGAACATGGGAGAACGTTTCTTCTAGTTTTAATAGTTAAAGTATTTATAAAAAAAACATGATAAGACGTTGCTTCACATTTTAGTACATTCAAATTTTATTTTTTTTAAATGAGGAAATAAAATACGCCATAACGGGCTTTAAAAACACATCACAAAAACATCAGCCACTAGGTGGCGCTGGCGACAGTCGCCTTCTCGGGTTCATTGTATTTCGCCGAGAAAAATATTCTGCCGTGACTTGACGGGCTTCTGTTGTGGTGTTGAAGAGAGGCCGCAGGGAAGTTTTTATGCGAGTAGGCATACGCTTTAGGAAAACTCAGAGTTTCTTTGGGGTGTGAACCTTTGTTGTGTTTTGTTATTGTTCGCAGGCGAAGGAATTCTGTTAACTGTATATGCATAGCAGCGCTTACATAGCATGTTGTATGTATACATGACATCACAGACAACACGCTGTACGTGTAACAACATACGTAACATGCAGTATGTATAATGATACACAAAACTCCGAACAAATAAAACACACAGAACACAATACATGCAACAATACATACAAACCAAAGCCTGGATGTATAATAAACACTCAATTCGCTGAATGTGGAGTAACACACACAACATGTTGAATATATGTCAAACTCACTCTATACGCGATATGTATACCACGACACTCAACATACTCGATGTATAACAAATCCCACAATACGACGTGCAACTCCACACACACAGCGTACTGCATACACAATACCACACACACACAAACTCACACAACATACTGTATACACAATACTACACACACAGACACACACACTCACAGCATACTGTATACACAATACCACACACACACACACTCATACAACATACTGTATACAGAATACCACACACACATACACACTCACACAACATACTGTATACACAGTACTACACACACAGACACACACACTCACTGCATACTGTATACATAATACCACACATACACACACACACACTCATAGAACATACTGTATACACAATACCACACACACATACACACTCACACAGCATTCTGTATCCACAATAACACACACACACTCATACAACATACGGTATACACAATACCACACACATACATACACACACACAACATACTGCATGCACAATAACACACACACACATACATACACACACACACACAACATACTGCATACACAATAACACACACACACAACACAACAGGCCACGAGATATCCCAGCTTCCTGCTCTGCACGCCCAGCTCGTTGACAGAAGTGCCGCGCCGCTCGCATCGCTTCCGTATTAACGCCACAGCTCAGGCGGGATATTGTGCCCTAGTCTCGCTACTGGCTTTATACATATACATTTATAAATATCCACATACATATACATTCGTACTGTAGTATTTACCTCAGTGAGCTGTATTCTAGATACTCAAAATACCGCCAGTTGTGCCCTGAAGCTGATCAGTCGTACAAGTATTAACCTCAGTGAGCTTGTATCCTAGATACTCAAAATACCACCAGTTGTGCCCTGAAGCTGATCAGTCGTACAAGTATTAACCTCAGTGAGCTGTATTCTAGATACTCAAAATACCGCCAGTTGTGCCCTCAAGCTGATCAGTCGTACAAGTATTAACCTCAGTGAGCTTGTATCCTAGATACTCAAAATACCGCCAGTTGTGCCCTGAAGCTGATCAGTCGTACAAGTATTAACCTCAGTGAGCTGTATTCTAGATACTCAAAATACCGCCAGTTGTGCCCTCAAGCTGATCAGTCGTACAAGTATTAACCTCAGTGAGCTTGTATCCTAGATACTCAAAATACCGCCAGTTGTGCCCTGAAGCTGATCAGTCGTACAAGTATTAACCTCAGTGAGCTGTATTCTAGATACTCAAAATACCGCCAGTTGTGCCCTCAAGCTGATCAGTCGTACAAGTATTAACCTCAGTGAGCAGTATTCTAGATACTCAAAATACCGCCAGTTGCGCCCTCAAGCTGATCAGTCGTACAAGTATTTACCTCAGTGAGCTGTATTCTAGATACTCAAAATACCGCCAGTTGTGCCCTGAAGCTGATCAGTCGTACAAGTATTTACCTCAGTGAGCTTGTATCCTGGATACTCAAAATTATACATATATCCATATATGTACATAGAAGTCGCTGAACTCATTCGGGCACATAATAAGCCACACTCAAATGTGTCCATTGTAGTAGACTTAAGATACAATCTATTGCTGTATCACTTGTGACGAATTAATTGTTTAAATTGTTTAAACATTTTTAACACATTGACTGCGATACGACCAACCGGCGGGTCGTGCTCAAGTTTTTTCTGCTGCAAAACGACCCATCGACGTGTCGTTTGAAAAAGTTTTAGCAATCTTATAAAATGGTGTTTAATGGACCCAGTTAAAGTTTGGTATTCATAATTAATTCATCAAGTTTTCAATTCAAATTTTAGTTGAAAACTGAATTTCAGTTGAACCCATCCCATTCAATGTGTTAAATGTAAATATGTATATATATATATATATGTATGTATGTATGTATACAGTATATTTATTCGTAATGAATGGGGAACGTTTAGGTTTTTATGATTTAAATTGTACATTCATGTAGACCCATATATTAATGTCGGATGATCCGATTTTTATCATTTCAGAGCAAAGGATTAACTCTGACAGCCACGATTCTGGTTTATTAAACCAATCAGCCACCATTATATTAGCTACGTCTCTGGTATTTAAACCAGCCAGCCACCATTATACTGCTAGGTCCCTGGTATATTAAACCTGCCAGCCCCATTCCACAAACTACACCTCTTGTATACTATACCAACCAGCCACCATTTTATAAATTTCTCTCCTGGTATGCTGTACAAATCAGCCCCCATTATACAAGCTACGCCCCAGCCACCATTATACGAGCTGTACCCCTGGTGTATTAAACCCATCAGCCACCATTATATAAATCACACCCCTAGTACACTATACCAATTAGCTATCATTTTACACACTACACCACAGCCACCACTACACTCACTACACCCCTGGTATGCCACACCAACAAGCCACCAGTATATAAAATTCTCCCCTTGTATACTATACCAACCAGCCACCAATATATAAACTACACCCCTGGTACACCACACCAGCCCCATTGCATAAACTACACCCCTGGTATACCCACCAGCCACCATTGCATAAACTACACCCCTGGTATACCCACCAGCCACCATTGCATAAACTACACCCCTGGTATACCCACCAGCCACCATTGCATAAACTACACCCCTGGTATACCCACCAGCCACCATTGTATAAACAGCACCCCTGGTACACCACACCACCACCCCCTTTCCCCCGCGATGTCGTCCCCCAAAGGCTCCCTGACGGCCCTCACGAAGCTGAGCAGCCTATACAGGGCGCGTCCTCTTCGGGTGCTGGTGTTGGGGCAGGCTGGCGTAGGCAAGTCAGGTGGGTCTCCCGTGTAGGGCATGGCCCGCGTTTGTGTCAAGTCCCCGTGGGTCATTTGTATCAAGTCCTGGTGGGTCTCCTAGGGTGGGGCAAGTCAGGGGGGTCTTCCATCATAGGGCATGTCCCGCATTTGTATCAAGTCCTGGTGGGCAAGGTGTGTTAACTCTGGATTTAACATTTAAGCTAAGCCCCGGTGAGACACTTAAGGCTAAGTCTCGAAGGATTATTTAGATCAAGTCCCGGTTGGACATTTGAGTCAAGTCCCAGTGCGACACATAGGTATGCTAAGAAAAATACTCAAGCCAAATATCAGCGAAGTGTTTGCTCCAACTCGTATAATGTCCAAAAAATAACTTTTCATTTAAGATCTCACTAACAGATGTGTTTTGCTATTGAATCAAAAAAGGGACCTGTATGTACGTTATTTAAGGTAAATGTAAAGAGTAACAGCCTTTCTCAGCGATGCAATGATGAATCCTCGTTATTTTTAACTCTGCCATTAGTCGCTTGCTTGTAACGCACTATCTCAGTCATGTCAGAAGACCTCATGACGTTTTTCTGACTGCCTTATGCTGTGCATGTTTACCTAAAACTCTTGCAAATTTATTTTCACTATGTTAGTGAAGTTGAAGTTATCAGAGTTTTTCGCAGTCACGAGTTATATCAAGTTAGCCGGGGATCTTATGAGATATTTACCTGAGTGGAAGAGGGTTTCTTAGTTGTTAGGACTCTCTCTGAATGGTAGGGGTCGTGAGGTGTTAGGACTATGGTACCATGGTGAGGACTATCTAAGTATATGATACACGTGCACATGACCGCATAAATACTTGACGAATTTCACACAAACGTAAATATTTATGCTAATCTATAGGCGTAGAGTAAAGTTCGTGTCACGACAGCGATGGTGGTGAGGTTCCTGACGCGGCGCTTCATAGGAGAGTACTCCCCCCACCAGGAGGGCGTCTACTCCCACACCATGGACTTCGCGTCTTCCCCAGTCCACTTGGAGATCCTCGACTCAGCTGGGGATGAGAAGGTCAGCAAGCGCTTAGCACTTTGACTGCGGCGGGTAAAACTGAAGCTTGATATTCAACTCTAATTTAAAGTCAATTGTATTGTGCAATGTTTTGTGTGTGTGTGTGTCAATGTAGCGTGCATGTGTGAGTGCGTGTCAATGTGTGTGTTCTTCTGGGCTTATAGTTAGTGTGTGCATGTGTGCATGTTATGAGCATGTGCATATCTTTTTCATGTGTAATTGTGTATGTATGAAGATGCTGTGTGCATGTGTGGATGTTGAGTGCGTGTGTAAATGCTGTGTTGTTTAATATTCAACTTAAATTTAGACAATTATAGCAAGCAATACTTAAAATATCATGCATTACCTGGATCATGTTTTCATTTAGTTTTGGTTAAGTTCTTCCAAATTTGAGTTTGTGACGACTTACTGGCTGGTCGGCAGCATTATGGTAACTTCCTCAGTGACCAAACATGGCTCACGTCGTGCGCAGTCAAAGTGCTTAATTTCGTATTCTATTATCACTTATTTTCTGTTTTTCATACCAACAAATATGGGATCGCATGACCATTAGCAATGTTTTGATTCATTTAGTTAACCTGCACTTATTTTTGCAACTCTGTCTAGAAGTTCCCATTTGTTCCTGAAGTTCTTTTGATATTTGCTGATGTATCTGTTGCGTGAATTGAACTAGAGTGAAGTGGCCTTCGTAATTCTCTTATTTGGAAGCATCACAATGCAGTGCGATTTTATTAAACGTGCTCATTGTTACTCGGTTTGTACTTTATGGTAAATTTTTCGTAAAATTTCGACGCTTTGATCTGAATAAAGTTTTTGGCGACTTCAAAATTAATGATAAACCCATAGTTCGTTCCCTGATTCAGTGTAGCTCAGTGTAACTATTGTATTTGTTTTTTACGCATGATCATGTTTAGCCATTCACACGGCCATTCCGTTTAGTTGCGTAATTGAAGAAAAAGTTATCTTCAAATTTTTACCAATTCTAGAAATTTTTCTCTGTACAATTTTGGAATTCGTTCGTGTTAGTGTGAGAGCACGTCTGCATGAGAGCATACGCCTGTGTAAGAGCACTACTGCAGGTATGAGCTCATTAATTTCCCACCGCGATGCATTCCGTACACATCCCCTCCCTACACGCCCCCTCACTACACACCCCCTCACTACACACCCCCTCACTACACACTCCCTCACTACACACCCCCTCACTACACACCCCCTCCCTACACACCCCCTCCCTACACACCCCCTCACTACACACCCCCTCACTACACACCCCCTCACTACACACCCCCTCCCTACACACCCCCTCACTACACACCCCTCACTACACACCCCCTCCCTACACTCCCCCTCATTACACACCCCCTCACTACACACCCCCTCACTACACACCCCCTCCCTACACACCCCCTCACTACACACCCCCTCACTACACACCCCCTCACTACACACCCCTCACTACACACCCCCTCATTCACACCCCCTCACTACACACCCCCTCCCACTACCTGGCGTGTTTATCCCGTGTGGCTTTGAAGCAGCGTGTGCATGTTGCGTGTGTGAGTGTGTATGATGGGTGTGTGTTTAGTGTGTAAATGTTTTTGGGAGTGGGTGTGTCTTGCTGCGTATGTGTGAGTGTGTTTTTGAGCGCCATCTGTGAGTGTGGGTTATGTTTGTTAGTGTTATATGTGTGTGTGTGTTGAGTGTGTGTGTGTCGTTTATTTAACCTTGGACGAAAAGCTCTGTGAGTTTCTAGAGCTCTATTGTGGAATGAGCTTCCCCAGCGTTGGAAAAACTTTGAAACAATAGAACTCAAATCGAACATGACGCGCAAATTTACATCTCTATCATAGAAAAGACCGAACTGCCACATTTCGTTGGTCTACATTGCCTAACTCAAACTAAACGATCGTCCGTTTGTCTTAAAAATCTGCTCGCTATTACTTCGGGGGGTAACAGGGCGAAGCTGAAATATCCATACTTGAATTACCCAGTTAACTTGTTTACACTCACTAATACGATGACGCTTCCATCGGTAGCATTGTAGCTTCCTTGTTGCATTTTTTATTATCCTTACTGCAAAGACCTGACGCTTGGCCTGTGTAGCGCAGTTGACTATGAAACCACAATTAGGTTCCCTTATAATCTACAATAGTGTACACGACCCGTCAAGAAAGACGGGTTCGATATTTTCTTCAGTAAAATCCTCCAGACGTGGATTACCAACAATGCAGGTAATTCTGTCGTAAAAACTAACTTATTTTCGCATTTTCTAAGCATTGGTTATCAAGAATAATGTAAATTCGCATGTATTATACATGCATTTTTTTAAAGTAAAGAGCATTTGTTGAAGTTTTTCGCATGGAAATTTTTGCTTCTTGCTAATAAATATGTAACCTAAATGGTACGTTTGTCAAGTACGCATCGCTTCCTTATACCGGGTGTTTCACAAAAATGCCCCGACTTTTTAATTAAATAAAATTCCGCTTTAAATTAACATACTTGAATTGTCTTTTTTCACAATGTAGTAAATTTTGTTTCCTTTTCGAATAATTTACGTTTTTGAAAATCGGTTGAATAACTACTTTACGGTGATCGATTTACAGAAAGAGGTAGAAAAACTAATTGTTCAAAGGAAAAGTTTTAAAACGTTGATGATTAAATTAAACGTTGATGATTATAACGAATATAATCATCTTACCTAATAGTGCCCTTGATGTGTTTGTTTATTTATTTATTTATTTATTTATTTATTTATTTGTTTGGTGTCCGCTTTTTCCGTCTCCCTGTGACGCTCACAGGGACGCTCAATGACCGTATCTGTGATACGAGTTTCACCAGTGCACAAGTACAAGAATATTTTGATGGCGGGTACTGTTGGGATGGATATATTTGTTGGGCATCCACACCTGGAGGATTTGTCTAAAATAAATATCGAATCACGTAATATTTAGAGGGCGCTGTACACTAGTCATATCATATATTCGTAACTTGCATTATACCCTTGCCCAATTAAGAAATGGAAATCCGATAATTTCATTCACAAGTTCAAAAGCAACACACACTGTTATGAACACAACTCGCTCCCGTGTTCTGTGTGACCTCGTGCTGTGTTGTGTGTTCCATCACCTGCTCAGTTACCCAGTCTAACTTTTCGCCGCCTAAGCGATTTAATCTCTTAAATCGCCTATGCGGCGAAAAAACATGCATGCAGGGAGCGAAAAAGCTAGACTGTGTTACTGTCGGTTGTCATCTCCATTTCTTGTTATGTTATTTCGAACCTATAAAGGATGTGTTCCCTCGATTTACAGAAGCCGGTATGAGAAGTGTCAATCTCATTCTAAAGCGTCTCTCATTTTGGGACAGAAAGTTCTAGGTTCAATTCCAGTGTCGCAACCGCGGTGTTTTCACCATAGTGCTAGCAGCTCGTCTGGTACGTGTGAAAAACCGAGAAGACGAGTAGAAATGTCACAGAATGTAGAGTGTTCTTCATAGCACGGAGCAGAACCAAGTCATTTTATAAGAACTTACGCTACGAGCTGTACTGATATGATGACGTAAATTTTTAAGAATTCGACCATTGGTAAATTAGTTATGAAGTTAAATTCACAAAGGAACTGTTACAAAAACTAAGTGTCTGCGGAGGTTAAACTAGGCATATCGTAAAAATAATAATAAATAATAATAATAATACTAGTAATAATCATCAGCGAAAGCTCTAACGCCGTGAAACTTTTAAAATAATAACAATAATAAAATAATGTTCAAGAAGTTCTCTGCGCTTGCACTGGAAGATCTATCGGAGAAGCTGCCTTGAGTTCTTAGGTGCAGCGTGGATTTATCGGCCTTTCGTCCTTGGTCTTGACCGCTGTTTGAGAATCTCGGCCTTGCGAGATACACACACTTCTACATGCATGCACACACACACTTGCACATGCACACACACGCACACAACACACACTCACGCACGAACGAGGCGAGTTGTATACAAACTGTATAAATGAGAGGCGCGTGCCAGGGTTGGGCAGCGCATGCCTGCATCTCAGCGCTTCTGCCGGCAGCTGAGTGGCGCGTCTCTTTTTGTGGTGGTAACGCGCCGGACTTGGTCGTAGTACTGCTCTAATACTGCTATAATACTGCTCTAATACTGCTCTAATGCTGCTCTAATGCTGCTCTAATACTTCTCTAATACTGCTCTAATACTGCTTTACTACTGCTCTAATGCTGCTCTAATACTGCTCTAATACTGCTCCAATAGCTTTAGCACTGCTCTAATACTGCTCCAATAGCTTTAGCACTGCTCTAATACTGCTCCAATAGCTTAAGCACTGCTTTAATACTACTCTAATACTACCGTAGCACTGACACAGCCCTGCTTCATAATGCTGTAGCCCCACAGTTACACGACACTTATACTACTTGTACGTTACCGTAGCACTAATACAGCCCGTCTTCAAAATGCTGGAACACCAAAGTTGCAGGGCTTTACATATCAGCAATAAAGTTAGTTGCACAAGCGAATAGGTTCAGTTTCACGTGTGGAGTTATCTTGGCATGTTTTTCAAAGTGCCTCAGAATTCGGTTGTCCAAAAAATCACCGAAAATTTTTTATTATTCCTTATCCCAACGGAAATTTTGGTTATTTCAGTCTCACCGTACACAGCGGTTGAATGTAATCTTACTGAAAATGTGTATTGGTCAAAAAATCAAGGTATATTTTGAGTATTGAAATTTTCACCTTAATTTTCAGTTTTCTAAATCTCACCGCTGATTTTAGGTTTTCTAAATCTCAACAGCAAAATAATTTTGGCTATTCCTAATCTCATCAGCGATTTCGGCTATTTTAAATCTCATCAGCGATTTTGGCTATTGCTAATCTCATCAGCGATTTCGGCTATTTTAAATCTCATCAGCGGTTTTGGCTATTCCTAATATCATCAGCGATTTCGGCTGCTCTAAATCTCAGTTCATAACTCCAGATCGCCACGATACCCTCGTCTAAATTTACCGTCATCGTCTACCGTTGCTCTTCTTTTGGTATCGTGCCGCTTGCTATCGCACGATGTTTACTTGATGTTTGCTTGCATCGTCCGATGTTGTCTACATTGCACTATCGCAGAGCCAGGCTGTGATTGGTCAACACGGCCAGTACACAGCTGGTGCCCTGCGGTGATTGGCTCACGTATCCAATTATCACCGGTCACTGGTCACTCTAACGTAAAGATATAAAGTTAAAAATTATACTAAAACGATATAAGGGATTTACGAAATAAACGAAACGATAATCATATAAACGCTGATGCAAATATTTTGAAATTAGTGAGGCATTAACTTGCTCCGTAGTTTAATACACCTCAGTTTTTTCTAGTTGCAATAAGCCTTGGGAAATTTTTTGAGGCATATTTTGAGAGCGTAGTTCATATATTTTGTACGGAGCATTTATTGTGAAGACTTGTAATTTGCGTGGAAATAAATTTTTGGTTCATTTCAGGCAGTTTTTGTAGAGTTTGTTATTGTGTTTTACCGCGCGTCTCACCCTCCCTGTCGTGAAATAAAAAGCAAAAACCTTAAGGCAGGTTTTAATCAACTAAAAATCAACTTTAACATTGAAAATACAGATTGCTTCGTACATCTATCCTAAACGCCGGTAGACAGGATACACAACGAAGTTTTGATATTTCAATCTTAATATGACATTCTTCCCCTCTGACGTTAATCCCATCTGACATTTCAATCACCACCCATAACGTTGAGGCTCTCGTCTCTCTCGAGTGGAGCGTCGCAAAACCGGGGTGCTACTTTCGGTATGGTCAGAATTTTTCATACTCGGCTGGTCCTCCACAACAACCAATTGCGGGGCTTCCTTGTCCACTTCGGGTGCCTCAACGGGCGAGAAGTTAGGTGCCTCACTTTGGCGATTTGGCTATTAGGAACAGGGCGCTAAGTCTTTCAGGGATACAGTGTTTTCACGACCGTTCGGATACTTGATGTGGGCATACGCGGGATTCGCCTATACAAGTTCAACTTCGTCCACCAATGGCTCTTCTTTGTGAGTCCGACCGAAACGGCGCAGTAGTACAGGACCTGGGGTCATAAGCCAGGATGGGAGTGATGTACTTTGACAAGATCGTCTTGGGAAATTGAAAAATCGTTCATGTGGCGTAGTATTGGTAGACGTAGATAATAAAGAGCGTATCGAATGGAGAGCTTGCGGTAGAACTGATTCCCATTCTTGTTGATCTACGCCATGAGTCTTCATGGCCAATTGAATACATTTCCAAATGATGCCATTATATCTTTCAATTTAGCTATTCCCGGTTGGATGATATGGAGTTGTCTTACTAGTTGCAACTCCTCGATTGATGAGGTATTCTCGGACTTCACGAGATAAAAATGCTTGCCCACGATCAGAATGCACATAGTTTGGCATTCCGCACAAAGAAAATATGGTGTCTAGACACCTCACAACAGTTTGAGATGTGATATTTTAACAAGGGATTGCAAAAGGGAATCGGGAAAATTCATCAATGGCTGTAAATAAGTATTTGTTCCCGGTACGCGATGGAATTGGGCCCTTAAAATCAATACTTAATCTCTCCATTGCATGTGTTGCTTTTATAAGAACATTGTCCGATCGTGGCTTATAAAAATTCGGCTTGACTTCTGCGCAGATTTGACAAGAAGAACACACGTTCTTGACATCATCAGTTGAAAATGTTAAGTTCCTGCTTCTCACGAAGTGTAGCATCCTAGTAATTCCCGGATGACAGAGACCGTTATGAATTTCCACAAGGCGATTGGAACCGGACGTTGATGCACAGAAGGCGCGAGTAAAAGCATCGGGGGCAACGTTCTTTTTGCCTGGTCGATATCGGATGGAGTAACTGAAATTAGCGAGTTCTAGTCTCCATCCTTGTATTTTATCATTCTTGATCTTTGTCCTTTTTCGGTTATCCAGCATAAATGCTACCGACCTCTGATCAGTAATTATAGTGAAATGGTGACCAGATAATATGTGAGTCCACTTCCTCACAGCTTCGATAATGGCAGTCGCCTCCTTTTCGACAGCCGGGTAGTGCTTTTCACTCGCATTCAGCGTTCTGGATAGAAAAGCGATCGGACGTCCCCCTTGGTTCAAGGTTGCCGATACGGCAACGTCAGAAGCATCACCTTCCACAACAAAAGGAAGCGAATCGTCGATGCCGCTTAGTGCCGCTGTCCCAAGAAGCCTCCTCAAAGTTTCGAATGCGGTGATGGCCTCCTAACTCAAAGGGAATGTTTTAGCCTGGTACAAAGCTCGAGCCTTGTCGGAGAATCCAGGAATCCATTTTGCATAGTAAGCAAACATGCCAAGTGTTCTCTGAAGAGCAGCAAAACTAGTGGGTGGCGGGAGCTGTTACAGAGGTTCTAGTCTGTCCGGATCTGGTTTGATCAAACCGTTTTCCAGTCTATAACCGAGTAAGTTAATAGATCTTGCAGATGTCACCGTTTTTGATGAATTAAATGTCAACTTCCTCCGCTTGGCAGCAGCCATAAACCTCGCAAGATTCTTATCGTGTTCCTCTTAAGAGCGTCCAGCAATAGTAATATTGTCAAGGTACGGAAATGCCCCATTAAGGTGCTCTTCCTCAACAAATTCATCAATAGCTCTTTGAAATACGGCTACTCCATTCGTAACCCCGAACGGAACTCTCTTGAACTAGTACAATCTTCCATTTGCCTCAAACGCAGTAAATGGCTTATCAGAATCACGGATAGGGACCTAGTGATAAGCACTCTTGAGGTCAAATGTTGAGAAAACTTTGTACTTTGCCAATTCGTTCATCATGTTTTAAATTTTAGGGAGAGGATAGGCATCCAGATCAGTGTATCTATTGACCGTGGCTGAATAATCAATGCACAACCTTTTCTTATGACGATTTGTTTCATCTTTTGCAATGACCACCTGCGCTCTCCAGGCTGACGTGCTCGGCTCAATGATACCTTCAGAAAGGAGATGACGAATCTCTTGAGCGATGAATTTGCGATCTGCTCGGCCAAAGTCCCTAGACTTGGTTGCTACCGGTTTTACTCCTTCCTTCATATTCGCAAATAGGAGAGGCTCTGACACACTAGCAGCCATTAAACAACATGAACCATGATTGTGAATTCTGAGTTACGGCTTTTCCCCGCCATATGTTATTGAGACTGATGAATGTTGGCTCTAAAAATCAATGCCAAGCAGAATATCGCTACAAAGATCTTTTACCACCCCAAGACTAGTGTGGGGGTACTCACGGTTGTTTAGTTTCAGATTGACAGAGCACATTCCCGTCACAACAGCTGTCGAAGATGATGATGCAAGGGTAATCTCCTGATGTACTGGCTCAACACATAGATGTCGCCGACGGGCAACCTTCTCGTTGATATAACTATTCGTGCTTGCAGTATCAACAAGCCCTGAGAGCGATGTCCCTTTTAGCAGCACTGTTACCGTAGAAGGTTACAGGCCTTACGGGGCTGCGGCGGTAGTCGAGCATTTGGTGGGAGAAACGATAGAGGCCACGACGTCTCTAGTAGTCCTGGAGCGGCAAACCTTTGCCCAGTGGCCCACTTTACTGCATAATGAACAATTGGAATTTCTTGCTGGACACTTGTTGCGAGGATGAATAGCCCCACCACAGAACCAGCACTGTTTCTTTGCAACCGCAGAAGTCACTGCGTTGTCCTCAGTCTCCTTCCGCGAAGTAGTCATCATACTTTCCGTAACAGATGACTGGTTGCAAGCGTTGGCTTTCAAGGCTGCAGTAAACTAATCCGCTGACCGATACGATTCCGAATTGCGCTGTGCAAGATCGAGTGCTCTGGCCGTTTCATACGCTTCGGTGAGAGCCAGAGTAGAGTTTTCCAGAAGACGTTAGCGTATGATAGATGATGAGAGTCCATTGATAAAGGCATCACGAACGAGTTCCAGTCGGTATTCTTCTGCTGATACAGGCGTTAATTTACAGTTCTTGCTCAATCTGTGCAATTCTTGAAAGAATTCATCCAAGGATTCAGACGCCTCTTGTCGGCGTGTAGCAAGAAGATGCCTAGCGAAGATAATATTCTTCTTTTTTACGTACAACTTCTCCAGTACCGCAATAGCTCCATCATACGTGGACTCATCAGCAATATAATCATACATTTCGGCCGATACATATCGGGTTAGGCAGCGAAGTTTATCTGGTGCTCTCTCTCCGCATTCTTCTAGGAAGTTATCAAACGTTCGTTTCCAATGTCGAAACGTCTTCTCGGCCGCCGGTGAATTTGGATCAGCGTTTAGTTTCTCTGGGCTAAAGATCCGCTCCATTCAGACAAGATTTTTAGTTGATTAAATTGTCGTGAAATAAAAAGCAAAAACCTTAAGGCAGGTTTTAATCAACTAAAAATCAACTTTAACATTGAAAATACAGATTGCTTCGTACATCTATCCTAAACGCCGGTAGACAGGATACACAACGAAGTTTTGATATTTCAATCTTAATATGACACTCCCTAACAATGTCTCACATTCCTATAATGTCTCACGCTCCCTCACAATAACTCACACTCCCTCACAATGTCTCACACTCCCTCGCAATGTCTCACATTCCCTCACAAAGCCTCACACTCCCTCACAAAGCATCACACGCCCTCACAAAGCCTCACACTCCCTCACAAAGCCTCACACTCCCTCACAAAGCCTCACACTCCCTCACAAAGCCTCACACTCCCTCACAAAACCTCACACTCCCTCACAAAGCCTCACACTCCCTCACAAAGCCTCACACTCCCTCACAAAGCCTCACACTCCCTCACAAAGCCTCACACTCCCTCACAAAGCCTCACACTCCCTCACAAAGCCTCACACTCCCTCACAAAGTCTCACACTCCCTCACAAAGCCTCACACTCCCTCACAAAGCCTCACACTCCCTCACAAAGTCTCACTCTCCCTCACAAAGCCTCACACTCCCTCACAAAGTCTCACACTCCCTCACAAAGCCTCACACTCCCTCACAAAGCCTCACACTCCCTCACAAAGTCTCACACTCCCTCACAAAGCCTCACACTCCCTCACAAAGTCTCACACTCCCTCACAAAGCCTCACACTCCTTCACAAAGCCTCACACTCCCTCACAAAGCCTCACACTCCCTCACAAAGCCTCACACTCCCTCACAAAGCCTCACAATCCCTCACAAAGCCTCACACTCCCTCACAAAGCCTCACACTCCCTCACAAAGCCTCACATTCCCTCACAAAGCCTCACACTCCCTCACAAAGTCTCACACTCCCTCACAAAGCCTCACACTCCCTCACAAAGTCTCACACTCCCTCACAAAGCCTCACACTCCTTCACAAAGCCTCACACTCCCTCACAAAGCCTCACACTCCCTCACAAAGCCTCACACTCCCTCACAAAGCCTCACACTCCCTCACAAAGCCTCACACTCCCTCACAAAGTCTCACACTCCCTCACAAAGCCTCACACTCCCTCACAAAGTCTCACACTCCCTCACAAAGCCTCACACTCCCTCACAAAGCCTCACACTCCCTCACAAAGCCTCACACTCCCTCACAAAGTCTCACACTCCCTCAAAAAGCCTCACACTCCCTCGCAAAGCCTCACACTCCCTCACAAAGCCTCACACTCCCTCACAAAGCCTCACACTCCCTCACAAAGCCTCACACTCCCTCACAAAGTCTCACACTCCCTCACAAAGCCTCACACTCCCTCACAAAGTCTCACACTCCCTCACAAAGCCTCACACTCCCTCACAAAGCCTCACACTCCCTCACAAAGCCTCACACTCCCTCACAAAGTCTCACACTCCCTCACAAAGCCTCACACTCCCTCACAAAGCCTCACACTCCCTCACAAAGCCTCACACTCCCTCACAAAGCCTCACACTCCCTCACAAAGTCTCACACTCCCTCACAAAGCCTCACACTCCCTCACAAAGCCTCACACTCCCTCACAAAGTCTCACACTCCCTCACAAAGCCTCACACTCCCTCACAAAGTCTCACACTCCCTCACAAAGCCTCACACTCCCTCACAAAGCCTCACACTCCCTCACAAAGTCTCACACTCCCTCACAAAGCCTCACACTCCCTCACAAAGCCTCACACTCCCTCACAAAGCCTCACACTCCCTCACAAAGCCTCACACTCCCTCACAAAGCCTCACACTCTCTCACAAAGCCTCACACTCCCTCACAAAGCCTCACACTCCCTCACAAAGCCTCACACTCCCTCACAAAGTCTCACACTCCCTCACAAAGCCTCACACTCCCTCACAAAGTCTCACACTCCCTCACAAAGCCTCACACTCCCTCACAAAGCCTCACACTCCCTCACAAAGCCTCACTCTCCCTCACAAAGTCTCACACTCCCTCACAAAGCCTCACACTCCCTCGCAAAGCCTCACACTCCCTCACAAAGCCTCACACTCCCTCACAAAGCCTCACACTCCCTCACAAAGCCTCACACTCCCTCACAAAATCTCACACTCCCTCACAAAGCCTCACACTCCCTCACAAAGTCTCACACTCCCTCACAAAGCCTCACACTCCCTCACAAAGCCTCACACTCCCTCACAAAGCCTCACACTCCCTCACAAAGCCTCACACTCCCTCACAAAGTCTCACACTCCCTCACAAAGCCTCACACTCCCTCACAAAGCCTCACACTCCCTCACAAAGTCTCACACTCCCTCACAAAGCCTCACACTCCCTCACAAAGTCTCACACTCCCTCACAAAGCCTCACACTCCCTCACAAAGCCTCACACTCCCTCACAAAGCCTCACACTCCCTCACAAAGCCTCACACTCCCTCACAAAATCTCACACTCTCTCACAAAGCCTCACACTCCCTCACAAAGCCTCACACTCCCTCACAAAGCCTCACACTCCCTCACAAAGCCTCACACTCCCTCACAAAGCCTCACACTCCCTCACAAAGCCTCACACTCCCTCACAAAGCCTCACACTCCCTCACAAAGCCTCACACTCCCTCACAAAGTCTCACACTCCCTCACAAAGCCTCACACTCCCTCACAAAGCCTCACACTCCCTCACAAAGCCTCACACTCCCTCACAAAGCTACTCTTCGGCAAATATAAACAAAAAGATTGATCGAATGCCAACCGTGACAGTGTGGAGGGTCCTGTGTACGTGTGTGTGTGCGTTGTGTGTACGCCTGTACATTTGTGTGTATGTACGTGTATTACTCGTACACCTGTATATGTAAGTGTATGCGTGAATGATGCGTGTATCTGTATATGTATGTGTGTGTGTGTGATATGTGTGTGACTGTATAAGTGTTTACTTGTATTTGTGTATGTATATGTGTATTCGTATATTTATATGTACGTGTGTATTTTGTGCTGTGAATGTACGTGTGTACCTTGTTATGTGTTTGTATATGTGTATGAATGTGTGTACTATATGTGCACGCCTGTATATGTGTGTGAATATTTTCGCTCTTGTACAAAGATGTGCAAACATGCGATTTTATGCGCATGCACACAAACACTTCTTCGTCTAACTTTTTCGCCGGGGCATCTATGATTTTAGCCGCCCAGGTACAGCTCTTGCCTGGGGCGGCCAAAATTATAGATGCAACGGCAAAAACGTTATACTGGATAAATGTGTGAAGATTTTAAAACAAATCTAAATTTGCCTGTAAGATATAGAAAGCGATACTTTTCCTGTACATGTACATTGATGCTTAAGTGCACATGTTGATTAGACGACATGTACAATTATAACATATAAAGTGCACATGTTCATTTAAGCACATGTACAATTATAACATGTGAAGTGCACATGCTGGTTTGATCACATGTACAATATATACAGACACGCACGTACTAAAAATCTAGGAAACATTTGACTACACTCGTGTGCTAATTAGATGCGTTTTGTACGGTACGCAATTAGGGGCGTCCAGTAGTTACATTTATGCCCATTCTTGCTAACTGAATACGTTTTAAATACACACGTAACATATACGAGCGTAATTAAATATATATGTGTGTGGATGCACCACAGGTGGCTGCTCATTAGGTGTGTTTTGTAGGATGTGTAATTGGGCGTATTATTGGGTACGTAATTGGATCCACCTTACATCAGCGTTGTCTTCGTTCTGGTACTCGTGCTTTGTTCGTGTTCATGTCCAAGCTCATGTTTGTGTTCGTATTTGGGCCGGTGTTCGTAATCGTTCGAGGTCATATTCAAACTCATGTTCGTGTTCGTAATCATGCTCGTTTTCGGGCCCGTGCTCGTGTCTGTAATCGTGTTCGTTTTTGGGCCCGTGCTCGTGTTCGTAATCGTGCTCGTTTTTGGGCCCGTGCTCGTGTTCGTAATCGTGCTCGTTTTCGGGCCCGTGCTCGTGTCTGTAATCGTGTTCGTTTTTGGGCCCGTGCTCGTGTTCGTAATCGTGCTCGTTTTTGGGCCCGTGCTCGTGTTCGTAATCGTGCTCGTTTTTGGGCCCGTGCTCGTGTTTGTAATCGTGCTCGTTTTCGGGCCCGTGCTCGTGTCTGTAATCGTGTTCGTTTTTGGGCCCGTGCTCGTGTTCGTAATCGTGCTCGTTTTTGGGCCCGTGCTCGTGTTCGTAATCGTGCTCGTTTTTGGGCCCGTGCTCGTGTTTGTAATCGTGTTCGTTTTTGGGCCCGTGCTCGTGTTTGTAATCGTGCTCGTTTTTGGGCCCGTGCTTGTGTTTGTAATCGTGCTCGTTTTCGGGCCCGTGCTCGTGTTTGTAATCGTGTTCGTTTTTGGGCCCGTGCTCGTGTTCGTAATCGTGCTCGTTTTTGGGCCCGTGCTCGTGTTTGTAATCGTGTTCGTTTTTGGGCCCGTGCTCGTGTTTGTAATCGTGCTCGTTTTTGGGCCCGTGCTTGTGTTTGTAATCGTGCTCGTTTTCGGGCCCGTGCTCGTGTCTGTAACCGTGTTCGTTTTTGGGCCCGTGCTCGTGTTCGTAATCGTGCTCGTTTTTGGGCCCGTGCTCGTGTTCGTAATCGTGCTCGTTTTTGGGCCCGTGCTCGTGTTCGTAATCGTGCTCGTTTTTGGGCCCGTGCTCGTGTTCGTAATCGTGCTCGTTTTTGGGCCCGTGCTCGTGTTCGTAATCGTGCTCGTTTTTGGGCCCGTGCTCGTGTTTGTAATCGTGTTCGTTTTTGGGCCCGTGCTCGTGTTTGTAATCGTGCTCGTTTTTGGGCCCGTGCTTGTGTTTGTAATCGTGCTCGTTTTCGGGCCCGTGCTCGTGTTTGTAATCGTGTTCGTTTTTGGGCCCGTGCTCGTGTTTGTAATCGTGCTCGTTTTTGGGCCCGTGCTCGTGTTCGTAATCGTGCTCGTTTTCGGGCCCGTGCTCGTGTCTGTAATCGTGCTCGTTTTTGGGCCCGTGCTCGTGTTCGTAATCGTGCTCGTTTTTGGGCCCGTGCTCGTGTTTGTAATCGTGCTCGTTTTTGGGCCCGTGCTTGTGTTTGTAATCGTGCTCGTTTTCGGGCCCGTGCTCGTGTTTGTAATCGTGTTCGTTTTTGGGCCCGTGCTCGTGTTTGTAATCGTGCTCGTTTTTGGGCCCGTGCTCGTGTTCGTAATCGTGCTCGTTTTCGGGCCCGTGCTCGTGTCTGTAATCGTGCTCGTTTTTGGGCCCGTGCTCGTGTTCGTAATCGTGCTCGTTTTTGGGCCCGTGCTCGTGTTTGTAATCGTGCTCGTTTTTGGGCCCGTGCTTGTGTTTGTAATCGTGCTCGTTTTCGGGCCCGTGCTCGTGTCTGTAATCGTGCTCGTTTTTGGGCCCGTGCTCGTGTTCGTAATCGTGCTCGTTTTTGGGCCCGTGCTCGTGTTCGTAATCGTGCTCGTTTTTGGGCCCGTGCTCGTGTTTGTAATCGTGCTCGTTTTTGGGCCCGTGCTCGTGTTTATAATCGTGCTCGTTTTTGGGCCCGTGCTCGTGTTTGTAATCGTGTTCGTTTTTGGGCCCGTGCTCGTGTTTGTAATCGTGCTCGTTTTTGGGCCCGTGCTCGTGTTTGTAATCGTGCTCGTTTTTGGGCCCGTGCTCGTGTTTGTAATCGTGCTCGTTTTTGGGCCTGTGCTCGTGTTTGTAATCGTGCTCGTTTTTGGGCCCGTGCTCGTGTTCGTAATCGTGCTCGTTTTTGGGCCCGTGCTCGTGTTTGTAATCGTGCTCGTTTTTGGGCCCGTGCTCGTGTTTGTAATCGAGTTCATAATCGTGTTCGTGTTCGGGCCCGTGCTCGTGTTCGTAATCGTGCTCGTTTTTGGGCCCGTGCTCGTGTTCGTAATCGTGTTTGTTTTCGGGCCCGTGCTCTTGTTCGTAATCGTGCTCGTTTTTGGGTCCGTGCTCTTGTTCGTAATCGTGCTCGTTTTCGTGCCCGTGCTCGTGTTCGTAATCGTGTTTGTTTTCGGGCCCGTGCTCGTGTTCGTAATCGTGCTCGTTTTTGGGCCCGTGCTCTTGTTCGTAATCGTGCTCGTTTTCGTGCCCGTGCTCGTGTTCGTAATCGTGTTTGTTTTCGGGCCCGTGCTCGTGTTTGTAATCGAGTTCGTAATCGTGTTTGTTTTCGGGCCCGTGCTCGTGTTTGTAATCGAGTTCGTAATCGTGTTTGTTTTCGGGCCCGTGCTCGTGTTCGTAATCGTGCTCGTTTTCGTGCCCGTGCTCTTGTTCGTAATCGTGCTCGTTTTCGGGCCCGTGCTCGTGTTTGTAATCGAGTTCGTAATCGTGTTCATGTTCATAATCGTGTTCGTATTCCTGATCGTGCTCGTGTTCCTAATCGTGCTCGTGTTATTAATCGTGTTCGTATTCATAATCCTGCTCGTGTTCATAATCGTGCTCGTGTTCGTGTTTGTAATCGTGTTCGTATTCCTAATCCTGCTCGTGTTCGTAATCGTGCTCGTGTTCGTAATCGTGCTCGTGTTCGTAATCGTGCTCGTGTTCATTGGCGAGCAACACCTAAAATTAATCTCCCCACTGGAGAGGCAACACCGTGTTGACGCCAGGAGTGGGTCAGGCTGTGTTATTGCCCGCGCCGAGTGGCTTTGATGTGTGTGTGTTGCTTAATTTGTGCTGCTCTGTATATGTGTGACACGTAGGTATGTGTGGTCGTGTGAATATATGTATAAATGAGTGAGGTGTGTTTGTACGTGTGATGTATCTTCGCGTCGCCAGTGCGAGTCATGACAGAAATTATGTCAAAACCGTTACTATTGACAGGAGTTCCTTAGTGCCAATGTATATATATATACAAATATGTCTGAGATATATCAGGTGTATATATATACACACGGTATAGCCTGAGGCAGCACCTGCAGAGCTCTACCTCAGCTGCAGCTGCCTGACTCAGCTGCAGGTGCCTGCCTCAGGTGCAGGTGCCTGCCTCAGCTGCAGGTGCCTGCCTCAGCGTCAGGTGCCTGCCTCAGCTGCAGTCGCTTGCCTCAGCTGCAGAGGGCTGCCTCAGCTGCAGGTGCCTGCCTCAGCTGCAGGTGCCTGCCTCAGCTGCAGGTGCCTGCCTCAGCTGCAGGCGCCTGCCTCAGCTGCAGGTGCCTGCCTCAGCTGCAGGTACCTGCCTCAGCTGCTGGGGCCTGCCTCAGCTACAGGTGCCTGCCTCAACTGCAGGTGCTTGCCTCAGGTGCAGGTACCTGCCTCAGATGCAGGTGCCTGCCTCAGCTGCAGGTGCCTGCCTCAGCTGCAGGTGCCTGCCCCAGCTGCAGGTGCCTGCCTCAGCTGCAGGTGCCTGCCTCAGCTGCAGGAGCCTGCCTCAGCTGCAGGTGCCTGCCTCAGCTGCAGGTGGCCACCTCAGCTGCAGGTGCCTGCCTCAGCCTCTAAGCCTCCCCCGCCCCAGGACGGCGAGAGGCACGAAGCCAACATCAGGTGGGCGGACGTGTTCCTGCTGGTCTACTCCGTCACGGACCGCTGCAGCTTCGACGACTGCAGCAGAGCCAAGTTCCTCATCAACTACAACAAGCGACGCCGCAAAATCACCGCCACCGGCATCAAGGTGGGTGTCTTGGATGAGGGTTGTGAGATATTGTCCGTGGTGATGGAGGTCAGCAGATAGTGATAATACGGCGGTTTGAATGGCGATATTGAGGTACTGGGTGTCGTAATGGAGGTCTTTAGATGGTGATAATAAAGCGTTTTGAATGGTGATATTGAGGTATTGGGTGTCGAAATGGAGGTCTTCAGATAGTGAAAATCAAGCGTTTTGAATGGTGATATTGAGGTATTGGGTTTCGTAATGGAGGTCTTTAGATGGTGATAATAAAGCGTTTTGAATGGTGATATTGAGGTATTGGGTGTCGAAATGGAGGTCTTCAGATAGTGAAAATAAAGCGTTTTGAATGGTGATATTGAGGTATTGGGTGTCGTAATGGAGGTCTTTAGATGGTGGTAATAAAGCGTTTTGAATGGTGATATTGAGGTATTGGGTGTCGTAATGGAGGTCTTTAGATGGTGATAATAAAGCGTTTTGAATGGTGATATTGAGGTATTGGGTGTCGAAATGAAGGTCTTTAGATAGGGATAATAAAGCGTTTTGAATGGTGATATTGAGGTATTGGGTGTCGAAATGGATGTCTTCAGATAGTGAAAATAAAGCGTTTTGAATGGTGATATTGAGGTATTGGGTGTCGTAATGGAGGTCTTTAGATGGTGATAATAAAGCGTTTTGAATGGTGATATTGAGGTATTGGGTGTCGAAATGAAGGTCTTTAGATAGGGATAATAAAGCGTTTTGAATGGTGATATTGAGGTATTGGGTGTCGAAATGAAGGTCTTTAGATAGGGATAATAAAGCGTTTTGAATGGTGATATTGAGGTATTGGGTGTCGTAATGAAGGTCTTTAGATAGGGATAATAAAGCGTTTTGAACGGCGAAATTGGGGTATTGGGTGTCGTAATGGAGTTCTTCGGATTGTGGTAAATTTTGGATAATATATGTCGTGTCGATGCGTCAAGTTGAAGTGTCGTGGTAATATTGTTATGCTAAAGTGTTGCATCACCTTCGACATATTAAAGCATTTTATCGTTTATGTCTCAATGAAAGTCCTCGTTACTATTTTCACACTGATGTTCCATTGATCAATATTGCCGTTCGTTTCAAGCGCCTCAAATACCATCACAATGACGTTATAAAGATACCGTCTTTAATATAAAGATACCCACACTGACAGTGTAAAGATACCGTCTTCAATATAAAGATACCCACACTGACAGTATAAAGATACCGTCTTCAATATAGAGATACCCACACTGACAGTATAAAAATACCGTCTTCAATATAAAGATACCCACACTGACAGTATAAAGGTACCGTCTTCAATATAAAGATACCCTCACTGACAGTATAAAGATACCGTCTTCAATATAAAGATACCCACACTGACAGTATAAAAATACCGTCTTCAATATAAAGGTACCCACACTGACAGTATAAAAATACCGTCTTCAATATAAAGATACCCACACTGACAGTATAAAGATACCGTCTTCAATATAAAGATACCCTCACTGACAGTATAAAGATACCGTCTTCAATATAAAGATACCCACACTGACAGTATACACTGACCGTCTCGCCTCAGGACCCGCGAGACGAGGATCCGGTGCTCCTGGTGGGGAACAAGAAGGACCTCGTGGGAGACCGCATGGTCTCGACGGACGAGGGTCTCCGCCGGTCTCGAGACATCGGCTGCCGCGCCTTTCACGAGATATCGACTAGGGAGAGCATTGACGAGGTGACGTGTGCAGTTGGACGTGTACACGTGTTTTGTGTGCGTGTACACGGGTTTTGTGTACGTGTACGCGCACACGTTCTTTGCGTACTTGTACGTGCACATGTGTTTTGCGTACTTGTACGTGTGTACATGTGTTCGAACTTATACGTGTGTACATGTGTTGCGTACGTTCACATATACTCGTGTGTTGCGTACTTTTAGGTGTTCACATGTGTTGCGTACTTGTACGTGTACACATGTGTTGCGTACTTGTACGTGTACATGTGTGTTGCGTACTTGTACATGTACATGTTTGTTTCGAACGTGTACAGCGGATTTGTTTACCACCGAAGCTATTCGTACACCCACCACTCTGCCATATTTATGGTAATTTCTGAGAATTTCCTGCGCCAATCCATTGCAAGCTTTTACGATATTTGAGCCATGAAAGTAACGGGTAACTGCTTTTAACGGCACAGCAAAATCTAAATTCTGAGCCCAAAATAGCAAATATTGCTGCGGCACATTTTGCGTCACAATAGCAAATATTCGTTCAGTTGGAAGAATTGGAAATGATTGCAAGAGTAATGGTCGCTAATATGGCTTTACCTGCTCAGAAACATGCTCGCACAGCCTTAAAAATTTATTTTTCACAGAACATGAGTTCTCTTGTTTGGCCAAACGTTGTTTTTCCTGAGGTTCAAGCGACACGGCAGCCATATTTTCGGATGAGTTTTTCTGTTGTTTTGCTGCGCTAGCGTTATTTTTGTGCAATATTTTGAGCATTATTTTTGTACACCATTTTGATCATTATTTGTACGCATTATTTCGACATTATTTTCGCGTATTATTTTGAGCATTATTTTTGTACACTATTTTGATCATTATTTGTACGCATTATTTCGACATTATTTTCGCGTATTATTTTGAGCGTTATTTTTGTACACTATTTTGATCATTATTTGTACGCATTATTTGGACATTATTTTCGCGTATTATTTTGAGCATTATTTTTGTACACTATTTTGATCATTATTTGTACGCATTATTTGGACATTATTTTCGTGTATTATTTTGGGCATTATTTTTGTACACTATTTTGATCATCATTTGTACGCATTATTTGGACATTATTTTCGTGTATTATTTTGGGCATTATTTTTGTATAATATTTTGATCATTATTTGTACGCATTATTTGGACATTATTTTCGCGTATTATTTTGAGCATTATTTTTGTACACTATTTCGATCATTATTTGTACGCATTATTTGGACATTATTTTCGCGTATTATTTTGAGCATTATTTTTGTACACTATTTTGATCATTTTTTGTAGGCATTATTTGGACATTATTTTCGTGTATTATTTTGGGCATTATTTTTGTACACTATTTTGATCATTATTTGTACGCATTATTTGGACATTATTTTCGCGTATTATTTTGAGCATTATTTTTGTACACTATTTTGATCATTATTTGTACGCATTATTTGGACATTATTTTCGCGTATTATTTTGAGCATTATTTTTTCACAATATTTTCAACATTGTTTTTGCAGTCGTTTACTTTCATTTGGGCAATATTTATGGATTTAAACTCTCAGGTCCACAGTAAAACAAAATTCCTTGCAGAGTTTCTATATTATGTTTTAATTCATACATGTTTTGAGTTATTCCATTTGGTAATTATACTTCAGAATTTACATACGAAATCCATACGCTACAATTAGGATTAAGTTATGTAGAGAGATGTAACTTTGCTGCAGTATTTAATTCGTGAAATTTATGAGTCTTATAATGATATTAATTCGATACTGCTTCGAAACCTTTCAACTTGAAGTGCACTGACAGCGTGAAAACAGTTTAAGGAATTATTTAAAAAAGCGCAACATCGTCTTTCGATTTCTCTAGTTGTGATTTAAGGCAATTTCTAGATGAATTTCAGTCAATATTAGGACACTGTTACTCAACAACAAACTATACAATCATCATGTAGTGTTCGGGTACTTGCTTTTCATGATTTGCCCATCGATAGAAAGGTTAACTGTTAAAATACACAAATGAACAAACAATCCAGTCACAAACTGTAAATTTAATTTTAAATAACTAGATAGTGCAACACTTACGCAGCACTGGACGCGCTGGTTAGGAAATAACATCAATCACGATGGTTAAGAAATAACATCAATCACGAGGGTTAGGAAATAACATCAACCACGATGGTTAGCAAATAACATCAATCCCGATATTTAAGAAATAACATCAACTACGAAGGTTAGGAAATATCAATAATCTCGAAAACATCACAACCAATCTTACAATGTAAAAAAGATAGTTAAATTCTGGTAGTAAACTCCGCAGAGTTTTTTTCAGTTTTCCAAATTTTTTGGTAGGTATTCGAGGTGTTCTGGAGCGCCGTACGGCTGCTGAGAGAGGAAAACAAGGCCCCTCGCCTCCGTCGTGCTGCATCTGAAGTCCACGACGTGGGAGACGTCACTCAGCAGCACGTCGTGCACCACGGTAACTAGTGCCGCAACTGGCGGACGAACTAATGGTGATAACATGTGTAGTGACCAGTGGCGGCAACTGACGTGGTATCTAGTGGAGGTAACTGGATGAGTATCTAATAGTTGCACCACGTGAGGTAAATAGCGGTGAAAACTGGTCGGGTAACTAAAGGGGGTAACTGGCGTGCTCAATAGTGGGAGTAACTAGCGGAGTAACTAATGGTGGAAACGTATGTGGTAGCTATTGGTAATAACTTTCGAGGTAACTGGTAGGGGTATCATATTTGGTAATAAGTGGGGGTAACTGGCGGAGTAGCTAATGAGGATAACATGTGTGGTAACTAGTCGTTGTAAGTGGCGTGCTAACTAGTTGCGGTAACTGTTGTTTTAACTAGTGACTGTAACTGGTAGAGTAACTAATGGGGATTATATGTGTGGTAACTAGTATTGAAAACTGGTACAGTAACTAGCGAGGGTACTGGTGTGGTAACTAGTGATGGTAACTCAGTAACAGTAACTGACGGGATAACTAACGAGGGAACTGATGGACTGACTATTGGTACTAACTGGCGGAGCATCTAGTGGTGGTAACTGGGTAGTAACTGGTAGTAATAACTGGGCAATGCTAGAGAGGGGACCAGTGAGGTAACTAGTTGTGGCAAGTAGCAGGGTAACTATTGACAGCAACTAAGTTCGTAACTGTCAATTGATGCACACCTGCTGGTTACCGGTAATTTTATCAACACAATATTCACAACTTGATGCAGCACTTTGTTATTCAAGCGTTATTTTCTAATTACAGCGATTTATTTTTCATTGAGCATTTTTTAATTAAACCTTTCCAGTCGTAAACGAAAAAGGAGCTCAAACGAAAATGCAGAGTGTAATTGTAGGGCATTGTTTACTCTGTGAGTTGTTGTCACTCTATTGTGGTGCACGTCACTATATGCACATTGATGTGACACGCGTCATTGTGATGCACGTCACTGTGGTGCATATCATTGTAATAAACGTCACTATGATACATGTTGATGTGACACGCGTCATTGTGATGCGCGTCATTGTGATGCGCGTCGTTGTGATGCACGTCGCTGTGCTAGAGGTCAGTTTGATACACGTCATTATGATGCACGGCACTGTGATTTACGTCATTGTGATGCATGCCTCTGTGATGCGGAAAAGAGTTTATACTTGAAACCAATTCGGATGTTTCACAATAGTGCCCACACCAACACGACACAAACATTACATCTCACAAAGGTGCCCACACCAACATGACACAAACATTACATCTCACAAAAGTGCCCATATCAACATGACACAAACATTACATCTCACAAAAGTGCCCACACCAACATGACACAAACATTACATCTCTCAAAAGTGCCCACACCAACATGAAACAAACATTACATCTCACAAAAGTGCCCACACCAACATGACACAAACATTACATCTCACAAAAGTGCCCACACCAACACGACACAAACATTACATCTCACAAAAGTGCCCACACCAACATGACACAAACATTACCTCTCACAAAAGTGCCCACACCAACATGACACAAACATTACATCTCACAAAAGTGCCCACATCAACATGACACAAACATTTCATCTCACAAAAGTGCCCACACCAACACGACACAAACATTACATCTCACAAAAGTGCCCACACCAACATGACACAAACATTACATCTCACAAAATTGCCCACATCAACATGACACAAACATTACCTCTCACAAAAGTGCCCACATCAACATGACACAAACATTACATCTCACAAAAGTGCCCACATCAACATGACACAAACATTACATCTCACAAAAGTGCCCACACCAACATGACACAAACATTACATCTCACAAAAGTGCCTACACCAACATGACACAAACATTACATCTCACAAAAGTGCCCACACCAACATGACACAAACATTACATCTCACAAAAGTGCCCACACCAACATGACACAAAAAGATTACATTTCGGTATCAAATTCCCAGTCTAACTTTTTCGCCGGAGCATGCATGTTTTTTAGCGCCTAAGCGATTCAATCACTTGGGCGGCGAAAAATATGCAGGCATGCGGCGTAAAAGTTAGACTGGGATGGTGCAACTGATGTCTGGCGCACCATCGATTTGTCCACCATCGTAATACTTATCCAACACTTATATGATAGCTACACAATGCATACCCCATACGTACCAGATAGTTCTCAAATACTTACCCAATACTTACTTGATATTCACAATAGGTACACAACGCTAACCTGATATATACCATGTGTTTCCTTAAGATCTATTCGAAGAAGCTCATTCAAAACATATTCCCATCATGTTGGGAACTGTTTTTTAATCTGCGTTCTTTAAGAGGACGAAAATATTTGTGAGCTTTATTCAATTTCTTACAGTGACGGAAACATGCCTTGGTGTTTCTGTGTGACGTTACTAGAGAGCGCTTCGATATTCTCCTTTTTTGACCTTGATCGTATATTGCATTGTTTTTCTTCACAAAAAAGATAAGAACACGAGTGACCACTCAGCATTTGTTAACTCTGCTTGGTGTCCGGGCGCGGAAAGGCGTTTATAACCATAACCATATTTTGCAGAATGAAGGAGATGTTACATATATTTGTGGGAGTTAGTTATACTTGACTAATCTATATAGAATTTTTATATATGTATTTCACGCAAGATTTTTTGCCAGAAAAGGCCAGTCTGGCAACTCGAAGTTAAGCCTGTGCAAGCTGAGCTTATACCCACTCAGTATATAATTGTGTGGCTGCCGTCAATGTCTGTGGTTAACAGTGTGATATTCTGTATGCTCTATATTATCTCATTTTTGTGTCAACCATGGTTAATCCTAAAAAATCGCAAGTTATTCTTTAAAAATCGCCAGTTAATCCTAAAAAATCGCAAGTTAAACTTTAAAAATCGCCAGTTAATCCTAAAAAATCGCCAGTTAATCTTTAAAAATCGCCAGTTAATCCCTAAAATCGTCAGTCAAGCCTTAACAATTGTCAGTTAATCGTTCAAAATCGTTAGTTAATTCGCAATAATCGTTAGCTAATCGTTCAAAATAATCAATTAATCCTTAATAATCGCCGGTTAAGCGCTATGAATCATCAGTTAATCGTTAAATGATTAAGAATGTTAACCAGTGAAAATCGTCGGTGAATCATTTATAATTGCCCGTTAATAATTATAAATCGACATCAACAATTGTCATTTACTCATAATAAATCGTCAGTAAGCCATTAAGGCTAGTTAGTTAATCGTTATCAATCATTAGTTGATCGTTATGAACGTTTTGTGAGTACGTGTTTACTGTTTATTGTGCTTTGCCTCTCATGGACCCTGGTGGTGCACCAAACACATTTCTGACTCCAAACATTTCACATTTCTGACTTTCCTAACCAAATACATTCTATAAATACTTCCCATATTTCTGACATATCTGATCAAACACATTTCTAACTTCGAATATATAAAGTTACTGACATATCTGATCAAACGCATTTCTAACTTCGAATATATAAAGTTACTGACATATCTGATCAAACACATTTCTAACTTCGAATATATAAAGTTACTGACATATCTGATCAAACGCATTTCTAACTTCGAATATATAAAGTTACTGACATATCTGATCAAACACATTTCTAACTTCGAATATATAAAGTTACTGACATATCTGATCAAACACATTTCTAACTTCGAATATATAAAGTTACTGACATATCTGATCGAACACATTTCTAACTTCGAATATATAAAGTTACTGACATATCTGATCAAACGCATTTCTAACTTCGAATATATAAAGTTACTGACTTATCTGATCAAACACATTTCTAACTTCGAATATATAAAGTTACTGACATATCTGATCAAACACATTTCTAACTTCGAATATATAAAGTTACTGACATATCTGATCAAACACATTTCTAACTTCGAATATATAAAGTTACTGACATATCTGATCAAACAAATTTCTAACTTCGAATATATAAAGTTACTGACATATCTGATCAAACACATTTCTAACTTCGAATATATAAAGTTACTGACGTATCTGACCAAACTAATGTTTGACTCCTGTGATGGCCATCATTTAAACCACGAAGTGAATAGTAATTTTGATTTTGTTTCAATATGATTTGTTGTTGTATTATTTTATTT
Organism: Morinoia aosen; assembly: GCA_030386875.1. NCBI lineage: Eukaryota > Metazoa > Arthropoda > Malacostraca > Amphipoda > Talitridae > Morinoia > Morinoia aosen. The sequence goes on along the minus strand of CM059569.1, from coordinate 33,450,223 downwards.
TACATCTCTAAATTTGAAGCATTTTATTTGTGATTATTTTGTTCATATCACACAATTTTGTAGTGAAAATACGCGAATTTTTAGCTCAGCACAAACGCTCATAACATAGACGTGCAAAGACGTGCATACCAAAACGTACATAACACAGAGGTGCATAACATGAATAACATGCATAACATGGCATGCAAAGACGTGCATAACCTGACGCGCATAACACAGACGTGCATAACATGACGTGCGTATGCAGGCACCCCGACGGTGGCGAGGGCCCTGACGTGCGCGCACCGTCCCGGCCGACGTGCAGCATCCCTGCGGTCCCGCACACACCCCGTCTGACGTGTGGTGTTGCTTCATCGTCACCCCGCATGTTGCCGTGTTGCATCCTCGTCCCTCCGCGTGTTGCACGTATTGTGTTGCCTCTTCGTCTCCTTGCTCGTCCCGTGTTGCCTCTTCGTCTCCTTGCTCGTCCCGTGTTGCCTCTTTGTCTCCTTGCTCGTCCCGTGTTGCCTCTTCGTCTCCTTGCTCGTCCCGTGTTGCCTCTTCGTCTCCTTGTTCGTCCCGTGTTGCCTCTTCGTCTCCTTGCTCGTCCCGTGTTGCCTTTTCGTCTCCTTGCTCGTCCCGTGTTACTTCATCGTCCCCACGTGTGTTGCATGTGTAGCTTCCTCGTCACCCCGCATATTAAACGTCTCGTGCTGCACCACCGTCATCCTGCGGACGTCCTTCATCATCACGTCACTGTTTAGACGAGGAAAAATGTTTGAAAACTTAGACGAATTTTCAAACATCACCTCACCAATTATTACGTGTATGGTAAATGCTTTGAACGCGTCAACGTGCGGTGCTGCGTAGCTGTTAAATGCTACACGACGACTAAGGCATGTGATGAGACGTGATTTTCCAGTCGTGTGAGATGAAGCTCTTTAATGAGAGGCGACGACTGTTTCTAGCACTGCACCCATTACTTTAATGAGAGGCGACAGCTCTTTTTAGCACTGCACCCATTACTTTAATGACAGGCGACAGCTTTTTCTTGCACTGCACCCATTACTTTAATGACAGGCGACAGCTTTTTCTTGCACTGCGCCCATTACTTTAATGAGAGTCGACATCTGTTTCTAGCACTGCACCCATTACTTTAATGAGAGCAGCGACTGTTTCTAGCACTGCATCCATTACTTTAATGAGAGGCGATACCTGTTCCTAATGGGATATTTGTCACAAAATAATTCAATTCTTTATAAATAACAAAATGCTTGTATTTTTTAACCCTTGACCAAAAAAACTCCTTACCGTATTGAAATCTACGGACTATACTCCCAGTATTTAACTTACATATTGCGTAGGAGCTTCTGCATTTCTCGAGATGTGGAAAAAGAATTAAGAAATAGAAAATGAATCTCTGAATTTCAGTGTGTTTCCTTCCTGTTATATATTCATCTTGAGCTTTATTTTCTGATATTAATTTTAGAATTCTATTGTCGAGCATGAAATGTATAAAATTATTTACACTCCATAAAAAAGTTCTCTACTATTCAAGAATAACACTCGAACAGCGGGCGATTCTAATTTCAGTTCCATCTAGTTTTAAATAATTTAAGATATTAATTCATGCACAAGGTAACATGTTTTTCTTGTTATTTTGAGGTAAATGTTCATTAGAATACTGATTAAATTATGAAACAGGATTCGACTAAGAGAAAATTAAAAATGCATTAGCAGTGGTGAAATAATAACCTTGCATTTCAGGATTTAAAAATCCTTTGCATGGGAAATATGAAAGTTGTTCTCGACCATATTCAGGAAAGAGTTCAAGGAATAACAATATGTTTTTTAATGTTTAAAGTGAATTATATATATATATGCAAATGTATTAATAGGTTTAAAGAATTGACTGTAGAATAGTACTCTGAAATAACCTCGACAAGAAATTTACCCAAGCCAATAATAATTGGTTGACGTTTCCCAAAGACATAATAAGGCGTAAAACATGATGAGTTTGTCAAATTTTGATTTAAAATTCCGCACACTCAAGATGAACAGCACGAAAAAAATTCACCAGTTAATGGTGCCTTATTCTTCACTCGAGATTTCATTAGTTTAATGTTTTGTTAATGGTGCCTAATTCAGCGGCACTCAAGTTGGCCGGCACAGGACTAACAGTTTTGATTTTCCAGGTCAGGTGTGATTAATTGAATGAATTCTTGAGAATTTTTACCTTTTTCTCCAGTTAAAAGTGACTAAGGCTTCAAAAAAGTCAGTATCACGACGGGGTGTTACATTTTCCACTTTATCCTTCAGTGGAAGGTGACGAAGGCTTCAAAAAAGTCCGTTGCATCACGAGCTGTAACCATTTCCACCTTTTCCTTTAGTGGAAGGTGATTAAGTCTTCAAAAAAGTCCGTTTCACCATGAGTTGCGTTACCTTTTCCTCATTTTATTTTAGGGAATCTGATTAAAGAGTCAAAAATGGCAGAATCACCACGAGCGCTTGAATTTTCCTTCTTTTCCTTCAGTGGAAGGTGGCTAAGTTTTCAAAAATTGTCCGTTTCACTGCGAGTCGAGTCTCTTCCTGGCTGCAGCATGACTCATGTGACAATAAATAGAGCAATTCACGATTCACGTTACCAAAATTCACCTTGTGCTAGAGTGCAATGGGATATTTTGTCAAAAATCATTTCAACCCTTTACAGCTAATTTAATGGTAGCCTTTTATGCCGCATGACTTATTTTTGTACCTGCACCTTGGCCTTGCTGTTTAGCTGTTTCTACCAAGCAAGCGACTCGCGTGAAAAAAAATTATAGCAGTGTTTTTTGGCATGATGCATGTAGTTGAATCGAATATAAAATCCAATGTCTGACCTTGTTATCATAACTCTAAAGTTATTAAACTTAATTGTCTTCTGCCCTTGTTGTGTTTGTAGCCCTCAGCCTGAAAATAGCAATAGTAGTTAACTAAAACATTAAGATATTACTTGCGGGATAAATCTTTATTTTTAAATCCATATTTCATTGCTCTGATGCTGCAGTAGATCCCTGGACCAGTAAACAAGAAGTAACTTTTCTTTGATGTTTTTTATAAGTTTTATAATCAATTTGTAGTTTAGATTTTAGCCTGGCATGTTGTATTAGTAAATGTATCGTGGCTTCAAATTCCAGTTGATGGGTTCTCTGAAACCCGTGCTGGGCATAGATGCTGTCATTAGATGATAAAAACAAATTCTTTTTGTGTTTCGAAAAGTTTAATAAGGAAAACTGCATGATACGTCTACCAAGTGTCTGAATTATAAATACCTGAAAAGTACATACATTCTGTGTCTGGAGTTTGGATTACTTGAGAATCCTATTACATTTAAGTTAATATCAACACTGCAATGGTGCACGACATCAAGCATGCATAAATGAAAGAATTCCTATTCCATTATCTATCATTTTTTAATTATAACGTGCAAGACTTAAATTGAATTTTGAACGTAGTCTTTGTCTTTTTTAGGTCTAACATTGATCTTAACGACCGCTGCTTACAAGTTTAAACATTAAACAGATGGGGAAGAGCCTATCGATCATAAGTCTACGGATCATACTCCCAGTATTTAACTTACTTTCTGAGAAGATACTTCGTCATACCTCGAACTGTGGAAGTACAATCAAGAAACAGAAAAATAATCTTACAGTTTCAGTGTGTTTCTTTCCTGTTTGATATTCCTCATTAGCTTTATTTCCAAATGTTATTTTTTAAGTCTGAAGTTAGACATGGACTGAATTCAAATTAGTTTAACATTATTTACGAGCGAAACTTAATACAGTGTGAAATAAAGAGCTAAGATAACAAATACTATTTTCGGAATACAGAATCTAATTTGATATTCAGCTCATTAATGATTTTCAGGAAAATAAGCCCTACAATCAAACATGTGTTGTGTTTCACACACAGACACACACGTAAGAATACAAGCGTAAGAAAAACGTAAGAGCTTGAGAAGTCGAGCTCTCTGCGACGCGCAAATGTACGCCGACGCATAATGACACTGGATTAAGTATTTTTTTAAATATTTTTAGTCTCCCATTGTGATGAAATGGTTTGACTTGAAGTTAAGCGATATTTATTTTCAGCGTAAGTATTTCCGCCTTCACGAGACGCAGCATTCCCTCTCACTTCCTCACCAGATCGTGTCCTTGTGTGCATGCACGATGTCAAGGTTAGTGCATAGATATGCTCAAAACGAATAGCAAATTTAAATAAACCTCCGTGTGTATGTGAATATAAAAGAAATCCATGCTCATTTTAGGGGGTTCCTGCCTTCGACGTTTTAAGTTTATTAAAACTATCGCACAAGAAAACTAAAATTTTCTCGGTTAGCCGTAATGTGAAACTGCTACCCTCTTCATCTCGGGAAACAAGCCCTGTTATTCTGTTTTGTAAGCTACTCATGCCATCATTTCCAGTTATTTTAGGAGATTAATTTGTATAAATTGCCTTATTTCCTCCTAAAACAACTGAAAATGATGTCGTGAATGGCTTAAAAGAACAAAATAACTGGGCATTATTTCCAGAGATGGGAAGAGTGGCAGTTTCACCGAAGGGCTCATTTTTGCAAGGCGAAAGTTTTTTTCATTTTTCTTGCGAGTCATGCATTAAGTCGATGTCAGCATCTCCCATGTTGTCTGTTCGTTGAAGAACTGGAAATAATTAGTGATGCCGCTCATGAGTATTTCAGAAACTACTTTTACTTTTAGTTAGTAGACCGAGCCTCACCTGGAGGTGCCCTGTTGTCTTAAAGATGCTCAACTCTCGTCAAGATAACTTTCTCAGGAGTAATATGTAGTCAGGCACACTTCAGAACAGGGATTCCCTACCTTTTTCAACCCATACCCCTAAAGAAATTTCATTCGAACCTCGTACCCCCTGAAATAAAAATGCCAACATATAGCCAATCATTTACGTGGTTTCTTGCACCCGTGGAATACTGTCTCGTACTCGCAGGGGGTACGAGCACCACAGGCTGGAAACCCCTTCTTTAATCTAAAATAACTCCAGCATTGATGCTTTTAATCTTGAGAATGAAGAGCAAGGCGAAAATCACTACACGTTAGGTCATTTTTAACTTTAAAATGTAAAAATGACTACGTGTAGCAATTTTCGCCTTGCTTTTTATCTCCTTCTTTAGAATGACTAGTGGACCGTCATGTTGAATGCACAAATTCAATGTCCTGCAAAATATAGCGTACGTCGCAATGTGTTACATCCTACATCTATGTTCTACACTTTTCGTTGAACATAGAATGCGCCGCGTGAACATCTTATAGATGTACCGCATGTTCGAATGTCCTGTAAAATATAGCATGCATCTTGTGAGCGTCCTGTAGAACAGAGCATTTGTAAATTGAAGAATGTCCTGTAGTACACATCGTATGTCACGTGAACGTCTGGTTGAACAAGTGTGACGTTTACGTTATGTTGAACGCAGAATATGCCGCGTGAATATCCTGTGAAACATAGCACATGTTGCATGCTACAGTTACTGTTAAACTAAACTGTATACCACGTTACTTAAATCGCATGCAGAGGTAAAAATCAGTTATAAAAAGATACATGTAATATTTTGAGTATATATGAACTATTAGTGCTTGGGTAGCATAAGGCCTCAGGTACCTAGATTCCTCTAAAGAAGTAATCAAAGCTGGCTTCGAATAAACGCTATTTTTAAAAAAACTACATTTATCACAGTCAGCCAACATGTCGGTATTGAGACACGGATGTTCCATCGACGTATACAGACGAAAAGATATCCATGTGGCCAAGACACGTGTACGGGGGGGTGCGTTGTGTAGAATCCAAGTGTACTCGTAAATGCAGTAAATTTGAAACCTTTAAACTCTCAATGCAAACTAGGTATTTCACTAGGCTGCTAGGCATTATAAGGAGCATTGTCCTAGCCCAGCGAAGTTCAAGAGAGAGTACAATCTGTACTCTCACTATGCTAGGACAATGTATCTTCCATTAGAGAAGTATGCACTGCTTATGAAAGCTAGTTGTTCCTTTGTCAAGTTCGTTATCTTGGCGGCAGTTTCATAGTAAGATGAATTTACTGCATCCTCTGAAGAATAAAAAAGCTTCTTCTACCGCAATGTTGTCATAAGTTGAGAATATACCATTTTTCTCACCCATTGAGGTAGAAAAGTCGAAGTTCATATTGGTTTGGGGCAGAACGCAGCCAATACTGCTCACGATGCTCAGGAAATTTACTAAATGAAGACTAATGTTGTGGCATATTCAGCGATCAAAACGATATCACAAGACCTCTTAATATCAAATTTACATCCGAGCAATTGTCTTCCAAACTGAAGGAACACAGAAAAAAAGGGGGAAAATCGTTCCCTAACTAGTGTTCCTTTCCCAATTCTCCAAAATTACAAAATTATACAGAATGCCAAACCCTCAGGCGGCTGTTACATTGCCTCAAGATGGGCTGTTACATTGCCTCGAGAGGGGCTATTACATTGCTTCGAGAGGGGCTGTTGCATTGCCTTGAGAGGGGCTGTTACATTACCTCGAGAGGGGCTGTTAAATTGCCTCGAGAGGGGCTGTTACATCGCCATGAGAGGGGCTATTACATTGCCTCGAGAGGGGTTGTAGCATTGCCTCGAGAGGGGATGTTACATTGCCTCGAGAGGGGCTGTAACATTGCCTCGAGAGGAGCTGTTACATTGCCTTGAGAGGGGCTGTTACATTGCCTCAAGAGGAGCTGTTACATTGCCTCTGTTAGCTGTACTCTACAGCAGAACGCATATGTTGGACTGCTGCATACAAGTATATGATTATCAATGATATATTTTTCGATTCAAAAATAATCAAAAAAATACGGTGATGAACAAAAAAAAATTACTCACGCGAGTGCAGATTTCGATTTCTTAGAGATTTTCCTGACGTTTTATGATAAACTAGATTTTCATGACAGAGATTTTCATGACATTGGATTTTCATAACTATTACAGTAAAACTCTTGGGTTTATGGGGACCAAAAAACTACGAAACCTCATCTGACAAACCTGCGCTACTCAAAGTCAATATGATGGACAAATAATTCAACACACTCAGTTACTTTCGGGTCATGGGAGCATCAGTAACCCAAAATTCCGCCCTCAGATGGTCTCGATCACCTGCTGGATTCTCTCGTCAATTTCCGGTTCCGGAAGTCATCGCACAGCGACGATGCCTCGGCCAGCAGCAGGACGATGTCCCCGGAGATGGAGGCGCTGCCGGCGACGCCCTTCAGACACAGGGCGTGCACAGACGGCCTCCTCCACAGGGGCAAGTTCCAGAGGAGGATCCTGGACAGGTCGCAGAGAGGCGCTGGCTACAGGGAGCGCAACCTCAGCATTGCTATGAAGGGCGAGCCGTCCAACGCTTTCCAATAAGATTGCTGTATATTTGTCAATTGTACTGATACCTTAGTATCGCTATGAAGGGCGAATCGTCCACGACTTTTTAAGGAAAGTTTATGAATAATTTCTCGTATTGAATTGATACCTCAGCTTTGTTAAGAAGGTAGAGCCGTCTGCGACTTTTCAATAAGAACTTGCTGCTAGTTTGTCTGTTGAATGGAATTAATTTCCCTCCAATTTGTAGAGCTTGTAACATTCCGCACTTTTTTATAGTGATGTGAAATTTTTTGTGGGTTCGTTGCTCATGATGATGTTGTTCGTTTTGTGTCTCGTTCATGTATCCGTCATCACGTAAACCTGAACGTCATGTTTTCGTCATGCTCATCTTTGATCTTTGTAATCATTCTGTCACCCTGGAACGTTGCGCGAAACTAAAGACTTCCACTGCGTCTCATTATTACGAAATATGCAGTTAGTATACAAGTTTACAGTTTTCGGTAAAATTCACACCAAAATGACAGTTTGTATCGAAATTCTCATCAAAATATAGTTTGTATCATAATTCTCATCAAAATATACAGTTTGTATCGTAATTCTCATCAAAATATACAGTTTGTATCGAAATTCTCATCAAAATATACAGTTTGTATCGTAATTCTCCTCAAAATATACAGTTTGTATCGTAATTCTCATCAAAATATACAGTTTGTATCGAAATTCTCATCAAAATATACAGTTTGTATCATAATTCTCATCAAAATATACAGTTTGTATCGAAATTCTCATCAAAATGTACAGTTTGTATCGTAATTCTCATCAAAATATACAGTTTGTATCGAAATTCTCATCAAAATGTACAGTTTGTATCATAATTCTCATCAAAATATACAGTTTGTATCGTAATTCTCATCAAAATATACAGTTTGTATCGAAATTCTCATCAAAATGTACAGTTTGTATCGTAATTCTCATCAAAATAGACAGTTTGTATCGAAATTCTCATCAAAATATACAGTTTGTATCGAAATTCTCATCAAAATGTACAGTTTGTATCGAAATTCTCATCAAAATGTACAGTTTGTATCGAAATTCTCATCAAAATGTACAGTTTGTATCGAAATTCTCATCAAAATGTACAGTTTGTATCGAAATTCTCATCAAAATGTACAGTTTGTATCGAAATTCTCATCAAAATATACAGTTTGTATCGAAATTCTCATCAAAATGTACAGTTTGTATCGAAATTCTCATCAAAATGTACAGTTTGTATCGAAATTCTCATCAAAATATACAGTTTGTATCGAAATTCTCATCAAAATGTACAGTTTGTATCGAAATTCTCATCAAAATATACAGTTTGTATCGAAATTCTCATCAAAATGTACAGTTTGTATCGTAATTCTCATCAAAATAGACAGTTTGTATCGAAATTCTCATCAAAATATACAGTTTGTATCGAAATTCTCATCAAAATATACAGTTTGTATCGTAATTCTCATCAAAATATACAGTTTGTATCGAAATTCTCATCAAAATATAGTTTGTATCATAATTCTTATTAAAATATACAGTTTGTATCAAAATTCTCATCAAAATGTACAGTTTGTATCGTAATTCTCATCAAAATATACAGTTTGTATCGAAATTCTCATCAAAATAGACAGTTTGTATCGAAATTCTCATCAAAATATAGTTTGTATCATAATTCTCATCAAAATATACAGTTTGTATAGAAATTCTCATCAAAATATACAGTTTGTATCGTAATTCTCATCAAAATATACAGTTTGTATCGAAATTCTCATCAAAATGTACAGTTTGTATCGTAATTCTCATCAAAATATACAGTTTGTATCGTAATTCTCCTCAAAATATACAGTTTGTATCGTAATTCTCATCAAAATATACAGTTTGTATCGAAATTCTCATCAAAATATACAGTTTGTATCGTAATTCTCATCAAAATAGACAGTTTGTATCGTAATTCTCATCAAAATATACAGTTTGTATCGTAATTCTCATCAAAATATACAGTTTGTATCGTAATTCTCATCAAAATATACAGTTTGTATCGTAATTCTCATCAAAATATACAGTTTGTATCGTAATTCTCATCAAAATATACAGTTTGTATCGTAATTCTCATCAAAATATACAGTTCAAATCGATATTTGCATTTAAATATGGAAAAAAAATTAAATCATAAACTCGTTGTTACGCTGTGGTGTTAAAAGTGAGTTATTTAACTTCATTGATTTTGCGTTGAGTTCGAGTTAGTGAGTTTGAGCGGTAACCCGAACGCTCGACGTCACAGTAGGTCGAGTGCTGGAACGAGAAAACTGATTAGCAATTAGATTAATAATACATACAAGACGCTAAAAACGAATTACCTAATTAGTGTTCCACATGCGGGCACCTCATCGGTATTTAGTAAAGTATCAGCATGACTCTACTCGTGCGTTACTATAAAAAAAGCTTTTAATCAATTTCACCGCCTACAGTTTCTTACAATCAATTTGATGATATACTCGTAGCCAGATTTTTGATCACGTTTAGTAAGTCCCCTGTACCTCAGAGAGTGTGTATAAATTTTTATAAATATGATACGCATATATTTAATCAGTATAAAATGTGTATATATTGTATATTTATGTATTAATTGGAACAGAATTTTGCTGTATCATGATTTTTCTCAAATTATCATTCATAAACCCAGTACGGTATGAACTTATATTATAAATATAAGCCAGATGGGAGTGAGTTCTTAGTGTCCTTCTGACTGAACGTTTCTCGATCAAGGATTAATATCGAGAAAAGCAACTATGTTGTACCGGTTGTTGGACTTTATGTAGTACAATATGTTGCACTAAGTGTTTTATCACCTCCTGTACTATGGGTTGTACTCTGTGTTGAGCCATGTGATGTACTATACGTTTTTTACAACATGTTAAAAGTTGAGTTTTACCATGTGATGCACCTTGTGTTGTAACATGCGTTGTACTACGGGTTGTGCCATGTCATTCATAATGCGTTACACCATGTGTTGGACAATGCGTTACACCATGTGTTGGGCATTGTGCTACACCACATATTGTACTACCTGTTTCATCATGTGTTGCAACATGAGTTGTAGCACCATTTTATGCACCATGTGGTGCACCATATGCAGTGCATCACATCATTGATGAGTTTGCATTAGTGTGCACCTGTGTGTAAGTAATTATTTTACTGTAATAGAATTGCTCATCATGACTCCCCTTGCACATTCCTGAGAAGGTGCTTTTTACGTTCCGAGTGTGAATATCTTGTACATGTAGTGTATATTATGTTCATGTGTTCAACTATACAGTAGCAGGCATAGTTATGCCAACTTCCGATTTATTGAACAAAACTAGTCTTTCAGATGAACCCAATTGTTGATGCAAGATAAAAAAGATATTATATGTTAATAGTTGTTTTAAATTAAAAAAATATTTCTGAACATTTTTTCTTTCTACTACAGCTTTGTAGCGTATAACTCAGTGACAAATATGGAATTGAGAAGAGAGGTCACTGAAAAAATTTTCAATGCAGCAGAAATCAACATACACACAAAAGTACAAACGTTAAATGTTTCAGAGCAAATTTTTTGATCTAAGCTGTTGACATTGCTCCGAAGAGCCTGGTGAGAGTCACCTATAGCGTTTTTTTTGCTGCGGCATCTCCTCTTTTTTTCGAGTCCCGAGGCGTATTTTGGGTCAGTTTGTATCCTAGGCGTGCTGAAAGCTTTGCCCAAATCTTCATTATTGCATACATACAGTTTGTACCAAAAAATCCGAACCGAGTATTTATTTTCCCGTATCAGTAATACCATCATAAGAATACCATGAGCATTTAATTTCATGCAAAATTATGCGGCATTTCTGATTACTACTGATACGGGGAATAATTACGGATATTACTGATATGAGAAAATAAGTTCTCGGTTCGGGTTTTTGTGGGACATCCTGAACTAACATTTTATTTGCATTAACGGTAGCATTTACACCTACATTTAAATCTACGCTTACATCTGCGTTTACATCTGCGTTTACTTTAGTGTTCACATCTGCATTTACGTTTGCAGGCTGGTATAGACGATCCAAGAGTTAATTCAACGCCTGCTGAACGGTATAGCTTTCTTTTGTGGAGCTCTGTAAACTAGCGTCTAATGTTACTCCCAAACCCGAATTATACATAAACTCACCTTATGACCGATAAAAAAATTCTTTTGAAGAAAACCTTGTAAATATTCCCCAGTTATTCCACCTTTTTTAAGTTTTTATAACGGTAGACACCTAGAATTGTGATACATGTTACAGTTCCGCAAGTGTCGCTGTGGTGGTCGTATCATGGATACGATGCTCTAACGGCGGGTATCGCGTCGGTTGACTCGTCTTTGCAGCAGAATTTACGGAACAAAGTTTGCTCGTCTCAGGCAAGCAATAATAGCGAGACGAAAGCCGTTTTTCAATATTTAGCATTGGTGAAACTTGGGTGGTAATTACTGGGAAAAGTCGTCGGATTTAGACTAGAAGTTGGAAGCTCATAGTTTGAAACCTATTGAATTGAGTTGTAAATGTAATTTACTTCCCATAGGTCCCAGCTGGAAAACAAAATTTACAGTTGAATCGAATATTTAGAATTAAATAGAATTACAAATTCAATGTAAACTGGCTCACCTAGAATAGAGTCGCAAATAAGTATCGCATAAGTTTGAAATTAGATTTCATCATGTCCACAGGTAGCTCCCAATAAGTAGAAAGTAATTTGTAAAATAAAGTTTGGATATGGTAATATATTCAACGTACTTTGCGTATGAGCTTTTAACTGTTGATATGTATTGTTCAAAGAAGAGACTGGTTAGATGTATAATATATGTATGCTAGCACCAGTATTTTGTGTGTTTTGAGCAATAACTGTTTTGTAAAGCGGTTAGAATTTGTAATTTTATGAATTTAATTGATGAATGTTAGTAGATGTGCTTTGTATATCTGGCATTTGAGCTAGAGGGTCGTACCGAAGGTTCGTAAAGTAACCCTCGTGGCGTATTCTTGCCCTTATCCTCATATCGACCCTCATGCGTACCTCCAATCATCAGCTACCTTTATCCCAAAGCTACCTTCATCCCAAAACTACCTTTATTCATCAACTACTTTCATCCATCAACTACTTTCATTCTTCAGCTACTTTCATTCTTCAACTACCTTCATACATCAACTACTTTCATTCATCTACTATTTTCATTCATCAACTACTTTCATACATCAACTACCTTCATCCATCAACTACCTTCATAGATCAACTACTTCCATTCACCAATTGCCGTTATAAATCTGCTACTCTGATTCATAAACTATCTTCATCATTGAACTACTTTCATTCTTCAACTACCTTCATCAATCAACTACTTTCATTCTTCACCTACCTTCATCAATCAACTGCTTTCATTCTTCAACTACCTTCATCAATCAACTACTTTCATTCTTCAACTACCTTCATCAATCAATTACTTTCATTCTTCAACTACCTTCATCAATCAACTACTTTCATTCTTCAACTACCTTCATCAATCAACTACTTTCATTCTTCAACTACCTTCATCAGCCAGCTACTTTCATTCATCATCTACCTTTATTCATCAACTACTTTCATTCTTCAACTACCTTCATCAATCAACTACTTTCATTCTTCACCTACCTTCATCAATCAACTGCTTTCATTCTTCAACTACCTTCATCAATCAACTACTTTCATTCTTCAACTACCTTCATCAATCAACTACTTTCATTCTTCAACTACCTTCATCAATCAACTGCTTTCATTCTTAACTACCTTCATCAATCAACTACTTTCATTCTTCAACTACCTTCATCAATCAACTACTTTCATTCTTCAACTACCTTCATCAATCAACTACTTTCATTCTTAAACTACCTTCATCAATCAACTGCTTTCATTCTTCAACTACCTTCATCAATCAACTACTTTCATTCTTCACCTACCTTCATCAATCAACTGCTTTCATTCTTAAACTACCTTCATCAATCAACTGCTTTCATTCTTCAACTACCTTCATCAATCAACTACTTTCATTCTTCACCTACCTTCATCAATCAACTGCTTTCATTCTTCAACTACCTTCATCAATCAACTACTTTCATTCTTCAACTACCTTCATCAATCAACTACTTTCATTCTTCAACTACCTTCATCAATCAACTACTTTCATTCTTCAACTACTTTCATCAATCAACTACTTTCATTCACCAACTACTCTTTTACATCAATTAATTTCATTGGGAGACCACTCTTTACAGGCCATTCATCTATCCAAGAAAAACCATGGCTATCCTTAGAATAAATTTCTGCTGAAGTAAATTAACAGAAATCAGCCCTTTCATTACTGCACAGACTTTATTTAATGATTTTTTACTCCATCGTACTCTCAATAATGATGTATAACTTTCAACATTTACAAATAAGATTGAATTTTTAGATCTATTTATTTGCTATTTTAACTTGTAATCATGTCAAAAATTATGCGTGTTGTATGTATAAAATTGTGTTGGCAGAATTTTCGTGTATGATAAAATCGCCAGCTCATCTTCCACTTCGCAAACGTTGTTTGTCTTCTACCTCAAAAAAATGTGCTATGTAGCTTCATGGTATGCGGTTCAGCTGCATCCCAAAGCCATATGGAAATGCATTTTTACCTTGAAAATAATTTCTGTAATGTCCAGGATTTAATTCGTTTTCTTCAAACCTGACAGAAACCCTGGTGCTTTGACTTACGGCATCTTTCCAGAATAAGCACAGTCATTTTGAAGCAAAGGTTGGTTTGTGTGTGCTCTAGACTAGCTCCAGACTTGTTCTGTACCTGTTTTGTGTCTTGTGTCTGTGTCACGAGTAAGGTTAAGTTCCTCCCTTTGATCAAGAAATATCCTGGTTCAATCCCACTTTGGTATCTGCAGTATTTTTCCTAGAGTGCAGCATTTTAGTGAAAAGAGTAAACGGAGAAGACGGGTAAGAAAAGTTAACAAGAAACTCTCCTACTCACTTAGCTTGCGATTTACTGAACGAGTACCATTCTCGTTTCTTTGATTAGAACTTGAAAGACATTTAAACAGTCTGATGACAATTATTAAGCAGTCAGTTGAGATTTTTCCTTAATAAAGTGCTATGAATTTCCACTGGACACGATTTAGACTTGGTTTGAACTTGTAGAGAACGAGTACGGGTGTAAAAATCCGGAGGGCTTCTAGAATTGAACGTATAATTTAAATTTCTCGAAATTTTCATGATTGGAAAACTTGATATTAGACCTTGATGTGGAAAAAGTACAGGAAAATTGAAGTGCATTCTAAAATAATCGAGTGAAATTTGAGGTTCATTGCTTACGTTATTTTCACCTGCTGTAGAAGATGAATTACAAGAACATTTCTAAACAAGTAAGAAAGTGCCATCAGTATACCGTCAGTCATAGAGAGAATTGGCCTTCGAACTCAACTTCTTTACGAGTATTTGTTTCGAAAGATCTAACTGTTCACTGGTTCCTCGAAGATATCGACCCCGTTCTTCGGAAATAAAACCTTTACACGTTGTCAAACACAGGTACACACTATCATCAGCCTCTAACTTGTCAAGAGCGACGCTTGGACAAAAATTATTTCACAGGGAAAAATTTAGAACAAGACTGACTGCTGAGTGAAACCAGGCAGTCAAGTTGAGTAACACTGCCATTTTTGATACTGATATTCGCTGTGACTTTGAAGTAGGCGAAGAGCTGGAGTTATAGAAAGATATATATCTACCTACTCACTGGGTAAAAAAATAAAATTTCCAAGTAATTATAGTAGGAAAAACAAGAGCCACTCTCAAAATCCCAGGATGAAAATAAAACCCAGAGTATCATATTTAATGTAGCACCCTTGTACAGATCAACGTTGGGTATTTTTCTCGCAACAAAACACTCAAAAAGAGAGGTAAAGCATGCAAACTTGGCACATATGAGCAACTCAATGAGCATAGTGAAATGCATCAGCGTGAATTTGAGATTCTAAAATAAGGTGAATTTGGGGTTTTAAAATAAGGTGAATTCGGGGTTCTCAAATAAGGTAAAATTGTGAATACACTGAGCTTCGTACCCTAAAAAGTTCCAGAGTGTTAGAAAAACGTACATAAGTCTAGTCAACGCATTTGATAGCCATTGCACGCCAGTTCAGCAAAACTGCGCTAAATAAGAAAAAACAAACAGCACAGCGATGCCTGTTAGTACGCTTATATCCTGGCACACCGTAACACCAACGACCGTGTTACAAGGGCAGTCATTGGCTGACGGTTCTCAGGTGGACACCGAATCTCAACCAATCAAAACGCGCAAACTGACGAGCATCCAGACTCAATAACCCCAGATAGTGTGACCATAAGGTGGTGAGGGTAGACTGAGGGTAGTGGCAGGTTGAGGTATGCATGGCCTCAGGTATGTAGGAGGATTTAAATCCCTTAAAGGCGTGGCCAGAAGAAGCCTTGCCAGATTGACTTTTTTCTGCCTGTAATTCTCAAGTTTGAAATCTTTCATGCATAAAATTTAACCAGAAAGAGTGCTGATGGCTCTTCATGCCTAAGTTTTACATCAAAATCTCAAACTTGAGGATTATAGCTGGGAAAAATGCCCATTTGGCCTCCCTTCAATAAGCTTCTAAGTCCCCTCAGAGCTTGGCCTGACGCGCGAGGGGCAGGTGGCTGGAGGGCGACGTGGTGAACGCTTGGGAGAACTGCTGTCCCATCTCCGACCCCAGGTCGCTCTGGAGAAAGACAGGAATTTTAGTTAACTATGTATTTGCTCGCGGAAACAGGTTCCGGCTTGGCAGGGGATAGCCTTAAATGTTTAAAACCCAATATGTTGTCATGCATCCCATGCATCAACTTTTTTGAAAATAAACTGTTTTTCTTTGCGTTTTCTTTCATTGCGTCTTGGTGTTAGTTATGAGGCATTCTAGAAACCAATGTATAAGCTGATATTTCTCAGGCTTGATTGAAGTAAAACATTCTTTAATCCTTAAACATCCTTTAATCAAGGTCTGAACCAATATTTTTTCAATCGTTTGTGTACCTGTCGGTGAAAATGACTGCTACCACTCATGTACCTGGTGGCAAAAAATGACTCTTATTTTCAACCTAAGACTAAGATTCCCTCGAGGAAACGTTTTGAAACGAACGTATAAAAATTTATCCTGAGTTACGTATCCCAGCGTGCTCGAGAACAATAATAAAGTTATTGTATTGTGTATCCGTGATACGGAATTATTCTTGTACGAGGAGCTCACGAGATTCGAACTCAGGACTTAAATTCACCGCACCAGAACGCTATCGATCTTAAATTTTTAAAGTGTTACAAACGAATAAGTCTCTTATAATACGTACACAGAGTAAGTTGTTGGGCGTTCATAACAAACATTTTATTTCTAATAGATCCAATGTCAGAACCGCTGTGTTATTGATAAAACTGTAAAACAAGCTACAGACATCTGGTAAGGCATTAACTATTTTTAAAGTAGTTGTTTAATGTTTTTGCTGATTACAAATCTGAAAAAGTTTTGCTTCATAAGGTCAGGTTTTAAAAATATTGACAATAAATCATTTTCAAGATACACTGTTCACCGCAGCTTTTCGCGGACACGTTTTTATTAATTTTTAGTGCAACACCACACAATATTATCCTCGTCTGTAAAAAAATAGTTACACCTATAGTAATGTGTCAAAACATTTAAAATACAGCATTGCAAATCTTTCATTTTTTTATTATTAAGGTGAAATTATGGCGTCCAGAGGTTGCATGAATTTACCAGCACTGTTTGGCTATGTGTGCAGTTATTTAACCGACAAATTCCATCGGAAGACTTTTACACTATTTCTCAAGAAATCGTACGAGCTATGCTATGATTCAAAGGTAGTCACTCGTTAATCATGGGCACCACAATTTATCTATTTGATATGTGCATGCAACTTGCGCGATTAGATGAAGGCGAAGACAACATCCATAACAATCATATTGCATTCAGAGTTTCTACGGTATTGCGTGAGTCAAGTAGCCATACTAAATGCTGGTATTTTTGTTAGGCAATTGTCACCTGCTTTTCATTCAAAACTCGAGCACCCGTATAGTTTCCAAACATTTCCTCAGTTCCTAAATCAATTTCACATTATCCTGAAAGTTTTTCAGCACCAGTAACACCTACAGAATAAACAGTTGATGAAGAAGCGCAAGAAGCAAATTCTCTTTCATCTTTCAGTAATGTACTCGACTTCGACAACCAAACCGGAGAAGGTATTCAATTTATAAACAATGCTTATATTTCTGACTTCTTACGGGACTGACAATAAAAAAAGGCCAAGAAATTCAAACCTAATACACCTTATATTAGGCAAGATTTTCAGTGTTTATGAATTTTATGTGCGTACAATATGCTAAATTGAATTTTTCTGTTTATTATGCCTGTCATTACCTGAATTTCACTATTTACTTAGCTAATGCCATGTTCATTATTACTCAAGTAACAATGAATTAATCTAGTGAAAAATAAATGGTTGAAGCCGAATATCAAATAAACGGTAGGTGATGGAGAAAAATGGTTTTCTTATCCTGAATCAACATGTTTCACTTGTCTTAAAACAAGCGTTGGATACCAGGATATCCGCAGCTTTAAAGCATTAGCTTGTCAGTGTAATTGGCACAGATAAAAACACCCTGAATACAAATTCAGAACCACCGCTTTTCAGAGGTCGATGTGTAATGATCATTATGCAGAACTCAACAGTCATTCTGGACCTCTTTCAGAGCAACAAACAAAATCGCTTGAAATTTACTTTTGAACCACACCGAACTTCTCCAACTCGCTAAGGGAACAGCCTGAGGGTCCAGCCTGAGGGAACAGCCTGAGGGACCAGCCTGAGGGAACACCCTGAGGGACCAGCCTGAGGGACCAGCCTGAGGGACCCACCTGAGGGACTCGGTTCCTTTCATTCCAAACTAAATGGTGCGTTTCTTCTTCCTCTCTTGTGAACAAGCGTGATCTCTCTAAATAAAAAATTTAATTTTTCAACCGCACCTTCCCTCTTCAACTCCCTAACGGAACTCTCGAAATAAACTTCTCAACCACACCGAGCCTCATTAACTCCCTAAGGGAACGGCCAAAGGGACCTTCAACTCCCTAAGGGAACAGCCAGAGGGACCTTCAACTAGAGGGACCTTCAACTCCCTTAGGGAACGGCCAGAGGGACCTTCAACTCCCTAAGGGAACGGCCAGAGGGACCTTCAACTCCCTAAGGGAACTGCCAGAGGGACTTTCAACTCCCTAAGGGAACTGCCAGAGGGACTTTCAACTCCCTAAGGCAACTGCCAGAGGGACTTTCAACTCCCTAAGGCAACTGCCAGAGGGACCTTCAACTCCCGAAGACAACGACTTGAGGGACCTTCAACTCCAGAAGAAAACGTCCTAAGGACTCACCCCCTTGGCGCCGGCGCTGGAGGCGGCGTAGTAGCAGCACTCGAGCAGGGCCAGGATGAGGGCGAGCGCAGCGCCGGCCCCCAGCAGGAGCAGCGGTCCTGCGAGGTCGTCCAGCTCCACCTCCGGCGTCACCGCGCCCGGCTCCGCCGCCAGGAACCGCGACTGCCCAGACACACCGAAGTCACGGTAGAGCAAACAAGGTAGGTTCAAACCAGTCTTTTTTCGTTGACGGTGTGGTTTGGCTGACGTCACAGCAACGAACAAATAGCAGCGTTCATATTGCACCTGGTAGCACTGATACCCTCAAATCTGGCTCCCCTATTGGCCTAACGACATGGCGTTTTGATGACGTCATAAAATTTGTTTGGAATAAAGCCTTTCTATTGGCTAGCCGAACAAGAGGAAGTGTATTTTCTCCCATAGAAATGATCCTACCTTGTTTCCTGTACCGCGACTGTAAAGTCATTCCGGTTGTTGGTGTTGGTCATAACGTTCGTTGTTAATGCTAACCTTGGTAACGACTATCAACGATTAATAATAGTAACTAATGTTATGGTTAACTTTAGCAACCAATGTATGATTGATGGTTGTTAATGGTGGTTAATTTCGGTTGCTAATGTTACTCATAACATTTGTTGATAACTTTAATCACCTGCTTGTGCAAATGGTTGCTAATTTCAGTCGATAATTTTAGGCATAACATTTGTTGCAAATGCTAATCCCTTGCTAATGTTCATGGTTGCCAATTGTTCCGTTTTTCACATAGTTGTTCAGTTGCTAATGGTAATGGCTGTAAATGGCTTAATTGTAACGTTCATTCAAATGTTCATAACGTCATTGCATGATGTTCATTGCTAATAAGTCTTCAGAACAGAAATATAATATTTTCAAAAACACATATGCATTATTTCCAAAATTTGCAACAACAAAGGAATAACATTTACAACAATAAGAATGCAATTTTTACAACATAGATTTATATTTACCGCAACATAAAAACTACATTCACAACAACACAAACGCCACAAACAAATATCATCCAACATTTGAAACAACACAAACGCCACAAATAACCACTACTTTCGCAATAACACAAACGCCACAAATAAACACCACATTCACAACAACACAAACGCCCCAAATGAACCCCACATTCACAACAACCCAAACGCCACAAACAAATATCATACAACTTTCGTAACACAAATGCCACAAATGGGTAAGCATGCGTGCGTACGCTGCACTGCCCGCCACCCCGGCGCCGGCGCCACCACAGGTCACGCAGCGCCTGCAGCTGCCCGGACTCCCGGATGGCGTAGAGCGCGTCGTTGAAGTAATCCAAGTACGGCGAGTCTGAGGGCACAAAACAAAAGAGATATAGAACAATATTATTCTCCCTAAAAACGTTAGTTTAAGATTTATGTATTTTTGCCAATAATCTCCTTAAACGCAGAAACTTGGCGCTTGACGAAAAAACAGACACGATGCATATGAGCCTTTCAGTGGATCATACATTACACCACGTAACGTTAGGCGTACTTTTTACGCGATGAAAAAACATTGAAGTTCCGTTAATTCTGTTAAAATTTAACCTTCTGTTCTGTTAAAAAGTTAAAAGGACAATCCTTGGTCCGACCAAAGTCCTAAATTTTTCACTTTTTCTGATGGATTAATTTTATCCTTTCTGACCGTTAGGATCGAATTTGAATATTTTAATGGCATTTTTGGATTAAAAAATAATACATTGCGTTATTTTTCGGATTTGGTCTGAGAGAACATTTTGGTCATACCATGCATGATTTCAGGTTACTCAACAGGATTTCAACTTTTTTTTGAGTCTGCGATGATTCCGCCACAGAACTTGCCATTGTAATTTGAACATCATCTGCATACATAAAGATTTTTGTGTTAGAAGATATTGGACCATAGTCTTAAATAAAAATAAATAACATGAGCGGTTCAAGCATAGATCCTTGAGGATCACCAGTATTATTTTAAATGAATGGGGTAATTTGTTGTGAATGGGGTCAATCTTAGCGATTTGATAAGTAACTGTTTGAGATCGATTTGATAACCTTCAAACCGATGCGTGTCTACAGCTAAGTTCAACATTTTTCGTAAAAATCGCTCATGCTCGACGCTATTGAACAGAGAGATCGAGCCGCAGCAAGAGTGTTACAGTCTTTCGATCAATATCACTGTATATTTTTTCTGTGATATTAAGTAGAGCATCTTGAGTACTTGTGTTCTTGTGAGGGGCGTATGATATGTTTTTCTATTTTCGTGCACATCTGTACGTTAAACTACGTATAAATATGCGATACATTCCAGTGTCGTCACAGACAGGGACCATTACATTGCGCTATTGCGTTGCGGTCAACTTGACAGCAAAGCAGTAGAATACCCTAACAATCCTTAAGAGTCTACTCTTGCAACGCGTGGATGGTTTGTTAAAACCAATCATGTTTCGTAAAACCATACAGCTTAGAACCTTTAACTTTGCCTATAACCAATGCAACAACCTTATTTCAGAAAGACACACACCTTGCTGCATGAACTCACCAAGACCCATCCTCACTGCAAGACCCAAACATGCAGCAAGGCCCCACCAAAACGCCACGAAGACCCCCACCTTGCTGCAGAGCAATGGCGTAGTCCCTGGACCCCACAGTGCCCCCAAGCTGCTTGAGGTCGCAGTTGCGCTCGGTGGTGTACTCGAGTGAGGGTTCCTCCATGAGGAAGCCAAAGGACCCCTCCGACTGCAGCACCTCCTCGATGCCCTGCGCAGAGCTCAGGATGCGCCGCTCCGACGCCCTGTTGTACATCGCAGAGTACACGCGCTGCAGGCTCTCAGACTCCGCGTCTCTGCAAAGATTAAATTTTTGAGGACTAGCGTTTGTTTGAAGATCAACGTTTGCTAATGTAATGCGAGTATTTCCTTCTACACCGCAGTGATGAACTGTGAAAATTTTAGTTTCAGAACTTGAATGTGAAACTTTTGAAGACCTACGTTTGCTAACGTATTGCGACTGCAGGGAATGAACTTTTGAAAACCAACGTTTGCTAATGGGAAGTGAGTGGGATGTGAGTTTTTACATTACGTTAACAAAAGCGTAATGTAATGCAAGTCTTTCTTAAATTAGGAAAATTGAACTATTTTACTAGAAACCCTCTGAGTAGCTCTTTTGGAGTAATGTAATGTGAGTTTTTGCTAAGTTAAAAGAATTGAAGAATTTTCTCTGGAAACCCGCTTTGAACTTTTGAGGAGCTCGAATGGAAGAATCTTATGCGAGTCTTTGTTAAGTTAGAAGATTTGAATAATTTTCTTGGAGACCTGCTTTTGGCTATTGAACGCTACTCATGTGGCGTGCTTCCTTGCTGTGTTCTAAAACGAAAGCGTGGAACCGACTGCTGGTGTGAAAGCTCCTGAAAGAAAACTGAGAGAACTGATGAAACTGATTTCCTGGACATTTTGAAATTTTGAAACATAACTGAAACTTTTTTTCAAAGTGCCGGCAAATATCGAATTATATAATTAAGGCGTGATAATATAAAATCATTTGTACATTTCCATTAAATTTTGGAGAGATTGAAGGAGCTCTACTTAATTTCTCGCCCTTGAGAAGAAGGCAAAACCGGCCTGGGAAGAGTTAAGTATGGAACGCGACTCATATATTAAACGCTAAATTCACTGCAATCTATGGACGTACTTTTTCTAGTCCGTCGAAATGTTTCAAGTAAAGCCAATTTACTTAGATTCGCATCCAGTTTACATGAACCGTGGCCCAGGCCGCAAAAAAAAACAATCATACTTTTATAGTAAAACTCCAGCTGTCGCCATAAATGTATAAATAAATATATTTTTTCGTCCATAATTTCTGCTATTTTATTACAATGGAAATTTCATTGAACACATTAAATTGGTTGGTCCGTTTTCCTGTGACGCTCAATGACCGTACCTGTGATACGAGTTTCACCAGTGCACAAGGACAAGAACATTTTAATGGCGGAACTATTAGGATGGATATGTTTGTTTGTCATCCACATCTGCAAGATTTGTTTAATAAGAAAAATACAGAGCCCCGTCATTTTTGACGAGTCATGTGCTTGGATTCGTCCCAAGTCTAACCTGAAGAAGGCCCACGTAGATCCGCCATAAAGGGAGGTGTAGGTGATCTGGTTCTGCTCGGGCAGGTCGTACACGGACTTGATGGTGCCCACGGAGCGCAGGCCCCTCAGGGTGAAGAATGAGGCCAGGTTGGCGACGTAGTGCGCCGCCACCACGATCACCAGCAGCCACCACACCAGCGTCAGCACCCTCGTTGATGGGGCCCTGTGGTGGAGTCAACACTTACTCACTGCAAGGTGGTTTTGTGGTTGACAGCCATGTTTAGGGTAGCAATTGAATTGGTGGAAGTCAACACTTACTGAACTGCCTTGCTGGCATCAATTTTGGAGGTAGCAATACCTCTGTGGTGGAGTCAACACTCGTTGAACTGCATGGCGGTCGTGTGGTTCACAGCAATGTTGGGGGTAGCAATAGGGAGGTCAACTCTTACCGAACTGCAAGGCGGTCATGCGATTGATAGCTGTGCTGGAGGTCGGAATACTTCTGTGGTGGAGTCAACATTGACTGAACTGCCATGTTGACAGATATGTTGGAGGTAACAATCCTCACTTCGATCGCTTCACAATTGGTCTCTGGGAAATTTGAGATGCAATGTTCTAAATATGGTGCTTGGGAAGGTTTTTCGTAGCTAATTGGCATAAAAATGATGGTGAAGTATGCAACTCAATAATTAAAGATTTGTAAACTGTAGCACTTTTGGAAAATGAACAGATCGGCGTTTTACATTTTTTTAATTGTGTTTTAATTTCCCTTTGAATTGGTTGAAGGCTGTGGAGCCGGAAGTTACAATCCTCTTTTAATAATAGAATGAGTCTGGGAAAATTGTTCGCTGTATCCAAATATAGCTAGATAAGCCTAAATGTATTTTAGCTGAATTTAATTAGCAATCATGCTGCCTGAGCATTTTAAAAAGGTACATGAAAAAAATAGAAAGGTATAAAAATAGGGAATCGGTTTTTAGTAGATAAGTTTCATGACACATGACGATAGTGGGACACAAGATGCTTGTGGTGCACTGGAAAGAATTTTAGAGATCTTTGCTCGAGCTCAAGCTACCTGAGGTACAGTTTAGGTTAGTTAGGGTCAAACTCAGTCTACCTGAGGAACAGTTCAGGCTACTATGGATGAAACTCAGGCTACCTGGACTGAAACTCGGTCTAACTGGGTTGTAACTCAAGCTACCTGGGTTGAAACTCAAGCTGCCTGTGTTGAAACTCAGTCTACCTGGGCTAAAATTCAGTCTACCTGGGCTGGAAGTAGATGAACTGCCTGAAGAGGGTCCCGAATGCGAACCAAGTGGAGTAGCAGAGGGTGAAGGGGGTCCAGGTCTGGGGCTCCTGGTCTAGGGACCCCACCCGCTCGTACGGGCTTACCCTGACGGGGGAATATGAGTTACTGAGCGCTAATGTACAGTATTCCTGCAAATTATTTTAGATAAGAAGTTTATTGTCCAATGTGAGGCGCTCTTATTTATGAAACATGGAATGATATTTTAGATAAATTGTATACAAGTTGAAATGAACCATGGAATAATATTTAAAAGAAATTTTGATGAGATTTTTAACATAGTTTTTTAACAAAATAAAATGTGGGAGTATGAGCCTATTATAATATTCGACAAATAGTATTCGTTGTGCTATCAGATACTAAATGTTGACCAATAAGAAGAAATTAATACCAAATTAATACCAAATTAATACCAAATTAATACCAAATGAACTATAGAGCATGCCCTCAATTTCCTTACTCTGGTATTGATTTCTTCGTTCCTTTCCTCAATAGCAATTATAAATTTTCGAAGAAAATATACGTTCACAGCCTAGGTGATATAATGCGATGAGCGGGATCATTTCACCCTATCAACCCAGTAACGGTCAAATTGATTTGCTTGGGAACGAAGTGTTACGGTCATTTCCTTTTAAATATTCATTCATAAAACCCTATACGGTGTGAAATATTTATCAAAGCATTTAAAATATTTGAACGATGTAAGTGGTTTCCTAATGTCCTTCAGAAGTGACGTTGGTCGATATAAGGTTAATCAGTGATGACAGTGATGACATAACGCAAGTAGGAATATTATGACGATGATAATAGCATGAGAGCCTAGCAGCATCAGTGCCTACATTATCAAGCTCGGAATATGATGATGATAATAATAATAGCATCAATGCTTGAATAATACCAGTACTTGGCCCTCCAGAACCTCAACATTATATGGCAAACCTACCACCATAGGAAGAATAAAATTGTCTAAACTCAGAATTTGGAAAATATTTGATCACTACCTATAACGTCGTTTTATTTATATCATGTATGACAAAGAGAACGTTGTATGCCACACAGCATACATTTTTAAGTATGTATGTCATATTCCATGGCCATTTATACAGCAGGCAATGCTGCATGGTCACACAGAATATAATGCTCTAAGTATATATATCATGTTCTATGGTTATGCAGCTTGCCATTCTGTATGGTCACACAGCACATTATGCTATATGCCACACAGCAGGTGGTCAGCAGGTGGTCTTTTGGTGGTCACACAGCATTATGTACTAGACCTTCACCCCATCAACACTACGCACAAATACCGACCATTACCTACGACACTTATTTTTTCTTTAAAGGGCCCACAATACCTGGACAAGAAGAAGAGGACGATGGCGGTGCCGAGTGCTGCGGCGAGCAGCACCCACCACAACTCCTCAGAAAAGATGCTCAGGAAGCCGAAGAGAGGCCCTGTTGTCTGTGGTCCCGTGTGGTACACCATCAGTCCGATACCTGCCATCGCAACACGTGCTTCTTATACAGCGTTGTTCAACAGGTACTGCTTATACTGCATTGCGCAACGCGTACTGCTTCTGCTGCATTAGTCAGTACTTCTTATATTGCACATTACTCGACAGGTACTTCTTATACTCATTGTGCAACGCGTACTGCTTATACTGCATTGCGTTACGCGTACTGCTTGTACTGAGTTACTCAGCAGGTACTTCTTATGCTGCATGGTGGAACAGGTATTGCTTGTACTGTATTGCGCAACGCGTACTTCTTATACTGCGTTACTAAGCAGGTACTTCTTATACTGCATTGCTGTATTTCCTATTGATGCTTTTATTAAGTTCCTTTTATATATATATTCACGGGATGACATGAACAGTGATAGGTAAAGCGGATCATGGCGTTAAAAGTGGTTTTAACATTACTCTCGAGTATGTTGCGATTTCCGAGCATCTGTATTCGTGGCTCACATGCATACTTGGGACCTTGATGGGGTCTTGGAGTCCTCGAATGCCAGTTAAAGTTCTCTGCTAATTACTCAATCTTACTGAAAATAGCATCGCCGCATTCTGGAGTTTGTAGATAATATTTGCTTTCCTATAAAACATAGAGGAGACAAACACGTGCTTTTGTCTTAATGATTTCATTTAAGGCACCCAGTGTAACTTTTTGCACTTATCATCAGATAAGATGAATGACATTTCCTTAAATTAATACAGGGGCTAGACCAATGCGTCCTATACCCGTCTCCGGAAATTGAGAGACCTGGATTAACTGTGACAACTCATTTGAAATTCCAAAAGCCGTTTCCGTAACAAGGAGCTATACGCCCGTTAACGTAATACAAGCTGAGGTGTCCCATAGTGAACATGGTAAATTGAAAATGAGTGTGATTACGTTTAAAATGTCGAGCTGGTTAGCTAGGAATCTTCTGAAACAAATTCTTGAAGACTATAACATTGTACCTAATACGTACCGAAGCTGTACCATGGATCAGTGAAATCCACAACAGATTCACGAGCCTCGTTGATGGTAATGTCACCGATGACGGCGTCAACGCGCTGCAAGTACATAAGAGCATGAATAAGAATTTGGTGGCAGTTTATTATAATTTATAAAATTTTTCTCGTATCATTTATTATAATTATATATTAGATGCGTTCCGAACAAGTACTGGGCTTTGGGTATAATCCTCTCCAGCCGTTACAAGAGTAGTTTCAGTAGTATAAATATCTGCCGTTATTCCTGGGTCCTTGTAAGTGTTTTTGCAGTTTGTTATGCACTCTGACTCTTACTATACTGAAAATACATCTTTTGATTATTTATTCATTTCTTGGAACTTGAACAAGCTAGTGCTGAAACCGCTTGGATGAAAATCTTCCGCAATCGGCACTACTAAAATATCAATGTAGGTGCTTATAATGACATCATTTATGACTTAGATAGCGAACCACCAAAACTGCTAACTCTTGGGAGTAGGGAAATCACGAATATTTTTAAGCTTATATACAGAATACATCCAGTAATCTAGGACCAATGTGAGGCTGAAGTTACTATTGTGAACAGAACAGGCTGAGTAGATGAATTTGCTAAAGCAGAAAAGTTATTGATGGAGTACATGATAATATACTATGTTGGATTCTGGTAATAGATTTCTACATAGTGCTCATTACTAAAATTTATTTTCAATATATGTGGACCACATACGTAGTGCTGAAGAGGAAGTAGGAGGTGCAAAACCTCCCAAATTTATTTATATTCCTCGGTTTCGTTCCTTTTTAATCATTGTAAGTAATTTATTTCCAACTTAAGATTCGAGTACAAAAGTACACCAATTCATTTTTACAGAGCGAATCCTCACCTGGTTGACCAAGTCTCCTATTACTCCGTTGAACTCCCCGGTCTGGGGATCCTTGGTGCCGTAGAAGGGGTTGATGTCGAGGATGTAATTGAAGCCGATCTCTTGCGCAATCTCGTCCATGAGGTCAACGCTGAAGCCTTCGAAGCGGTCGTTGCCGAACAGCTCCTCGGTGTCGTTGCCCTCTTGTTCTTTGTGCATGACGTAGGGGGCGGACTGTGGGGTGTAAGATGGTATTTGAGGGTAAGGTAGAGGGCGGACTGTGGGGTGTGATACGGTATTTGAGGGTAAGATAGAGGGCGGACTGTGGGGTGTGAGACGGTATTTGAGGGTAAGGTAGAGGGCTGACTGCAGGGTGTGAGACGGCATTTGAGGGTGGACTGTGGGGTGCAAGGTGGTATGTGAGGGGAATGTGAGGGGTGGACAGTGGGGTGTAAGACGATATTCCAGGGTAAGGTTAGAGGGTCCATCCCACTCACCAGCACAGCAGCCACCCTGAGGGTGGGGGTGCGCCCCCCCGTGAGGGTGCGGAGGTCCCGAGGCCTCCTGCTGTGGGAGGTCACGTCTGCGTCAGGTGACGCAAGGGGCGCCTCCGGGCCCGTGCTTGGACTCCACCTGACGGAGGGGAAAGATGAGGATGTAATTTTCTGTTGTGACCCACCGGTGGCCACTGAGGATATTTCCATTACGCTGGTAACCCACCGGTGGCCACTGAGGATATTTCCATTACGCTGGTGACCCACCGGTGGCCATTGAGGATATTTCCATTACGCTGGTGACCCTCCGGTGGCCATTGAGGATATTTCCATTACGCTGGTGACCCACCGGTGGCCACTGAGGATATTTCCATTACGCTAGTAACCCACCGGTGGCCATTGAGGATATTTCCATTACGCTGGTGACCCACCGGTGGCCACTGAGGATATTTCCATTACGCTGGTGACCCACCGGTGGCCACTGAGGATATTTCCATTACGCTGGTAACCCACCGGTGGCCACTGAGGATATTTCCATTACGCTGGTGACCCACCGGTGGCCATTGAGGATATTTCCATTACGCTGGTGACCCACCGGTGGCCATTGAGGATATTTCCATTACGCTGGTGACCCACCGGTGGCCATTGAGGATATTTCCATTACGCTGGTGACCCACCGGTGGCCATTGAGGATATTTCCATTACGCTGGTGACCCACCGGTGGCCATTGAGGATATTTCCATTACGCTGGTGACCCACCGGTGGCCATTGAAGATATTTCCATTACGCTGGTGACCCACCGGTGGCCATTAAGGATATTTCCATTACGCTGGTGACCCACCGGTGGCCACTGAGGATATTTCCATTACGCAGGTGTCCAACCGGTGGTCACATATTAATTTTCTGCATATACTTCACAAAAATCAAATGATGGCACGTTACAGTCAATCGCTTGCACATTTTAATGTTCGAAAATTGAAATTGAGTTTTACTGGAGTTGAAAAATAAACTTGAGGTTAATTCAAGCGGTTAATGCAAGGATACCGAGTATTATTAATGAGTATTGTGGCCACGCCAAACTTGCACACGGGTTATAATGAAGAATGAGTCAAACGTTTCTGTGATGCGTGTCCAAAATTAAATTGTGTTGAACTTTTGATGAAATCGGATAGTGGTCTGAACTTTGTCTACCATGTGTACCCAGCCAACCACATGTACTCAGCCTACCACGTGTACCCAGCCTACCACGTGTACCCAGCTACCATGTGTACCCAACATACCATGTGTACCCAGCATACCATGTGTACCCAGCCTGCCACGTGCCTCATGACCTCTGAAGCGACGCCATTGCTGAAGCTCACAATTGAGAGGCTGAAGTCCGTCCTGAAGCCTTCAGAGTCGAATGAAACATGCCCTGAGTGACCTCCGAAGTCGACCTGGCGGCGGGAGGAAGTTATTCAAAAAGCAAGAAATAACGGGAATTTTCCTATGAATGAAAAAATCGGAAATGGAAACATGGAGCGTGAAGATTTCACCAAAGTTTCTGTCCCAACGACGACCGGATTTTTCAAAATTTTTCCTTGCAAATAAGCATTAAAGGTTTGTCGTTTTAACGATTTTTTCATTGTTCTAAAAAGCGATTTATTTATTGCTCTATAAAACGACTTATTTATTGTTCTACAAAACGATTTATTTATTGTTATATAAAACGATTTATTTATTGTTCTATAAAATGATTTATTTATTGTTCTATAAAACGATTTATCTATTGTTCTATAAAGCGATTTATTTAATGTTCTAAAAAGAGCTCTACTTTTTCAATCTATACATTTGTTTTCGGGCAAATATTTTGAATGTAAATTTAGGTAGTATCAAATTTTACAGCCCATCGCAATTGACAACATTTGTAAGCAATTTTATTGCATAGAACACCAAAAGATGAGATATGATTAGATGTTTTATGAACTTTCATGAAACATGAAAGTTCTGTTTTCATCTTCTCTCGTGAACTTTCGCTTCAATATGAGAGTGACTTTAATAATAAATTTGTTTATTATGAGGAATTTGTCCACACAATTCGTCGGCAGCTGCACGAACATTGAATGAAAAAGACCGGAAATGAAATTGCTGGCATTAAGATTTAGACTGCGACGTGAGCCACCGACAGTCACTGGAGGAGTTTTCATTATCCTGATGACAGACCAGTAGTCACAAACTCAATTTTCATAAATACTTGATCAAAGCTAAATGAAAGAACGATCCAGTTAATGTTTGCGGTTTTTTCACTACAATTTACTTTAAGTTTGAGTTGAATATTGAACTTCAGTTTTACCTGCCGCAGTCAAAGTGTCGACACTGCTGAATAGAGCGTGCAAGCATTGCATGTAACCCAATCTAATGTTTTCACCGGGCATCTATGATTTTAGCCGCCCAAGTGCACTTATTGCATAGGGCGGCCGAAATTATGGAAGCAAAAATTTGCGCTGAGGCATCTATGATTTTAGACGCCCAAGTACAGCTTCAGTAGAGCACGGGCAAAATTGCTAAGGCAAACTTGTTTGCCAGAGCAGCTATGATTTCAGCTGCCCAAGTACAGATCCTGACCAAGTACAGATCCAAAATTATAGAATCAACGGCAAATACGTTATACTGGGAATCATTGAGTTCATCAGCCGCGTTCGGTACGAGCGTGGTCAGAATTTTGCTCTAGTATTGCGAAGAAAGTTTCACATTCTGTTATTTTGTTTGAAGTGACCTAAAATTGGTAGGACCAGCGTTCCTCAAATTATGTCACGCGAGCAAGGTAGAAGGATAGATCAAGGTTTGTTTTGCATGCTTTCCATCATTTTTTCTCTACCGTGTTTATTTTCGGCATTCTTCTCTTCAATACAAAATAATACAGGAATAACAAGAACTTTTCTACGTTCCTAATCCCAGGAGACATTGGTAAAGAATAAATGTAAATCATTATTGCCTCTTCTAAGTTATAGCATTGGCTGATTCAGATTTCTTAAGTGTGCATATACGAAGTACACAGACAATTAATAATAATAATAAAAATATAACATTGGTTTAGTTTGCTTTTCTAACAGCGTGTAGATCTAACACTCAGCCAACTCAAAGATTTAAAACGTAAAACCATATCCTAATTTCTCTCAGTCATATGTTGACAGACGTAACACGCGGTTTAACCCAAATATTTAAAAACACGGACTAATTTTTCCCATTCATGTCAATGTAAACTTAACACGCGACCTACACGAAAATCTAAGAACACTGCATAAATTTTCGCACACACATCTTGACAGACAGATCGCACCTGCGTGAGAGCCGTGAAGAGATCGGTGCCCTGGTCCCAGGTTTGCTGGAGGCGACAGAGGCCAGCCTGTGTCCTCAGCGTGTCGCCCTCTGGCCGGCTCTGCAGCGCCTGCCGCACCGCCTCCACCGCATCCAGCGCCAGCGCCTCCTCCAGCTGTGGGCACGGGTCGGTGATGGGCGTGTGATGTTGGGGTGGGGAAACTGGTGAAGACTGAGGCGACGTGCAAAGTAATATAAAGCAGGGACACTCTGGTGAAGACTGAGGCACAGTTGATGGACACAGAATATTGAGGCTGAGACACTAATGATAGGTGAGACCGTTGATGGGCACACGGAATATTGAGACTGAGATACTAATGAAGACTGAGGCATAAATGATGGGCACATGGAATATTAAGCAGATACTGGAGAGGATTGAGACATTGTTGATGGACACAGGAAAACTGACTCACTTCAAGATGCACGAAAACTATTGAGGACTGACACACTGTCGGGGCACAAAACTGATCAGGTCAGAAAATAATGATAAACTCCTATTGCTTTTATTTTGTAACCAAATAGGCTTAGTATCAGCTCATGGAGCAAGCACAAAATGCTGTTTCAGGATTTCACGACAGTCTTGTCATGAATTTTCA
Organism: Morinoia aosen; assembly: GCA_030386875.1. Taxonomy (NCBI): domain Eukaryota; kingdom Metazoa; phylum Arthropoda; class Malacostraca; order Amphipoda; family Talitridae; genus Morinoia; species Morinoia aosen. Next base: position 33,418,113 of record CM059569.1, on the reverse strand, counting down.
GCTCTAAAGATAGCTCCACGAGCTGAAATGGTTTCACTGAAGGTTTCAAGACACCCGAAGTGAAAATTAAAAGTTTTTGGTAAATCAATAACGGTGTAAAAAGTCTCCAGATAATCAGCTTCACGCTTAAAAACCTAGCATCCAAATCTTGGTTAGTATTCAAATACACTTTTGTTGTAGGCGGAATGATTTTTTTTCTCTCATAGTGTACAAATTTTTCACAAATTTCACTATCCAACATTCTCACGAGAAAAATTACCTAGAATTAGTAACTTAAATAAATTTAAATTTTTTCTGACAATTTTCTTCGGCGGGCTATCGTAGTCTGAAAAGTAAGTTAAATCTTTGTTTCAAAGTCCGTAGACTTTTAAGGTTTATAATTATCATTCATTCAACAACTAATAGTCATGAAGTTCACAAGTCCAGTTTTAGCAGCTTTTTGCTGAAATTCAATTAGTTGACAATAATAAGTAACATAAAATTATAATCTGACGCTATGTATTTCCTAAGCCCCTTGTATGAGGTTAGCCTCACTAAATGTTACACGGTTATCATGACTATTCTTTATTGCATGCAGAAACTCGAGATATATATACGCCAGAGAATTTTCAGTAAGTGATCCTGGCCATTAAAAAGAAGTCACTTATCAAAATCACTAATAAATATGAGCTGGAATACCTTTATTTTTTGAAATGAGAAGTAGCTATGAAAAGGGTTACTTCCAGGTGCTGTTATCAGAAAACGCTATTGGAATGATCATGCTATATGCCATCAGGTACAATTGTACATGAGTCTATCACTCTAACACAGCATACAGTACAATATAGAATTAGCACGTGATGATAACTCCTCTGTGCCCATTTTTGAAAAACAATCAATCAAAATCCTGTCAAATGCTTGGGAGAGTAAGCGTATTTTAAATAAAATACGGAAATCTAAAATAAAAAATTTCCCTTAATTGGAATTTTCCGTAATCTATAATTATAATTCCATCCGCCGAAAAGATCAATAAAGGGCAATTTCCTCACTTTATATTTTAGTCCGTTGAAAACATCATTAAAGACATGTACCATCACACGACACACCGACACAAAGTGCTACAAAATTCTTACATCGATGCCATGGAGCTGGGGGTTGTGTGAGGGGGGTCCGCCCCCCACCCTCACCCCCATGAGGGGCAGCTTGGAGGAGGCGGTCTGCAGGTCCTGCAGATGTGTATGCTGCCCCCCCACACAGGGAGTAAAAATGTATTTTTAATGTAAGAAGTAGAATGAATGTAGGATGATCAAGCAAATTTCAGGTGTAACAATGCAGATGAAGAATATTGGCACGATAAAAAGAAAGCAGAAAGATGATCATGTAAATTTCATGTGTAACAATTCAGAAAAAGAATGCTGGCACGATAAAAAGAAAGTAGAAAGATGACCATGTAAATTTCAGGTGTAACAATGCAAAAAAATAATATTGGCACGTTAAAAAGAAAGTAGAAAGTTGATCATGTAAATTTCAGGTGTAACAATGCAGAAGAATAATATTGTCACGATAAAAAGAAAGTAGAAAGATGATGATATCAGATATAATTATGTAGAAAAATAGTATTAACACGATCAAAAGACTATAAGAGCAGGCGCATCAAATCAATAGCAGTTGTGCGAATTTAATAGAGTAATAAAAACACGATCAGAAGAGCGTAGGACAATGATATGTGAATCCCAAGTGAGGGGATATAATAGAACGAAAACGATAAAAAAATTATAGGCACGCAATAATATTGACTCAGAGTTAGTGAATGTAGGAAAATTACATGAATGCTATAGAAGAATGTCTGTATAAACTTTGTTGATAAAAAGCATTAAGGAATCAATGCGCAAATTTATGCTAAACTATATAATTGAATGGTGCAATATTTTAACGCAGTCGAAAAAATATTCTCAAGTGGCAATAATTATAGAATATAAGCATAAGAGCATAAAAGAATGGCAATGAAACTGCAAGTAAAACAATATATCAGGTTGATATTGTAAATACGTGTAACGGTATACTGAAAAAGGACAACATGAATGCAAGTGAAAAGGATTTATATACATTTCTTGCGCCAAAAGAGTAGCCGTTTTACATAACATTATTTTTCATGTATAAATTTTAGTGTACATTTGTTTCATCCAACATATGTTCTGTATTACGTTAATAAAAGACATATTTTGCATTTGTTTGATGCAATTTTGATAGATCTGCTGACATAATGATTCGATTCACATATTTGTTAAGGGATTTATGAAATGCAGAAATGGTACTGCATATTTCAATGGATACAAATTAGGACTTCGACAATTGTAAAATTACAAGGATTGAATATGTTTCTACTATATTATCACTAAAAAGACTTTGATGATCGCAGAATTATAAAGACTGAATATGTTTCTATTATTTCACCATTAACAAGACTTCGGCAAATATAAAATACAAAAACTGATTATGTTCCTACTATTTCAGTATTAATAATACTTCCACCAATTCATAATCACAAGGAATGAATAAGTTTCTTCGATTTTAGCATTAAAAAGACGTCAATGGTTGTAGAGCTACGATGAATGAATGAATACATATGTTTCTTCTATAATATTTTAGCATTATTAAGCCTTCAATGAGTGTAGAATAACAAGGATGGAAGAGAGCAGCGCTGTCACTCACAGCTGTGGCGACGAGGACCTGGAGAGGCCTGCTGACGGTGGCGCTGCAGGTGCTGAGCAGCCCACGCAGGTGTGGGGCCTCCAGCGCCAGCACCACACGGCTCCCCCGTGTCTGGTCCAGGGCTTGTGCTGCCGCCCTGGGGGGGGGGGAGAATGTGATCAAAAGAGTGAAGAAATTGTGGTAAAAAAACAAAATGATTATGGAGAAAGTGTGGTCAAAGGGGACAAAATGATTGCAGAGGAAGTGTGGTCAAAGGGGACAAAATCATTGTTTAGGAAGTGTGGTCAAGACACAAAATGATTATGGAGGAAGTGTGGTCAAAGGGGGCAAAATGATTATGGAGGAAGTGTGGTCAAATGGCACAAAAAGTAAAGAAATTCTGATACGTTGGTTGGGGGAGAAAAGAAACGAACCGACCTGAGCGGGGGAGACTGTGTAGGAAAGTTGAATGTGACGGAATGAGCAAATATATTGTTGGTCATTGATTTGGGGAGGAAAGGGAAATCACTGCTGAGGATGGGGGGAGGTAGGGTAGATGAATCAAATGTGATGGAAAGAGTGGAGAGTAGAAATTTGCGAAATTATATGTAATGTTGAGGGTGTCAATGTAGGTACATAAATTGATATAGGTGGGTAATGTATAGACGAACAAAGCTCTCTCGTGAGACTGTGATGTATAGGAAGCAAGCAGGCGAGGAGAGTGCTGAAGATGATAAAAATTCTGGACAAAGTGGAATTAATGGGGGACGTATGGCAAAAGCTGAGAATAGACGTAATATCTGAAGCAAAAGGTTCTGAATAATAGAACAAAATTCAACAATTCCTTGTATCAAAACGAAGAAGAAAATTCTGTAAATCATAATATAGAAATAGCGAAACAAATTTCGTAAATAAAACGTGAATTTTCAAAGTTCAAAGGGTAAACCATAATGGGCTAATTTTCGAGAATCAAAATAAGAAATAGTGAATAAAACTCACGTTATTGACCTGAAAAAAGTTAAAACGAATTTCAGGGCATGAAAGCCATAAATTATAGAAAGAGAAAAGCCTAGAGTATGTCACAGGCAGATCTGTAGCTTCAAAACCAAAACTAGCTCCAAAAATATCATTTTTTATCCATCATGTTGTTCTTCCTAAGGTAAAAGATTAATTAAATCCTTCCAACATCTCAATTTGTGTCTGCTTAACTCACATGTAGCTGTGCTTGGCTTGGATTTTGACGAGCGTCACCCTGAAGGCAGGGTCGGTGAGCACGGGCTCCAGCAGTGCGAGGTGGTCCATGTTGTCGTACACCAGCGAGAATGTGAACCACCGCATCTCCCGCAACATGCCTGCCAGTGCCTGCCACACGTACGACATTTCAGTAACCGTCAGATCGGGTTAGAAGGTTACCGGTTAACATTAATATTTATATCCAGGCGGTATTATTTGAGTATTTTAATAAGAATGTATCGTCATGCTGTCAAAAATGCTCATCTTAGCACCTCAGTGATGGTGTTCTTCTCAGGCTCCATGCGGATGGTGAGAGCCTCGTGCTCCGATTCGGGTTTTCCTGTGGGTGTGCGGACGGAGACGCACGGCACTCCGTACACGTGGCAGAGACCGGAGCTGTGGCCGCCGTCCACGATGGCCGCGACGCCTTCGTCCGCCAAGGAACATACTGGAGAAAGGATGTTTTGTTCCAATCATTACTGATGCATATTATCTTGTACATTATCTTTTAAAATGCCTCAATGTTTGGACACTATAACGGTTACCTCTTATCGAGCCTGTACCCATTTCCGACACCTGGGTAAAGTGGGAATTATGGATAAGTTCTCCGATTTCCCTACCGGAGACTCAATGGGTTAGCAAAGTCGGGATTCGAACCGGTGACCCTTTCCGTGGAAGGTGCGCGCGTGCGCTCTAAACTACTCGTCCACGGCGACCACAAATAGAGAGAAAAAAGAAAGAGGAAAAAGAGCATTACTGCGAGTTAGTTGCTGGCAGCAGGTAGTGTAGTCAGATGATTTGCTGCATTCACTCAGTATTCAAATCAAGATTTTTTTTGCATTGTGCTCGCCGTAGCTGAGTGGTTAAGAACGCGCCCTTCCGTGAAGGCGTCGAGGGTTCGAATCTCGGCGCTGTGGCGAATTTCCCCGTTGGGTATAAGGGAAAACTCAAACACAATTCCCCACTCTACCCAGGTGTCCGAAATGGGTACCTTTTTGACCAGGAATAACCGTCATGGCGTCCTGGTGTTAGTTATGAGGCATTTGAAAAACCAATGTACAAGGTGATATGTATTCCAATCAATGAAGCCTGATATGTATCAGGCTTCATTGATTGGAATAAAGTATTCTTTTTTCTCAGTCAGACCACTACTTTGTGAAAGTTTTCTAACACGAAAAGTTTATTCAAGTGGTACACTGTAAATCTGATAATAAATGTGTTAAATACTGTACTCGGAATGATATTCTTGAATCAATGCAAGCTGATCTGAATTATTGAGCAGATGATGAATTCGACCTCTCAGTGAATGTTTATTTTCAGGAATACGGGGGTTGAATTAGGTTACATAGTTATAGGAGATGTTCAAAAGTTCGCCTGTCATCTGCGATGCATGCGCGGAGGAGCCGGCGGAGTGATGGCCTGACCCGTTTGAAGTTACCAGGAGTATCACACAAGGAGTTATTTTCGAAAATAAAAATTCTGACATTGATTTTTCATCTACCCGACGACACTCGCCGTGGGCATCTTTATCTTTGTGGTAAAGTGCAGTAGTCCGCCGGTGAAGTAAATTGCACTGCGGAAAATTTAAGTCAACGTAACTTTTAAACTAGGTACTTTCGGCCATGCCTCTATAGAGTTAAAAATATTTTTTTAATTGTATGGAACATACTGTTAAATTTTATTCAAGGACTTCTGAGACACCCTGTATATACGCTCTTTCTTCGGTGAACGCATGTTAAAAAAATCCTCACACCAAACCCGCAGTTCTGGCAGTTGACATAAAACACGAAGCACCTGCCAACACACACACCTGCTGCAGCCGCGGCCAGGGGGTCCTTGCGAGGGACCTCCCTCAGGAGGGGCAGGACGCGCCCTGCTCCTACGGTCACGTTACGGAGGGCGGCTTCGACTAGGGCGTCCAATGACGAACTCCGGTGCCGGTTTTGGGTGATGTAGCCTGGTGAGCAGGGAAGGATCAGGTCATTAACACAGCAAAGCGCCCCACCGGTGGCCACGGAAGGAATTTTCATCATGCTGCTGAACAACCAGCAGTCATAGATTCAGTTTTCATAAATATTTATTTAAAGTTAAATAATGGAGCGATGCAGTTAATGTTTGCTGTTTTCAGAATTGCTTACTAAGAATGGTTTTGAATTTGAGATGAATGTTGAATATCGGTCAAAGTGTTGAAGGCTGGATCGAGGTGATGAGGGAAGTTTGGTGTATGTTCTGTACTTGTTTGTGAAGTCACGAGTGTGTTTTGTAAATGTGGTTTTAGTGCTCACTTTACATCATATGACCCATAAATAATTTATATTATTATTTATTAAATTTAAATATATTATATGACTAGTAAAAAATTATGACCATTATATGACAAAAGCGTTCAACACTTGTAAACGGTTGGTTTGGTTAGGTAGTAAGTAGCAGATTGGGGAAATCGACTTTACTGTTCGAATACATTGTTATCCATCCAAAGAAATATGAAAATACGATTTCACGATAACATTTCACCGTGTATGACAACAGTTAGTTTTTAAAAGGTTACAAAACCGATGAAATGTCACTGATTTATACCGGTACATGAACTAGCAATTTACTTACTGGTACACATATGGCCCAATACGCGGGGAACGTCTTAAGGTGAATAGGGATGGTGAAATTCTGCTTTAAATAAACATAGGCATAAAATATTCACTTCTGTGAGTCAGGTGACATAGAATATACAAGAGAATATTTAGACTGGGCCTGCCAGAAAATTAAGACTGGGCCAGCAAGGGTTTAATCATGCCATCATGATTAATCGAGTTTAATCGTACATTCAGGAGGTCATGATTAATCAAGTTTAATCACGCAATCAGGAGGTTATTAGCATCAGGATCATTGAAGTTTAATCATGCAATCAAGATATCATGTGTATCATGACTAATCGAGTCTAATCACGCCATCAGGTCACCGTCACCACAATCAGAAGTCAGCACCACTCACCGACGCTGACGTCAGCACTGGCGCAGGCCGTCAGCACACCGAGCGTCAGCACAAGTAGATGGCGTAGATGGGCCATCTTGTCCAACCCTCCCTTTGCTGCCTACTATACTCTATATTTGTACTCTGGAAATACGGAGAACAATGCACTTTTTATCTCTATTAGTAGACCTCGTTTGAAATGTCACTCTCAGCATTATGGGATTAAAATTAGAATCATTGAAACTAAATCATCATTGTTCAAACACCCGATAATTTTTATTTGCGCGATTGGTTTTGGAACCAAAATCTAGCAATCTAAGATCGAGTGTCGGCCAATGCCAGTCCTCTCTTCGGTTCAAAAAGGGATGAACTTTGAGTTCAAAGAACGACGCTTCAAAGTCGTCAAATCTCAATTTGAGTTAACTATAACTGTGAACTTCTCCAATCAATTATAAACAACGGTTGCGTGGGCAGTGACCTCGGTTTGTTGCATTGCCTTGTGGGTACGGTCAGTTCTTGGGCAGCTGGTGCCCTTTAGAACAACTACTGCACCCTTCCAAAAGCTGCTGCTCCTTATGAGAACCTAATGCTCGTAAAAAAACTGATGTCTCCACTCTTAAAGAACTGGTGCTCCTCAGTGAAAGCTGTTGTGCCCTTAGAAGCGCTGAAGTCATTCTAATAAAGTTAATGCCCACTCATAATACCGATTAGCCCCGACACACCTAAATAAGTAAACGATCATCTCCGTAAAGCGCGATCCCTCCTAAACAGATCAGTACGCCTTGGCAAAGCTCATACTCCCAAAAAAGCCGGTGCCCTTTGAGGCAGTCATGGTCCCCGTGATCCAGTGGTCATGAGCTCTCGTCCGTTCAAAGGGTTGTAAGTTCGATACCACGCTGTGCGAGCCTGGTTTTTCTTCTCTTTAGGAAACAGAATAACTCACGAATATTCCTCCCTAAACACAGCTGTATGAAATAGGGGCCAGCTCAACTGGTGGTAACCGTCATTGCGCTAATTCAGTTAATTATAAGAAATTCGGGGTACCAGTATGCGTATGATATGTGCTCAAGTGATTGAAATATAACAGGTGCTCCATTTACTACACCCAATTATTCCTGACGTGATTATTTGTTCGCAAAGACACGAGTTTCCACTACAAAAAAAAATTCAACCATATCGCTGCATGCAACGCATTTCGGAGTAAAAACACAAAAAATGTAATTGATGTAGTATCGCACGGATGGCTAGAACACACACAGATGTTTGTAAAGTCACATCAAAGCACACAGACGATAGTTGTGTGCTACACACACCGCACACTGAACACAGTCCTCGCACTCAGCCCCGCACTGGCGGAGTAACCGTCTGGCGCCTGCCAAGTCTGCCGCAGCCTGCAGTGGCTGCTGCAGTCTTTGCAGTAGCAGCTGTAGGCTGCAGTAACAGCGGCAGTAGCAACTATACAGTAGGCTGCAGTAACAGCTACAGTCTCTGCAGTAGCAGCTGCAGTCTCTGCAGTAGCAGCTGCAGTCACTGCTGTAGCAGCTGCAGTCTCTGTAGGAGTCACCCATGCAGAGTCCCGTGTGTGACAGCTAGGGAAACAACACAATATGAAACACTTGATGCTTCAATTCGACGGTATCAGCGTTAACGGGACTCATGGCGCAAGAAAAAATTGTAGCCAGAATGCATGAGGGAAGCTAGTAGCTAGTTCAATGGGTTAACATTTGGGGGTATGAGGTTTTTTACGTTTAACTTAAGCGCCTTACTTTACTTTTGACATCTTGTGTTCTTTTATTTTTAGGCAGTTATCTAACAGCAGCATCTTTGAATATTCGCGCCCGCCAAGGGAACGTATATTCGGCAGAATGTGTTTCATTAAAGCCTTTCATGAGAAATTAATGATGGATCACTTTCCCCCTGTTTTTTATTTTCTTTTTTAGTAGCTAGCACTGTAGAGGAAAACGCGTTTCGCTCCAAGGCTTAGAATTTAAATGCTGTGCTTCCTTCAAATGAGCTGCAGGCGTCGTATCAATTACACTGTGGGATTGGAGAAGACAAACACTGCATGTGATTCAATATTGACTTCCAGACGCCCCAGTTGTACGCACACGTCACTGTACAGCAGTTGTGCAGTGACCGTTGTACACTGTACAGTAGTTGTGCAGTGACAGTTGTACACTGTACAGCAGTTGTGCAGTGACCGTTGTACACAGTACAGCAGTTGTGCAGTGACAGTTGTACACTGTACAGCAGTTGTGCAGTAACAGTTGTACACTGTACAGCAGTTGTGCATTGACAGTTGTACACTGTACAGCAGTTGTGCAGTAACAGTTGTACACTGTACAGCAGTTGTGCAGCAACAGTTTTACACTGTACAGCAGTTGTGCAGTGACAGTTGTACACTGTACAGCAGTTGTGCAGTAACAGTTGTACACTGTACAACAGTTTTGCTATAGCGGTCACACGACTTGCTTCAACAGTTCCTAAGCAGAAGGAGATATTAACACTCAACTATTATTTCAACAGTTCAGTAAACAGTAATAACTATTTCAACTGAAAACAGTTCCTAAGCAGTAGAAGCCGTGGTACTGTTAGATCTTGGTCCTGTCACTTCTCCCTTTATGCCATGCCCACCCTTGCTCCTCTCAAGGCCTCGTTACTGTGACCTTCAAGCGTTCAACTCCTAAATAACTAACACTCTGACTGCAACGTGAGACACCGGTGGCCACGGAGGGGATTCTCACCAACCACTCGTCACTAACTCTATTTTCCTAAATATTTATTCAGCGCTAAATAAAGGCACGATCCAGTTAATGTCTGCTAATTTCTAAATTCCTTACAATAATTGACTTTAAATTTAAGTTAAATATTGGATTTCAGTTCAACCAATTGCTGTCAAAGTGTTAAGTTGAGCTTCATGAAAATATCTTTCTCGCGTCCACACGAGACGCTCGTTAAACTGCACAGGTATTACTGGCAATTCGCTACATTTTACAATCGAATATGAATAATGGGAAGCCTTGAATTCGTTCCACGTTACTATCTCCAGGTCTTGTTCGTACTCTCGGTCACATTGTTCTCCACAACCTCTATTCTCGTGATTCTGTTTTTCTTGCGTTACTGTATTTCTTGTGATTTTGCGGTTGAGCATAATGCGCACATCAGTTCAATTCTCCACATACACACACACACAGACACACACATGCCGTCTGCACTGCCTTGTGCAGACACATCCCCTGCCTTGTGCAGACACATCCCCCTGCCCTGTGCAGACACATCCCCTGCCCTGTGCAGACACATCCCCTCTGCACTGCCCAGTGCAGGTGCAGTACGCACCCAACAACATCTTCCGTTGTTGGCAACCGGCACGATGCAGCTCTTTATTGCGATGATCTTTAGGAACCCAGTTCGGTGTTCATGTTCGAACCGCTTTCGTTTAGTTCTTTCTGTACATTTTTGGTCTCTTTCCTGCTTCCTGTGCTTGTTTAACGGGCTTAACCAACGATTATAAAATTACTTGGCAGAAAGAATATTAAAGCATGAGAATGTTTGCATGTAGCGAGCTAGGTTCGTTCTACTTGGCACTGGATATACAATATTTGCTTACATCTCCATTTCTAACAGTAGTTATGTTAGACACTCATATGCCCTAATAAAGGTTTACAGAATGTCGTTAAACAAATGTCGATGCTGCTCATAGTTAGAGATTAGAGGTCATAAGATCGAAAAAATTACCTAATACAATTAGGTAATAACCAGGTTCTCAATCATTTGCTATCATGACTCGTCTTTCATAAATGTGTTGGAATAATTTACAAAAAGTGCCCTTCCGTTTCCTATCAAAAAATAATTTTTTAAGATCGAAGACTCCTATTTTTTAAGTTTCAGCACTGAAGATGGAATTGTAATATTCCAAATCGTTTGCAAAGAAAAATAATTAAATCATTCATTTTAACATAGGTTTTTCTTTTTATGTTATATGACTCCGTTGTGAGGTTTAAGGAGAAAGTAAACACACGATCCGCAAGAATAACTCTTTTCGTTCAATCAGAAAGGAATCGTTATCCTGCGTAGTTAATACAAAGTGGCGTTCTCTTGTAATTGCGGAGAAACGCCCGATTACGTTAAAACGTAAAGAAACTAGTTGAACAAAAAACATCGCTGTACTCGTAGAAACGTCGAAGTTTTTAGGAAAGTGGAACAGACACTTCAACGCGTAGCCGAAAGCTGAAACAAAAGAAAACTTGCTCAGTGAGCTAATTCTTCCGGCTGCCAACCTATTTATACAATATAAGCACAGTGTTTCAGGGTCTCTACACGCACTAGTCAGTCACAAACCTCGCCTAATTTACAGGTGACAACGAACAAGTCAGCGGGTCGACGCACAACAAGGAAAAGGTTGCCGACGTTCCAGAAGCGTCATTTGCGGCAGAATAAAACCAGAGCCTGGTTAATATACGGAGCACCGGTGCTGTAGTTTTCTACGGAACAAAGAGTTCGGCGTTATAAAGAGCTTCCGAAATTACGGTGTAAAGCATTAATGACACAAGTTCAATGTGTAGCCTATTCAGTACGGTATTTACCTTCGAATTTAATGGATGCGAAGATAATTTCAGTCTAGGAAGAGGAAATCAGTAGAAAAGAGGCTTGCCAGTGTCTACATAAATAAAGTAATAGGTAACGAAACAAGACTTAATTAAGGTTAGTACGTTAGACTCAAAGTTAATTAAAGATCTAAACTGACAGACCTAGAAGTTCTAACGTGCTTGAAGGGCAAACGTAACATAAGGAAAGGGAAGGGTTGTACAAATTAACAAGTAGGTGAGTAGAAAGAGGTGTCCTAGATACAGAACCGCCCGGTAGCTCCGGTCCTCGTGAAGTGTGTAATGCGTCTGTTAACTTAAAGCAAATCTCACGCCTCCACGCCTTCCGTTGACTTGTTAAGGTTCTAATGAAATTCGTCACACCGTATAACATTGTAGAGGAAGCACCAAAGATATCCCAGACCACGCTGCAGCAATAACTCGCTGTCTGCAAGTTGTCTGACTAACTCCAACGTCGTTTGTCAGACTGCCGTGATCCTAATTCTTTCTATTGTTGCGTAGGTATCTGTATATTGACTGACACACACACACACACTCGAGGACAACAGGGGGCTGTTGACAGATGTGTGAGAGGAAGTCACTCAGACGGCGACAACGTCGTGTACTGCATATGTTAGAGCAGTGGCGGCGACAGCGTCGTGTACTGCATATGTTAGAGCAGTGGTTTTCACCCTTTTACTCCCACGCCTCCCTTAAGAGGAAATTGTGTACAGATGGGCTGTTAAATGAGAGCTCGCAACAATGAATATTGTAAATAGATCCCTAAACATATTCAACTATGAAAGTTCACTCTTTTGTCGAAAACATTACTGGAAAAAAGCAGGCATTACTCTGGAGGCTCCCGCCTCTCCCAGAGGGGCGCACCCCTCAGGTTGAGAACCAATGTGTTAGGGTGTATATAGAGTCACCAGCTGTCATGAGTGTGACCTGATTTCGCTCAATGGAAAGAACAGCGTCATAACTTAAAATTTTGGAAAATTGACTTACCCATAAATTTACCATTTCGTACTACGTATTTTGGTAAAACCGCCAAAATTGTACCTTCCAAATTGACTGAGAGGAAGGATTCCTTGTTTCGATCAAAACTAATTCCGTAAAGCAGTTTGCAAAGTTAAGATCATTTCTCATAAAAAATTAGGAATTTCGACTTGTGACGCTGTCCTTCCCAATGAGCGATTTAATCGAACCTGAACCTGATGATTCATTTTTAATATTTATTCTTCTACTTTTATCATTTAATATTTGAACCTGATGATTTCAGAGTATGATTTTATTCATTCACTTGGAATAAGCATATAATAAAAAATTAAATAACTGATACGTAAATGAAAAACACAATCAAAAACGCCACACAAGTTCAGCTCGACATACACACATCCCCTCTGTCTTGTTTAATCCAGACTCATTCTTATTGCCTTGTCTTTAATAACTCAGCAGTAAATGGAAAACACAAACAATAACACTGCACCAGCTCAGACACTACACACACACAGCTTCTCTGCTCTGTCTTAAATAACTCAGAAGTGAATAAAAGAGACAATCTATATCACTCACTTCTAAATCACACCACTGGAATAACATCGCAGCTTAGAACATAACTCATTGTGATTGTGTCTCAGGAATGGATGTAGGCGGTATCTATTGATCCCTATTCTATTCAAGGCAGATCTATTGCTAGCAAATTAATACCAGTATATTTCGCTCAAATAAAGCAAAGAAAAATTGAGAGAGAGTGCTTCTTACCCTCGTTTAAGGCTAGCATCTAACATCGACTTGTCTTCAAGACAATCAACCAAATTTTCAATTGATCGTCAAAAAAGTACAAAAAACACGGATTTTCAACCCTTCACCGTCCAAGCGGATTTTAAAAATCCGTTTAGATAACTACTTACGTTCATCTCATTTCTTGTGGAATTCACACCTCAATATTTTGTGTGAAGTTCACTACCGAGGAGCAGTTCCAAAATCACTGTGATGTCTGTGACAAACAGATTTCAGAGCCAGTCTGGTGACGGATGTGGTGATAGATGCGGTGCAACCAAGAAAAATAAATCAGACAAAGAGAAAACAAAAAGACAAGTGCAGATTTAGAGGTGAATCGAAGAATAGAAATAATCAGAAAAAAAACAAAAGAATAAGGGCTGATATACAGGGTGCGCCAGAGAAACTTACTTATTTGAAAGGTCAATAAAAGCAAAAGTACTGCAGTTATTGTTTTATTGTCTTTTTTATTTGAGAATACAATATCCCAATTTTGTTTTACACTGTTTTGAAAATGACATCGGCTAAATGGCGACCCCCATTGCGCATACACTGATTAAGTCGATTTTTGAAGTAAACTATCCATCACATGGAATCCCATCACCGTTCAAACTTTGAGATTTGGCTCCACGCAATTTCTTTTTATGGGGTTATTTGAAATCGCTGGTTTATGTCGATCGACCACGGACAATAGCTCACCTCAAAAACAACATTCGCGATGCCATTGCCAACATACCGATTGATATGCTGCAAAGAGTGGACACGCACTTCAAAAATCGACTTAATCAGTGTATGCGCAATGGGGGTCGCCATTTAGCCGATGTCATTTTCAAAACAGTGTAAAACAAAATTGGGATATTTTATTCTCAAATAAAAAAGACAATAAAACAATAACTGCAGTACTTTTGCTTTTATTGACCTTTCAAATAAGTAAGTTTCTCTGGCGCACCCTTTATATAGAGTCGTGGCGAGGCGTAGAAATAGTCCGACAAAGAGAAAGCAAGAGGACAAATGCAGGTGTAGAGGTGTAGCGAGGAGTAGAAACAATCAGACAGAGAGAAAACAAAATAATAAGGGCAGATTTAAAGGTGTAGCGAGAAGCAGAAATGAAGTAGGAAGGAACACCCCAGACAGAACTATAATTCTATTTTGGTGCAGCTATCGAGGAGCCAAAATAAAGTAAGATATTTTGACATCAGACAGAACTATTCCAACTGTCATTTTCTTTTCTGTTTTTTTTCTGTTCATTCTCAACTTGTAACATTACCTAACTCATCATCTCTTTATTATTGTAAAGCATACATGTAAAAACTATACATTTGTTGCGCGATCATCCATTTCTATTTAAATAAAATGCCTATCAACTAATGACCTTTATGTTGAAATTGTTTAATTAGAAATACAAATCTTATGATTTTCGTGGCCCTCATGCTTATATATATATTTTTTCTCATGCTTCCTTAAAATGACATTTTTGAACATCGGCCGAAACAAGCGATTCATATATTATTTCCTGGCGTCAAGAACTGCGAAATTTTGTGTCATGTATATGTAAACTGTCAAAAGTGTTTTCACCTCACAATGAAAATGCATCGTCCATGAAGTTGGGTTTCCTCATATAATTATCATTATAAGATTAAGCAAGATTAGGAGTACATAGCCCTCAATCATTTCTTTCCGACTAGTGACATGAGTATTACAATACTCATGTGTGTGTATCGCCTAAGTGTATTAACTTTAAGATATTTTAAAAACCAATGATGGCACTTTTGTACTTTCTCTATTGGAAATAAAGTGTTTTTCTATTCTTTTCTTTTTTTCTTTCTTTCATGTAGCAAAGGCGGAAGCCGATACACTCATTTGCTCGTGACCTCATCTTAGCGGTACTTTTTTCAATTGAAAGAGATGTGTAATTATGTTCTCTTCTGAAGTTCGCTTTAGCGATTTTTGATGACAGATGAATGTGATTCAATCCAAATGCCTGTTATACTGTAATATTTACAGATGCAACGTCAAGACATGAGTTGTTGCAAAGACATGAGCCCACGATTGTTGCTGCAAAAACTACAACTGATCTCGAGAGTGAACGAGAGGATTACGAAGAATTTAGCTGCGTGGGACCAAGATGGTGAGGACTGCAAACGTGTTTAGCCTACACGTACAGGACACGTAAGTCTGCACGTACAGGACAAGTAAGTCTGGACGTACAGGACACGTAAGTCTGCACGTACAGCACACGTAAGCTTGCACGTACAGGATTTGTACAGGGCACGTAGAGGACACGAAAGTCTGGATATACAGGACACTTAAGTCTGCACGTACAGGACACGTAAGCCTGCACGTACAGGACGCGTAAGCCTGCACGTACAGGACACGTAAAGGGCCGCTTACACTAGGGGACATTTCGGCCGGGAGGCGCGACACGTGTATACGAGGCTCATCACTGAGGCTCATACTTGTGTGTGTTCATACTAATTTCCCTATTCGCTCTGATCGAATTTGTAATTCACGACACTCAAGAGCCTCGTAACTACCGTGGTGAATAGGGAACTTCGTGTAAACGCGCACGAATATGCGACTCGGTGGTGAGCCTCGTATACACGTGTCGCGCCTCACGGCCGAAATGTCCTGTAGTGTAAACGGCCCTTAAGTCTGCACGTCAGCCGTAAAACAGTGCGCAGCAGCTGCATGGGCCGCTGCCAACTGCCGCCGCAGCCAAGCAACAAACTGCAGATTAAAATAATGCAAGTAGAGATTCCCGGGTAAAAAACAGGACCTTCGTATGAACGCTTCGCGGTGATATTCACTCTTTTTAAAAGTGATGCTCAATTTGCATTGCACTATACTCACTCTTTTTAAAAGTGATGCGCTCTGAGTGATGCTCAATTTGTATTGATTCAGCATTTACTCACTCTTTTTAAAAGTGATGCGCACTGAGTGATGCTCAATTTGCATTGCTTCAGCTCATAGTCAATGTATCCAAATGACAGGATGCGGGCATCACCGGAAGAGGGGGTGAAGTGTTGCCGAATGGGCGAAAGGAATTTTTGGATTTTGGAGTTGATAATTTATTAGAAAAATAATAAGCTTCAATTCCATTTCCGGGCACCACAGATAAAGTACCACTAATTGTGGAAAAACGACTTCCATTCCGTTGCATTTAACTAACAGTTTTGATGCTCATCATAGTCGACAGGAATAAGTAAGATCAACATTAGAATGACTTAGCGAACGTAAAATAAAATAAATTTCTATTTTCTAGCAAACATTTCAGGAATTGAAACTTAGAAATTGAAACACAGAAACTGAAACTTAGTGCCGCACTCTAAATGCAAACGATCCTTTTGTACATATTATTGTTCATTTTTTATTAACTTGTGCTTCTCTCTAAATCCTGCGTCGACACTTATCATGTGTACTACGATAACCATGTATGAATAGCAATTAAGGATCTAAATCATTTGTTTCAACACTCAACATGGGTATTACGATAACCATGTATAAATAGCAATTAAGGGTCTCTATGCTACTGCATTTGAATGCATTTTTCGCTTTTATTTCAATACTTGTGCGCACTAATAAAAGTGTTTTTCAAATGAGCGTCGCTAGGATTGTGTTCTCTTAGTTCAAAATCAGATTAGGCAAGGAGAGGAACTCATTTTATTGTGCTTTTCTGTCAATTTTTTGTTTCAACATTGTACACGGGTATTACGATACCAATGTGTTAGAATCAGTTAAGGATGTTAATGTTAAGGAGTTTTAAAAACCAATGTATCGACATTCCATGTTTGCACTTTATTGGAAATAAAATGTTTTTATTTTCTTTCTTTTCATACGCTGTTGAAGGGAATAGTTTAGTTGAACAAATTTGATGATACGAATTAGAAATTGATGAACGTTGCGTAGGGTCGTTCCATTTGCTGACTTTAATTAACAGTTGAAAACTGTTCACATTTACATATTTATCACAGAATGGCGCTTTAATTTTCCTATCTACACTAAAATTTTCCATTTTACATGGGTTTGACTATACCCTTGTGTAAATATCAACTAAGGTTCTTAATGTTAAAACATTTCTAAAACAATTTTTATACGTTTCACATATCAACCTTATCGAAATACGGTTTTTTTCTTTTCTTTTCCTTCTTCTCCCACCATCCTCCTTGTTCTCCCTCAATCTTCTCTTGCGTCACAATCTTCTCTTGCGTTCTCCCCCAATCTTCTCTTGCGTTTTCCCCCAATCTTCTCTTGCATTCTCCCCCAATCTTCTCTTGCGTCACAATCTTCTCTTGCGTTCTCCCCCCCCCCCCCCCCATCTTCTCTTGCGTCACAATCCATTCATAAGTGACGGTGCGAACCTGTCGTCTGCCAGAACATTACTCAAGGAAATTGTCATTTATGCAGAGCCCTTTATTGCTCCGAAGATTAATGTTCACTTAACATTAAACTTAAGAAGATTTTTTATATTTTCGTAACTCTCAAGAGTAGTTTTTTTAAATTCTTCGTCTCACTCTAGCATGACAACACTATAACTTTCTTCTAATTGAGGTATGAAGGTCCATTTAAGCCTTACATATTCCAATGGGTCATGAAAACTTTTCAATATGATAGCAAGGACAATTTAAGCCCGGTGTTAGTTGGAACTCAATTCAGGAAGCTTCTTTTCTAACTTTTCAGCCTTACGAAATAGTTCAATTTCTTCACGTGTAAGTTTGTTTAGAAGTGCACCAAGCATTTTCATACTAAAGTGACGGTGTATTATAAGTTTGCGTGTATTATAAGAACCTTAAAATCAGTGACCAATTAGTAAAAATTAATCTGCCTGCATCTGGGGTCAATGATCTGGACAAGGCCGGTGTGATTTATCAATTTAAATGTAACCGAAGAGAATGTAAGTCTATTGATAAACGTTACATTAGCATGACCAGAATGACCCTGAAGCAAAGATTAAAAGCTCATAAATATCAAGGTTCCATTTTCAATCATTTCCATGTTGACCATAGTGGCAAACCATCCAATGAAGATCTGTTCCCTTACACAAAAATTCTTTATAATGTTATGAAAAAAGATCATATTAATATAATTGAAGTATTACACATTCATGAACTTAAACCTTCCCTTAATGAAAACACGAATTATTTTTTCGCTCTCAAACTGTTTAGCAGAACTTCAGCTAGCTAGGTGCGACGAAGCTGCTCGACCATTTTGCTCTTGTCTCTCGTGTGATGAACATCTGTTTTTGTACAATATATTTAGTCATACTACTATTTCTGTGATAAAAAGGTTGTTATTTTGTCTAGTCGCTGTCGTCTATTGTGATCTGCTTATCTAGTCTATATTACTTAAGTGTTAGTTTTTGCATTTTTTTCCAATGTGACTGAAAATTATTCTGTTTTTTTTTCCAGCCTGAGGATGATGTTTGACACGTCGAAACGTTGCATTTTATAATTAGACAGAAATATAGATTTTTAATGAATTGTTGTATTTTAGTACGAAAATGCTAGGTGAATTTCATGAAGCTTCATACACATTTGTCAAAATTTTTTGTTCAGGTATTTCTGAAGGCCGTTTCGGAAAATGAGTCTCATTTTGAGTCTGATGAGCTTTCGTAAAACTTCTTCATAGGGAAGAGCGCAAGAGCGCATTAGATGAACATTATACTCGGTTTTTACCAGTTTGACCTTCTTCTGTCAAAAATCGGATCAACAAAGCAGATTTCCTTCGGCTAACGCGCTGTTCGGAATGCGCACTGCACTATATACTGTACACAGAAAGTAATAAAAAAAGAAAGAAAAACAGTCAATTTTGAATTAAGATTTTACGAAAACCATTATTGGATATCAAATAGACATTACTGGGACACGTATACAGTTGAGTGGGCATGCGCGAAAAATCCAACCCTGCATTTGACTCACGCGTTACTCAGTGAGCGTTACTGCACTCCTACTAACGTCAAAAAAAATGTTTTCTTTTCTTTTCTTTCATCACCGAGAGAGCATTTAATCAAATTTAATATTTAATCGACAAAGAAATAAATATCCTAAATACCCTGGTTTTCACAGCGATGATAAACACAAGACACGTACGTAAACACCCAGAAAAATGGTCAACTCATTTATGATGTATCAATTTTTCGCGTTCGTTTTGTTCTTTTAAAACCCAGAAAACTCTTCCATCTCACTGTCAACTTTGTTCAGTTTAATATAAAGAAAATGCAGGAATGGGAGCATGAGATGCGATCGTCCTCGATGCCTGACATTGTCACGTCAATGTGTACAAATGCTCAATAACGCCAATCAGAATGATTAGTATTTCCTACGTACGATGAGCGAAGCTTTTGTTGAAGAAGAAGTGCAACAAATACAACTAGGTATCGTTGTCACAAAAACTCAAGAATGATGAGCGCGTAGAAAAACGTAAAGAATGCTAACAGAATGCTCGGTTCGGTTGACAGAAACTTAGAATTCAAGGTGAA
Source organism: Morinoia aosen (assembly GCA_030386875.1). Lineage (NCBI taxonomy): Eukaryota > Metazoa > Arthropoda > Malacostraca > Amphipoda > Talitridae > Morinoia > Morinoia aosen. The sequence goes on along the minus strand of CM059569.1, from coordinate 33,398,403 downwards.
GGAAAACGAAAAACAGTTTATTTCCGAAAAAGACGGTACATCATTGGTTTGTAAAATATCTTAATGTAAATACACTTATATAATGCACACACATGAGTATTGTAATATCCATGTCACTCGTCGAAAACAAATGATTAAGGGCAATGTTCTCCGTGGCACAGTGGTTAAGGGATCAGCCTTGTATGTTGGAGACGAGGGCTCGTATCCCGGCGCTGGCGCGGAGATTTTCCCCGTTGGGTATAAGGGAAAGCTCAAGCACAATACCCCACTCAACCCAGGGGTCGGAAATGGGTACTGGCTTTACGGAGGAACCGTCATGGTGTCCTATAAATAGGGTTAGTTATAAGACATTGGAAAAACCAATGCTCAAGATCTTATGTATCAGGCTTGACTGGAAATAAAGCATCCCAAAGATGCCGATGTTTTTTTTAATGTATTCCGAATGTTGCTTAATGATTGTTGTAACTACAATTATTAGAGAAAACACAATTTCATTAACGATGCATTTTTTTTGTGTGGGAGAAAACACTTATGACAGTTTACACGTACATGACATAAAGCTTTGAACTAAAGAAGATGCTATTTCCTCTTTAAATGAAACGCATCAGGACAACCTAAAATAAGCAGTGCAACTTTTATCTCAAACTCCTTTATGAGTTATCGACCAAATACTAAGGTGAGGTGAAAATACTTAAAGAACCCTGTGACCTCAACTATTATGATTGCTTTTTGGCTATAATTAATCTTCCTTGACCAATGAAAACTGTGAGGCAAAATAATCTAGACCCACAAATATCACACCGGCTTAACGTTTGCTGAACCACTCGAAAAATATCTTCCATCATGTCAGAGAAATCCCGGTTAAATTTTCAGAATTTTAAGCTCGGGAAGAATCGTTTCTGATCAAATCGACGTCTTGACGATAGCTAGGTTGAAAATGTCCCAGTGTTTTAAAAATCTGTTTCTGTTCATATACTACACCCTCATAATGTACGAGTACCGTGCCTTTGCCATAGTATGAGCTATGCTTCATCAGAAAGCATTCTCAATATAGTTTGAAATAAAAATATGTAACGGTTATAAAACGTGTCGTCCCGGCGATGAGAGATAATTAGTATCAAATCATGAAATTAGATACATGTGAAACGGCCTTTTTCTTAAGTTGAAGTGAATGGAAAAAGATAAGAAGAAAACATTTTATTTTCAATAGATATATACAACACATCATTGATTTTTAAAATGTCTTAACATGAAGATCACTAGTTGACAAAAACACATGGATATCACAGTACCGATGTCAATTGTCATACGCATGAGAGAGGAAAATATGAAAATGTCGTGGATTGGTTCCAGTGCCTGATGATTCACACCTGCGTGACTGTTACCTTTTCTTCGTGCCGCATTTCCCTCCTCCCTCGCAGAGATAATAAGGGAAAATGTGAAAATAACGTAAAAATCACCAATCAGTGTATACAGAAATACCAATTGTCTTTGACTTTCCATCTACATGCATTTTAAAACCTAGATTACACATCAAGGGGAATGTATTTATCCATGTTTTCCTCTCATTCATTTGTTTCGACCATTGACATGGGTATTACGATATCCATGTATGTATACCTCCTAAGAATTTTTGTGCTAAGACATTTTAAAAAACAATGATGGTCTTTGTATCATCTTTATTGGAAATGAAAGGTTTTCTTTTCTTTCTTTCCTCACCTTTTGTTCCTAGACTCTTGAACGCTTTCCTAACTCTAGTGCTGGTGCGTGATTGGGACGTGATGACATTAGACTTAGGAACCCAAGAATAAGCCGCTTGGCATGATCATACCGCCATATTCTGTTAAATTTCATTCTAACTCTGCCCCCCACACACACATACACACACACACACCGCGGTAGTGAGAAGCGTTGCCAAAGTGTTTCCTGTATAAAATAAAACGCTCTGCGCTTTTCTCTTCGTTGCGCTAACGCTAACCTCAACTATTGAGCAATGTGTTTATAAAACATGGGAATTAGAAACATGGCACCGCTACTCAACAATATTTTTAGATTACATTGGGGGTACAGAAACTTCGAGTACTGTGTTTATTGATGTAATTCAAGTGCATCATTAAAAATATGTTATTTTTGACGTTTAGGTACTTGTTCTGACTTCTAAAATCTGTTTTGTGTCCTAGAAATAAAGTTTATACGTTCAGAATTTTCATATTCAGTTGCATATGTTCAAATTTTCACACCATGTGTACAGCGAGTTAGTTAATTTCAAGTTAATTGTGCATCTCTTTATACACTCGTTTGCATATACAAAGAATAGGTACTAAATCTCAAATCCAACTATGTCTACATCTAATGTAAGCGTGATATTTTTTAAACTATTTTTTACATTAAAAGAACCTAAATCTGTCGCAGGTTTTTATTTGATTTCATGTAAAAATGTCTTTATATTTTGGGGAATAACCAGTGAATTAGAACCCAACACTTTAAAGTACTTTGTCTCTAACTTGGAATTTCCTTTATTTCTGCCACGAAAATTAGAGCTTAGATTATTTTTTCACTTTCACTTTACCACCTCTCATTCGCAAGTACACTAGCAGTGTAATAATTAATTTAATGTAGCACTCATGAGATTTTCTTTTCATTGCAAAGCAAATAATTATAAATAAAATATGACACAGGTTTTTAGTATATTAAATAAGTACATTAAGAAAGAAAGAAAGAAAAAAGAAAAGAAAAAACATTTTATTTCCAATAAAGTACAAACATGAAATGTCGATACATTGGTTTTTAAAACACCTTAACATTAACATCCTTAAATGATTATAACACATTGGTATCGTAATACCCGTGTAAAATGTTGAAACGAAATGATTGATAGAAAAGTACAACAAAATTGAGTTCCTTTCCTTGCCTAATCTGATTTTGAACTAGGAGAGCACAATCCTCGCGACGTTCATTTGAAAAACACTTTCATTAGTGCGCACAAGTATTGAAAAATGAAAGCGAAAAATGCATTCAAATACCTTAGCATAGAAACCCTTAATTGCTATTTATACATGGTTATCGTAATATCCATGTTAAGTGTTGGAACATATGATTTAGATCCTTAATTGCTATTCATACATGGTTATCGTAATACACATGATGGTTGTCGACACAGGATTTAGGGAGAAGCACAAGTTAGTAAAAAATAAACAATAATATGTATAAGAGGATCAACTCACTGCTTCAAAAAAAAGTTGGCCCATGGGTCGTGAAATATTCTGTATTCAAAACATTAAGTCAATAACAGATACGATGACCATAATCTATGGCTCCGGATATTTAAAGAATTTCCCTTTCTTTCTCGTGCATTGGATTGTGTACGAGCACAGAAATTTGTGGTCGTCTCAACAAGCTGCTTGCGTGTACCTGTGCGAGCGAGCACGCCCCTCTACCCTAAGCACCTCAGAGGTCTTATAAGCGGTGAGCTCTTTAGGGCCCGCGCATTTGGTCCGCATCCCCACCTGTACTACATCCTCACCAATAAACGTCGCCTTTAACTAGCGTGATCTCTAACCTCTGTCTGCCTATATATACCCCACCACACACGCTTCAAGTGACCAGCGGTCACCCCATGCAACGACGGGCTTCGAGGAGCCTTTTGGATTGGCCTAAGAGCGACGTACCACCAACCAATAGGACACGTACCCAGCGCGTTATCACACTCACCAGACCCTATATAAGGAGATACAGAAGAAGCTCAGCCAGTCTTCTCACAGTGGCTTTGATCTTCACAACATTCACCAAAGATGCTCTTCCAGAAATAGTCTCTACTGCCTCTACCGCCGCTTTGCACTCAATAGTCACACTATACCGCCTTTCGTGCTGGAACTCCATGTCACCTGACGGTCCTCCAAGACGTCTCTTGGGGCTTTACTACTTGACAGCAATTTTTTCCTCCTGTACCATCACTGTCGATGATATTCATAATAGATAGACATTGATTCCACTTGTGTTTTCTTACCCTGTCGGAGTAGTTGATACCTCAGGCAGTCGCTTCGACATTAATTTTCAAATTCCTTTGATATTCATAGTCTGCCCGGAGCGTGAAGTAGCCTGAGGAAAAATACCACACGTCATTATTTCACTATAATTAAAAATTACTGATTACTGGCACAGATTTCTCATATATGAACATTTTTAATAATGAAGGCATCTACGGATGCTTTATTTCCAATCAAGCCTGATACATATCACCTTGTACATTGGATTTTCAAATGCCTTATAACTAACGCAAGGAAGCCATGACGCTTTCCCCCGGTCGAGACCGGTACCCATTTCAGACACCTGGGTAGAGTGGGGTACTGTGCTTGGAATTTTTCTCCTATACCCAACAGAGAAAATCGCCACTGCCAGCGCCGAGATTCGATCCCGGGTCTCCCGCACGGCGGCAGAACCCTCTAGCCACTTGGCTATGGCGGCATTTTATGTCTAAAGCTCTCATTGCGCTGCAGTTTCCCACTTTATTCGCAAACAAAACATATATTATTATTTTTGATCAATGACTGGCAACAGTGATAACATTTATATCTGTTCTTTTGGGATGATGTCACCATTGATAATTAAATGCAAGTTTATATCTTTAGGGTAACTTATTTGTTTACGTTTTACAGCTGATTTTGAATGAGCTACAGCTGCAACTTGTAAGATGGTTATCGAACTCGGTTCTGACTCGTGTAACTACTTGAGAATGCCAAATTAATTAGATTCATGTGTACTTTCTTTAAAATTTCTTATGATTTATGAAATTTTGGGCACTTACGAAAATAGTTTCTGGAATGTCGACATATGTTAGGTTCGTTTGTGACAATGTCAACTCTCAACGCTTCTACCTAATTCCATCACGATTTTCGATACAATTCTCAAATCTGTCTATTTTTCTGGATGGATAATCAACTGGCCTAATAGTTTTATCAAATTTTCGAGGCCAGTAATATTAACAGAAGAAATTTCTATTGGAGAAAATTTATAATATTCTAACCAATGTCCAGCAAAGTAAATGATCTGAATTGCAATATTGTGGAATTTTCATGTCCAAAGCAATTTTTTTCCGATTTGATGTTCAAAAATTGAGGTAGTAAAATTTGAACAAAAAATCAAAATCACTGCCATTCATGAAAATTTCTTCTTTCTTGATCATGCAACCCATCTGATGCAAAGTTTTTGGTAACCTAAAAATATCTTTTTGTCTCCATAAATCTTATTGCACTCAAAAAAGTAGATTGATGCATAACACTGGAGCAGCAGAAAGCTGCAAAAAGTACAGTTACTAAAGCTGAATGTCACCTTATAAAATTAAATCTAATAATTCTAATTGACACGTTTACTGCGTAATGGTCTACATGTGTACTGAGAGGGAAATTGCTCACTTCCGTGCTGGTATCAATGCACGACATTTTTATGTTTTGCGATGTTTCTGCTAAATAATTGTTATAATTTATGAAGAAATAATTGTTAGGTATTTCATATTCATTAGGAAGAATTAAAATTTATTCAAGCTGTAAAAATCGGTTTCTCTATTCTGCTACTTACAACCAAACCAACCATTAACAACCATGCAAACTCAGTGAACGTGTTAACTGGCAATGTAAAACTGATGGGTTGCTCTGAAAAAAGTAATTTAAGGTACGTCTGATGCTATACCTTTTGAAGATCTCTGCTAAAAGTCTAGTATTATTTTTTTATCTCATTTAAATGCTAAACTAGAAAAGATGTTCAAGATAAACAAATTTTTTAAATCTGGATATTCAAATGTTATTTATTATTTATTTTTCTCCAAACGTTTGTATGGTTTGGAAAATGATGCAGTGCTCATATCTGCCAACTCCACATTTTAATTTGGTTAGAGAAATGGCTTATGTTGAAAAAAAAACTTAAGGATAATATTGAACTTGAAAAAATTTGGAAAAGGTTTTTCTTTTTCAATAAGTCAATAATTTATGTCAACATAATTTATTCTTCAGTAAGTTGCATATACATTTCCATAATAATTGGCAGTATTACAAGGAAAAAATGTAATTAATTTTCAAGTATTTTTCATGTTTGTATAGAGTACTGAGTTGAATTTTGAAATTTCATTAGCAACACATTTGTATTGTTCTATTAGATATTACTTGTTGAATGCAGCTGCATATATGTAGGATGGAAGGATATTGGTTTTAACCCATTCTCTGGCAGAAATGTGTATTCACGTTTTTACAAAATGTTCTTTTTTCAGTCGTTGATGAGCATATATGTCTAAAAGTTTACCTTCAAAAACCAGCTACACACGTATATACTTGTCGATTTTGAGCCTATGTAAGCCATTCCACGTGTGAAACAAGTATTCTCGTCAAATTTTACCCCTGGCAGAGGCAATAGGGTAGAGCTGTAGGATTTCAAAGACATTGTTACTAGACTTGCTCCAACAGCCATTGTCGTTGATTAGATATTGTTTCCATCCACATTTGCATCCATTTTTTGTAGCATTTTCAAGTGTTACATCCCAAATGTCTAGTTCAAGAAATGGAAAGAAAAAATAATTACAAACTGTTTTCATAACCAGCATTAGAAATACTAGATAGAACCAAAATAAAAAATTAGTCTGAAAAAGAAATGTTTTTAACAAAAAAAATTGTAGGGGAAAGGGTTAAATACTTTTTCAATCTCAAATTTTGCAGCTCTCTGACTTTTTAGAATACATGGGAAAATCTCAAATGCTTCAATTCTTTGAATAAAATTCTAATTGATCTTCCCATTGATAATATTAGCATTAACAATTTTTAGATTTGTGACAAATAAAGTCTACAAGTTTGAAAAAAAACAGTTGTGTGACAACTACTACTGCCAAAAGTTATTGTATTGCGGAATCAAAATTATGTTGAATGCAAATTGAGTGCAGAAATACAATTCATAAACACAAACTGTGCAAAATATGGTCCAAATTGTAAAAGATAGGAAAGCAAAGATATCTCAAAAAATGAAGCATTACTCAGTAGTTTCTGGGCTAGTTTGATTGTAATTTTAGGAATATGCAAGAGATGAATAAAAAATTCATGGGTATGGGCAGAAATTTGATTAAATCGACCCAATATTTGGGCAATTTGGGTTAAAAATAATGCTGCTGTTGTTTACAAGCTAAAGATAGCATGCTTAAAATGTTGTTCAGCTGTGGAAAGTGTAACTTGAATTTATCTGGAAGAGTGAAAATTAGACTTGATTCAGTGTAAAGTAAATATGAGAAAAGACCTTGATTAAGTTACTGTTGAAAAATAATTTTCAGGTTCCTTTTTGGCAAAGTAATAACTTTCAAGCTGGTAAAATTAATTTGTAATGAAAAGTTTTTAAATCAAGAAAAAGTATCTAATTAGAAAACTTTTCAATTAACCCTTTACTGCCTAACTGGACTATTTCGTCCTCTTTCAAAAATAACAATATATCATATTTCTTATTCAATTTGTTCACTAATGTGTCCTTTGAACTGCACTGCCGAGTGGCAGTTCCTTCCCCATCTTGATAACAGTGACTACCTAATGCCAGTGTCGGTTTAGTGATAGTGGTTGTCATAACGGTAATATGAGTATAAAAATGTGGGCGTTAAAGGGTTAAAATATTAATTTAATGAATCTTTGGTAGGGTGAAATTAGGAATTTTAATTTTGAAGTAGCAATTTATTGCTTATTTGAAATGAATAGTTTTACATTTGAAATTTCTCAGCATAAAATTAGGATTTTAAATGTTGTGTGAAATTTCTAACAATAATTTCTAAAATAATGCATAACATAATCTTTAATTTGAAGTTATACTTAGTAGAAGTTCTTGTAGTAATTTTATGCTGAGTTAATTACTAAATTTTGTTTAAGCGTCAGACAACCAACACACACTTGATGATGAATGCTGCATTGAGCATTATCTAAAACTGTGAAGTTTTTGCATTCCTGCATTGAAACAAATATCATTAGCTAGTAAGATGGGCCGGATGAAGAAATGGTTTCAACGCAGGATATTAGATGCATTCTCAGTAGAAAATGGGTGCCACTCTGCTTGCATTTTTGCAACCTCTGCAATTACATGCATGGTCCTGGTGTTCCTTTTTGGTTTCTGGTCAGCGTGTTACCAGGTGAGCTCTACAATTTTACTGAGACTATAAATCTAGCTATGTATGATCACATAGTGCAGGAATTAGTTACTCTGTTTCTAAATTGATTCTTTTGTTCAATTAATCGCTCTAGAGGGTTCTACTGCTATTGCTTTTGTACTATTTTGTTCACAAATATTGTGAAATGAAGCAAACTTATATACTGGAATAAAGTAAATTGATCTTACTATTGTTTTGTGGTGACTGTGGTTAGCATGCATTCAGTCTAAGGCAGTCTGATAATAAGTGCAATGCACCATTGTCTTTCATTGTGCTATAGAAGAAGTTATTTACCAGTCATATACATTTAGTAAATTTAGTTGTTGTATCCTTGCACTAAATATATTTTTCAATGACTTTTCACTGTTTATTAATGTATTTTGTTATTTTTATAAATTTTGATTATATTTTTCATTTTTCAGGCTGGCATTGACTTGCCTAATTCTGCATCAACGCGAGTTTTTGCCGACAACATTGCTGGCAAGTTCTTCTTGCCTGAGTGAGTGTTGTAATAAATAATTCAACTACATAGAAATGTTCTATATGCTTGTTTCCAGCAATTCATTATAGTGTTTGTTTGTGGATTTTTGATACATATCTTCCTTTGCTCAAAAATATTTATTACTCGGAGTTGGGCTTGACTTTTTCCTGCTAACTAATTTTGAGCAAGTTAATAACTAGTTACATTGAGTTTGATGGACGAAGAGTTTGTGAATGTTGTAATATGTTTGCTGTGAGCTTGATAATTGTTTATATGCAAAGCTTTGCAAATGTAATCATTGAACTACACCCATATTGTCAAACAACATTTCAGGAGTGATGGAACTGAGAGTATCTATTTTTCTCTGATGAAAATGATTAGGTACTTTACAGATTTGACCTGAAAGGGTTGTAATGTTATAAGGATGTTGGAGTGTGGTTGAATAAAAATTACTAAGGCAGTGCTTACTGTCTCACAATTTTTTATCTTATACATATAGTGTAGTACTGTACCTATTTGTTTTTATTTAAATATACATGATTGCTGGTGTTGAATTTTTTCATGGTAAGATTTGTGTTTAAAAATTTCTTCAGAATTTCTCTTTGGATAAATGCCAAATGCCTCAACTCTGAAGCAATTTAATACTTTCCAGACTTGCTTCATCTGTGCTACCCATTGATGTAGTCTATACGTGGGTGAATGGCTCTGACCCACTCTTGGTGTCGGGACTTCAGAGTGTCCTGCGCAACATCACTGGCCAGTGCAGCCCACCACACTACTGCACTGCGGCCCGATATGTTGCTCTGCCTGTGTCAGTCCTGCTGCAGCTTCTTGTTAGCCTTCTGGAACTTTATGTTTATACCAATGGTACACCTTAGTTTGTCGGTGGTTCAGCTATGGGATGGAGATAAGATAAGTAGAGTGGAAGTTGGTTTGAATATACGAGGCCTGTCGAAAAAGTATCCGACCTTAATTTTTCCCGCGCAAAGTAGTGATTCTAAGGCGGCGCCACTGTGCACGGTGGAAGGAGGAATCTTAATGCGCATGCTTGACTTTTTTCACCGCATTCACTTGGGCCACTCACTAGCTGGGGGTCGCCAAGTAAGGTGCTGTTCTAAGTGTTTGTCGGATTTAGTTTTCTTGCAAGATGACTGAACGAATTGAGCAAAGACACTGCATCAAATTTTGTCAAAAGCTTGGTGATTCTCAAATTGAAACAATTCGTAAGATTCAGCAGGTGTTTGGGGAAGATGCTATGGGTGTAACACAAATTAAGGAGTGGTTCAACCGATTCAAAGATGGCCGCACATCAGCGGAGAGTGAGCAGCGTTGTGGCAGGCCCAAAACTTCTCGGAGTGCAGCTGTTGTTGAGAGGGTGCGAAATTTGGTGATGGCAGATCGTCGTTTGACCGTGCGAGAGATTGCCCAAGAGGTTGGAGTGAGTAAAGATTCTGCACATGCCATTTTGACCAGACATGTGGACTGCGAACAACTGGCCCTTGCATCACGACAACGCGCCCGCACATTCATCCCATTTGATCCGCAATTTCTTGGCCAAACATGGAATTACGACCGTTCGCCAACCTCCCTACTCTCCAGACCTGGCTCCTTGCGACTTCTGGTTGTTTCCAAAATTGAAGACACCACTGAAAGGATCCCGTTTTGAGAGTAGAGAAGAGATAATGCGGAACGCGACGACAGAGCTGAACACCATTCCAAAAGAAGACTTCCAGAGGTGTTTCCGGCAGTGGAAGGATCGGTGGGCTAAGTGTGTGGAAGCACAAGGAGCCTACTTTGAAGGGGATTAGGGTCCCAACCCCGTCAGGTTGTTGAAGTATTTTTTCTGGCCAAAGGTCGGATACTTTTTCGACAGGCCTCGTAGTTTTGTCTTGAAGCAGGCCTCATTTTTCTTTCTCTCATATTCATAGCAGACCGGTCAGCTTCTAACTAACAACCTCTACTCCTGTCCCAATTGTTCCTATTGTATAAGTTTTCTTCATCCTACAAGCTTTTAGTTCTTGTTGATGCTTATGGCTAGAGTTTAAATGTGCTTTAGGGACTTCAAAGGTAATGTCCTATTCAAGCTTATCTCATGAATTTACGCATTGTGTTGGCCTCCACTGGGAAGAAATGATTGCTTATAATCATTTAATTGGATTTTATTGCAAATATTCTGTAATATGCTCCTGTCAAACATTCATTTAACCATTGCAAATTGTGTTTCAAGTGTTTCAACTCATGAGAAAGTTGAAATTTCTTGTTTATTTAGCATTTAATTCATTCAACTATTTCATATGGTAATTTTGTGATCATGCATAAGCAATTTAAACATTATAATAGTATCTATGCCATTCCCATAACCTTTACAGACCTGTATTGGGTTTTGCAGTATTGGTTATAGACTATAGGGCTTCAACATTATAATGGTGTCTCTGCCATTCCCATAACCTTCACGGGCCTGTGTGTAATTTTGCAGCCTGACACCCGCCACTGCGGAGACGGTGTCCGCCATGCTGCGCATCACACCGCGACTTGCGGGCACCCTTCAAGTCACCGCCAAGTTTGACGGCGCCGAGAAGGATTTTCTGGTGGCCAGGGTCATGTCTGAAGACCCCAATGCTGTGGCTGACGATGGGCTAGAGCAGTTCAGTGAGGAGGGCAGTAAGGCAGAGGCTGGGTCTGACATGGAAGCTGTTCTGGGCGACGTTCAGCAGCGCATGAAGGAGATCGGTGTGGAAGTTTCCCCGAACCTTGCTGTCTGGTCCACAGGTTCGTCCTGGGAAGAAGCAGCTGCTAATTGCATAATACTATCTTATTCAATATGCGATGATAGAATTCATAATACGTAATTTCAGCTGCTAATTAATTTTGCTCAACAATCTTGCCTTTTAATGGCTTTTCCTTGTGGTTTATTGTACCACGTCTGGCCAAGACAGCGCTGTTTTGAACAAAGTGAGTTGCCTATTTCTAAGCTTTACAGCTTCTACACTACTTGATGCTAGCTGGTTCCTTGTGATGGTCAGCTTGAGGTCATTTAAGTGTATCCGTTTTGCAGTCGTGTAGGGTGTAGGCGTTAACTTTTGACATGAATGTGTTTGCAGGCCTCATTTTAGTTTATTTTATCATTTCATTTGTCATTCACAATTAAAGATGAGTTGCTTCAACTCAATTATCACTCACGAGCGAATCAAATGGCACGTTTCGTTTGTTTGAGTAGAGAATGTGATGGGTATGAAAAATTATGTGCAGATGTTGTCATTTTCTGCCTCGATCTTTTCAAGGCTAGAATTCTTAGGCTACTTCTCGCAGGTTATTGTGGGAAGAGAGAGCTAGAAATTTGGGTAGAATAAACTCTCCTTGTCGAGTAATAGTCATCATTTCAGCATAAATTTTCCTACCGTGAATTACTTCTTATACTTATAACCAAGAATTTTTGCACAAGACTGAAATTTCAAAAATAATGCGTTCTTTAATTTTCTACCATTTTTCTTACTGTAAGTTACGGGAAAAAGCTTATTGCTTGAACGATAAATTCTATGCAGCAAAACACAGTTCTAATCAAACTATTGCAACAAAACATATTTATTTCCAAGAATGTTTTCATGTGGTCCACCACTTCCATGGTCACCTTGATCATTTCCAGGAATGCTTTCATGTGATCTACCACTTCCATGGCTACACATACTACGACTGCGTTGTGTTGACAGAGAGAAGTCACGGCTGGAGCGTGGAGCGAGACACGGCTGCGTTCATCATCAACTCAGCAAAAGAAGATGACGTGAACGTGCTCTACCACAAGCTCACCAGGACCATTCCTCAGTTTGCTGAGGTCAGCAACCTATACGGCTCTGTGCATTGCTGACGTTGCTTTACTTCTGGTCTGGCTGCCCAGTGATTTGGATGTACTGTTGTATGTACAAAATTTCAATGGAGAGACCATTATAATCTTGAGTTGTAATTAAATCATGATCCTGTAATTTTTGATGTTCTTATAATGTTGGTGTTCACCTTGCGTGGTAAATCGGAAAAGCCTGAGACCGATTAAATTATGTGACCTTCGGTGCGATATAGTCTAAATAACTGAAGCGCTAGCAAACCTATGCTATTACTACTACTTTACTTTAAATAAAAATTCGTTAAAAGTTTTCTTTTCTATTTTTTAATCTTTGAAAATCGAAGTTTGGGGTAACAAGTTTGAGGAAATAGTGTTGTATTATATGTGTATTGGTTGTAAGGGAGAAAGGAGATGCCTCTGTTTTATCATTTGGGTGTTGCAGTGCACGGTGTTAAATTATCGCAGCTATAGATAGACCTTCAAGACTTCTGTCTTTTGTACTCACTTTGCTCCTCTCAGGTTTCATTGTTGTCTCTTTTTGTATTTTCGTTCTCTTTTTGCCTAATTGACCATTTCTATGCACACGGTATACAGTATTAGAGCAAACATTTTTCATAGTACATAGTAAATGGCACTTTGTCTTTGCGCTCTTGACACTGCTTTTGTTGTGGCTTAGGAGTCGCGAACTATTTCATACCATAATTTACAATTCCTCATGCTTGCAGAACTGCGACCGTTCATTAGTACCAGGAGGCTTCTTCGTGGAGTGCACCGACAAGTTGCTCATTGACGACCTCAAAGAATCTGTCTTGCTGTACAACACGCCACAGACTGACGACCACCTCTCACGAGTGGACGCCAGCCTCCGCAACAACGTCCCTAAACTGGCCAAACGGAGACGCGGCGGTCGCAATTCTGAAAAGAATGCTCAGGAAACGAGCACGGCAAGTCCTTCCCACGTGGTCGGGTTGAAGTTCAGGGGAGAGGAAAGTGCTGCAACAGTGCAGCTTGCTACGCAAGGGAGGAAAGTGTCACGTCAGCTGATGGCTGTTGAAAGTGAAAGCACGGGTGTTGTTGGTGAGGGATATGGAAAGTACAAAAAAGTTAACCCCAATATTCCTGCTGTGGAGAATGTTAAATTAGTGGGTGGTGCTCCTGGGTATGTTAGAAATGATGGGAATAGGTCTGAATATCATCATCTAAATGAAGTCCAAATGGCTGATGCCAAAGAAGAAGTGGCACAGAGTTTTTATAGAAAAGCCTTGAAGGACGGTGGCTCTGACATTCCAAATCAATATGAGCTTGCTGAATTGCCCAAAGGCCAAGGTAGTTCTCGCAAGCTTTTGGTGTTGGGGGGTAGGTTCAGGCAGCGGAAAATTGACACTCAATCCGTAGAGCAACTCGAACCCTCCCCCCAAGACGACCTGAAGGCCACTGACACTCGTCTCAACTTCCGTGTTGGTGGTGACGTGGACACCGTGAAAAAAAACAAAAATGTCGTACCTATACAACACCAACATGCTAATTCTGACACCATTATTACTGCTAAAGTTGAACGTGGTATTAAAGAGGATTTATCAGCGGATGGTAAGCTTGAAAGAGCAGTACCAGAACCCCAGAAGAAAGCTAGTAATATATCGGTTAAAAATTTCCATGTAGCACTCGACCGTTTTCCAGCAGATGTTCCGACAAAGGAACCCCTGGTTCAGGAACTTGAAGATGCCTCAAGTCGGAACAAGAAAAAAAAGCTGTTGCAGCAGCAACAGCAGCTTGAGGGCAGTCCTAAAAAAAGTAACGTGTCCTCTATCCCAGCTAAAAAGCCTGCCAGTGTGGACTCACAAGCCCTACTGAGCGGTCGTGTGCAGTTCCTGCCGGCGGTGCTGCTGGTGCAGTCCGTTGAGAATGACAAGCTGCGAGATGGGGTCAACGTCAACAGGTTCCAGGACAGCGAGGTGAGAGAAGTGGAGTCCCAGTTGAAGTTTAAGACAGAAATGGAGGAACATCGGTGCCTCTTTAAATTGTATTTCTTGCATTGTTTTGTGTTTATTTTTAGTTAGCCGTCTATGCGATTCTTAGAGTAGAGATTATGCTGTGTTGGGTACTTGCGATTTGCTATAATTTTTCAAAAGAAGAATTTTGTGATTAATAGTCTCTGCTACATTGGAAACAAACGTTTAAGCTCTCCATTTCCTCTATGTCGTGCTTTGCGTCACGAAATTTTCTCCTCTGGAGCCTACCAAGCAAGATTTCTACGCTGTATGAATTTAAGTACCAGGTGACTTTAACTGAAAACTGAATTGAGCCAATTCAGTTGAAAATTTTCAAGGGATTTGCTGATCGATTTTCTAGCACTGCTAGAGCAGTTTTTAATAGGCTATTTCCTTTCAGTTCTTGATATTCCCAGCATTGTGATTTGGAGACTACCTTCCTTAATAGTCCTCTTGTGACGTTTCCCGACTCGCTATATTGCGTTCGTAAGCTTGACACAAGCATGCCCTTGTTTGGAGATTGTCATGAGTGTGAAAATGGGTTCACTGTCTACAAATCTTCACCTGTATGTACTTCATTATTCTGCCTCTGTTCATGAATAAGTGGGTTAAAAGCAAGCGCATCAAACTCGTTACTGAACTGTATTTTTTATGCCCAGCACTTCACATTAGTACTGAGCTACATTTCTGTGATACTGCACATCTAACTCTAATAATAAGAAATTAGTTTTTTTTTTTTAATTCTCACCAATATTAAAAGGATATCCACAAATAGTGAGGAACGTTTTCTCCTGTAAATATTTGAGTAGAGGTAGGGATTAGCAAGATTGTTGTATTATGAAATACAATTATGACCTAACAAGTTCATGTTCACCTTATTCTTTGTGTAGGCAAATTTCTTTATCCTCTAGCTTTGGAACTTTTAATTTTTAGAGTGAATTATCGCTGCCCCGAGCATTGTTTTAAATGCGTGGTCTTCTCACTTTCAAGGAGTTGCGCTACTCGCTGCGGTCTCTGGAGCGCTACGCAGGTTGGGTGCGCCGAGTGTACCTCGTGACCAATGGGCAGCTCCCCCATTGGCTGGATCTGGACCATCCTCGCCTCACCGTGGTTCCCCACTCTGCCATCTTCCCCAACCTCTCTCACCTCCCAACTTACTCGTCCCCCGCCATCGAGAGCCATCTGCATCGGTTAGTTCTCCCCTTCTGATGTACCGCGCCCTGAAAAATGGGGAAGTCGTTCAGAAGATGTAGCACTCATTTAGTTGTGGAACTGTTTAACTTAATGTCTTTGTCTTTCGATTTTGTTATTCCTTTGTCATGATACCTTTTGGTTTAATTAAACTGAGCATAAATTGCATTGCAAAAAGCTGTTTGCAGCCGTTATTCAGTGTTCAGGTATCTAGTGTACAGGCCCCTCAGGGGGATACAGGTACTGTATCTATGGGAATTAGCGCTCCCAGGGAAACTATGTGAGGGCCTGAGCTAAAGGTTAGGTAGGCTTCCTTTTGTTGAAATAGAATAGGTTTTTGTTTTGTTACGGACCATCTTTTTTCGGTTCACTGCTGTCCTGTTTTTCACCACCTACTACTTTCTTCTTCAACTTTTTCTTGTTTCATGAACTTCTTTCTTAGCTTCCTGTTTCTGCGCACCTTGTGCATAGATTCCGCGTTCCCTCAACTCCATACTAAATGGTGCCTTCCTCCTTCCTCTCTTAGAACATCTTTGTCGTGCAATTAAGGGAGGCTAAAACTTTCTTATATAATAATAATAATAATAATAATAATAATAATAATAATAATAATAATAATCTAGTGTACAGGGTTGCAGGACCGATCTAACAATGACGTACGTATGGTCCTATAGGGGGTTTGCTAGAGGTTGTCACTTCCAAGCTAAGTTGTCACTTGGAAACAGTTGCTTTTTTGGCATTTATGAGTTTCACATAGAATGACCATCGAACGTTCAATCAATCTTTCCACCGTGTAGTTTGTGTCCCTTAATGCTATCGTGGTCACATACACTCTGGCTACGAGTCCCCAGTCAAAGATTGTCCGAATATTACTGGGTTGCCATTTCACTCACGTAAGCCATAACAATCTTTGGTACATCTCTGATTTGTAACAGTGTTCCAACTGCACTGGACGCAGTTGGAACACTATGTAGTTCTGGCTTAGTTCTTGATAAATAATTTTATTTGGTTAATTTTAAATTTATTGATGTGGGCTATGTATGTATGGAATTCCAGTTTTCGATTCATTGATTTGAGTTATCGATTATGAATTTAGGTTAGGAATTATATGAAGCATGCGTTTCTACGCGCTCGTACGCACTCTTTACTAGATATTTGAGGTACCTCAAATCTTGTCACGGTATCTACAATACCTTACATATTACATTACAGTATCTATGATACGTACCTTAAAGTTTACGTTGCAGTATCTACAATGTCTTGGCACTGTAACTACGATACAAACAATATATTAACTTAATAGTTACACTAGCTACAATACACCACTACAATACCTATGACACCTTAACGCTGTACTTACATAACTCACAGCAACCCAACGTTTCAGAATACCCGGCCTGTCGCACAACTTCCTGTACTTCAACGACGACGTGATGCTCGGCGCCCCCGTGTGGCCGCACGACTTCCACACGCCGGACGAAGGACAGCGTGTGTTCCTGGCGTGGCAGCTGCCCAGCTGCTCCTCTGGCTGTGCCCACACCTGGCTGGCGGACGGGTACTGCGACGCTCCGTGCAATGTGTCGCTCTGCAGCTACGACGGCGGTGACTGTATTGGTGACGATGTCAAGATGGGTGAGTGCCCCATGTTGAGATGGGTGAGTGCCCGATGTTGAGATGGGTGAGTGCCCGATGTCAAAATGGGTCAGTGCCCGATGTCAAAATGGGTGAGTGCCCGATGTCAAAATGGGTCAGTGCCCGATGTCAAAATGGGTGAGTGCCTGATGTAAAAACTGGTGAGAGATGGGTGAGTGCCTGCTGACAAGATGGGTGAGTGTGGAGTATGTGACCTTCTTGGAGGATGTTTAAAATGTGTGGCAGTAGTAAGAAATGACTTGAAACCTGATGAACAGTACGGTGTGGTGTTTTTGAGCGTGTTTTTTGGTGTGTTTGCTCACCTTGGCTTGAAATAATTTGCTTTGCTTATTTGCTTGATTTGAAACAATTGGTTGGCTCACCTTGTTTCTTAGGCTCTCAAAGTTTTGTGTATAATTTCACGCTCTATTAAATATTTTGAGAAATTATGGACACAATATTTAGTTCAGTAGAAAAATAGTTTCCTAATACAGCTTACTTATCCGCCCAACCACCTTCCTTTATTTAAGTTGTTTGTTGACTTTCTTTTTATTTTAGTGCTTAATAATTTTACTTTACACACTCCACATGATGATAGTTTGGTGAGCCTCCCTTTTACAAATTAGCAAATTACACATTAGAGTAATAATATGTATTTATGTAATTTCAATTTTGTATGACGCAACCATTATTTTTTTACCAATATTTAATCATTATTATTATAATGTACAATTGCTACACTTTTGCCTGTCGCTGCATCCTTCATCCATATTCACTGTAAAGTGGTGGCGCGTGTCTGAGAGGCATCTGTTGCGCAGGTGTGGACGCGGTGCTGCACTACGGAGAAGATGCTGACATCAGCGGCTACGATGACATGGAGTTGACGTCTGACCAGTGCTCTGGAGGCTGCCTCGAGTCCTGGCTCGCTGATGGCTACTGTGATGATGTGAGATATTTGTTCTTCATC